>JAODUP010000385.1:0-373255 GCA_025642065.1 Paralvinella palmiformis | reverse complement strand
CTGGGCGTGACATATTTGTCGCGTACCAAAAGCGAATTAGCTGGTTCCCACGGCTGATGAGTAGACCCAGACACATGCCTAGGTATACGCATACATCTATCAATATGTGGAGGTATGGAACATTTTATTTTTAGATTAATGTATGTATACTTGTATTTGTATTTAGATTTATGGAGGTAGGTCTTGAAGGATGTTTAGATATGTTGATGCTCTGTGCCTGTTGCCTCTTTATATGTACGCTAAAACACACACACACACACACACACACCACTTTCAGACACTAATTAATTCTACATTAATATTAAAATATCTCTCCTTCTAGATTTTCTTTATTTACATAATCCGATCTATGGATATAATGAATATGCGTTATTTGTTTGCCGTAAAACGTGTTAAATATCAAGCTACGAATTTATTATCAATTTATTATTCTTCCTGAATGTTTTAGTAACTAATCGTGTTTATATAAAGCCACATCATGTATATAATCACATTTCTAGATCAACCGATCAACAGAGTTATCTCACCTATAAAGTAGTAACTTGCTGATATAACGTAAGTGATTTTCTAATTGATAGTTCAAGAAGCTGTTTTGTTCAAAAATACTGTTTAATTAATTTAATAATTCTTGTAATATTACTGGTATTCTTCTTAATAATATTATTGATGTGAACATATAAAATGAATGCTTGTATCGGTATGAATTTGTGGGTGAAGGTTTGTCACAAATGAATATGTTTGAACTCTCTTACTTCGTTCAGAATTAACCATGTTTATCAAGGAGGGTTTGATCTGGATGTTGATAGTGGTGCTAACATCTGATCCAGTATATGGTGAATTTTCCATTGTTCAAATGCTGAAGTGTATTAAAAGTCACCTCGACCTGAAAAATGAAGAAGAGAAGTGCCCTTATCGTAAGATGAAGGTCATTATATATGTTTATTTACATGAATATAAAAGAGGACGAAACTGATAATTAGCTAATGTGTTTATCTGTATATCAGTGATTCACTCTATTCTGTCTGTCTGTCTGTCTGTCTGTCTCTGTCTCTATCTGTATGTCTCTGTCTGTCTCTATCTGTCTCTGTCTGTCGTAGTTTGTCAGTCCGTCCGTCTGCCCTTTGTGTCGGTTAAAGGTTTATAATATGTCATACGGGACTAAACCATGCATATTCTATCACAGATGATGTTCTTCAAATGGAAGCAAATTAACTGCGAGAACTGCCAATATTACTTCCAGTGTATTTCTAACTATAAAGCCATCTATGGATGTCAGAATTCTGAAACAAACAAAAGAGCTACTACAATCATCAGGTGTCTATTTATACATGATAGTTATTTTAGCGGGATAACACCCTAGATGTGCGATTCCTATCTTTAGATAATTGTATATTCTTTAAATAATGTGCCATATAATAATATCACAGTTATACCAAGTTTTGCACCGAGTAGTTTTCACATTTATCACAATTAGTGACAATAATATTTTATACGTTTTTGCTACACAGAGATTGTAGCGTCTCGGCTGGTTTACGTCCTATTACTGATCAAGGTAGGGCTGCCGAGAGTTTGGGAAGAAATGGAGGAAACTGTGCCGCTAAATATTTGTGTGATTCCAACTGCAACTACAACCCACAGGATAATACATGTACGAGTTCTAACTGTTATGTTGATGTTTAATACAGAATATGGAATATTTTTAGAATTACGATCACAGAATAAATAAATGATATATAATTTCTTCATTATTTATGATGCGCATAAGTGTGTGTTTGCTTGTTATGAAACAAAATCATGAAAATATGATTTAGTAATTTACATTTTATATCTTATCCATTCAATATAACATAATAGAAGGAATGTCAATTTGTCATTCCAATTTGTCAATTCTATATATATCAATTATATTCAATAGAACCAAAGCTCTGGATAATTATGGTTCCAGTATATTGGTACACCACATGTAAGTGTTAACATTGTAAAAATGGTATATTAATTTTTGGATTTAATTGTTTTGTTAGGAAACTTCAAATTCAAAATTTCTCAATTCCAATTCAATTCAAATTTCTCAATTCAATTCAAAATTGAATTGACCATCAATTGGAACGTAATTGACTGATATATATATATATATATATATATATATATATTATATATATATATATATATATATATATATATATATATATATATATATATATATATTCCCCAAACTTCAGGTAACTGCTTTTTCATTACAAAATTGTTCAATTGCTAACAGAGATGTTGGAATTAATTATTCTTGTAGCTGGTTGTATTATTTAATGATTACTTCTAATTAAATATATTTGTTAGACAAATAAAGACAAACAGAAATAAACAGCAGGTAGCTGTGCCCAATAGGCGACAGCCAGGGGTCTCTACCCCAAATATCAACAAAGACAAGTCAATGGGTAGATCTGTTCCATTGTTATCTTTTGCCTTACATAGCAAATCATATCTCTCGCATAATATACAATGGTAAATAATCAAACACCTTGTGTAATCGTGAAAGAAATTTCTGATTATGATTACATTTACAATGCCGGGAGGAACATTCTTAGAATATACAATGCATTCGAATTCACGACAGGTGAATCTGACACAAACCCACAAACTGTGCTCGAAAAGTTGGATGAATACTTTACAGGCGAGATTAATGAAACAATGGAACGATTCAATTTCAACAAAAGAAACCAAGCAATGGATGAAAATGTTAATAGTTATGTCACTTGCCTGAGAACTCTAGCAAAAACATGCAACTTCTGTGACACTTGTGGAGACAGTCTGTTCCGTGACAGAATAATTATGGGAATCAGATATGAAGGCTATGAGAACAGTCAAGCTGATTTATTGAAGGTGGGTAAACTTGCCGAAGCAACAAAAAGGCATATGAAACTGATGTCTTCAATTGTGAAAGAGGATATACACAAAGTCTCTGTGCGCTCAAAATATAACCCCAAGAGACCAGTGAGTGACAGAGGCAAGCATCAAAAGTACAGTGCAAAAGGAACTATGAACAGATGTAAATTATGTGGACAGTAACATGTTTTTAAGAAATCTGAATGTCCTGCATGGGGAGCTATCTACAAGAAATGTCGCCATCGAAACCATTTTGCTATTGTATGCAAGAATAGCGACAATAAACCGAAGAAGGTCCATGCAGTTCAGAAAGATGATAATGACTCCAGCAGTGATTCTAGCAGTGTCGACTACATTAATGCTGTACATCATCACATCTATACTGTCAGCGACGAGTTGAGCAAACCACTGTATGCGTCGATTAAAGTAAACAGGCAGTGAAGTTTTAGATAGACCCTGGTGCCACTATAAATGTGATACCAAGAAGATTCGTGAAGAATATCCAACTATCGAATGCCAATACCACACTAGAAATGTGGAATGGTGCAACGACACATCCTATTGGCAAGTGTAGGATTAACATCAAGAATCTTCAGAATCAGAAAAAAATATTCTGTGGAATTCATGGTAGTGAATGATCCTTTAACACCACTACTTGGAGAAGCTGGTAACCCAAGCACCAGTTCTAACGTACTTTGATGTCAACAAACCTATCACTGTTCAGTGCGATTCAAGTGAAAAGGGAATGGGTGCAGTACTACTCCAAGATGGTCGACCTGTTGTGTATGCCAGCCGAGCACTACGAGATACTGAAATAAAGTATGCTCAGATAGAAAGGAAATGCTCGCTATTGTCTGGAGTCTGGAGCGTTTTCACCAGTACACATTTGGAAAGCACATAGTAGTACAGAGTGACCATAAACCACTAGAATCATTGATGTGTAAGCCACTCTCCAAAGCCCCACGCAGACTACAAGGTATGATGATGCGTCTTATGAAATAAGACACATAAATCATATATACCAAGGGAACCAACATATTCATTGCTGACATGCTATCACGTGCATATGTGAACTACCCTAGTACTGAACAATCTGATTTAGAACATATAAATGCTGTTCAAAATCTTCCAATCTGTCAGGAACGTTTGAAACAGATACAGCTTGAGACTGAAAGAGATGATAACCTTCAAGCTCTAAAACAAATTATCATGCATGGATGGCCAGACCAGAAATCCAATGTACCACCTAATTTGATACCATACTATGGTATGCGTGATGAATTAACCACACATAATGGTCTTGTTTTCAAAGGGTGAACAGATCGTCATACCCATTGGTCTTCGAGCTGACATGAAGAAAGCAGTTCATTCATCACATATCGGGATTGAAGTTTATTTAAGACGACCCAGAGAATGTCTCTTCTGGCCAGGTATGTCATCAGAATTGAAACAATACATCAGTACTAAGGAAACCGTGGTGTCTTACGATGTACCCGACCAACCGTGGCAGAAAGTAGGGATTGACCTACTCACTCGCAAATCAATTGACTATGTAATAACAATTGGCTATTTCTCCAACTTCTGGGAAATTAATAAACTTAATCGTACAACCTCGAATGCTGTGATTAAAAAATCAAAAGACACTTTTCAAGATACGGCATACCAACTACGGTTATGACGGACAATGGGCATCAGTTCACAGCAGAGGAGTTCCGTAAATTCGCACAGAAGTATGACTTTGAACATGTCACATCCAGTCCACACTACCCGCGGTCCAATGGGAAAGTTGAAGCAGCAGTAAAATCAGCCAAACGTATGCTGAAGAAAACACGTGAATCAGGAGCTGATCAGTATCTGGCATTATTGGACATTAGCAACACACCCACAAGCGACCTACCTAGCCCAGCCCAACGTCTAATGAATAGACGTACACGTACATTACTACCAATGACTGATCGTTTGCTGGAGCCCGCTTTACGCACAGAGACAAAGTCAAAGTTACAATATGCTAAATACCAACAAGCAGCAAATTATGACTGAAATGCTAAATACTTAGTTTTTCTAGAGGAAGGCAATGTAGTAAGGATGAAGCCATATTCTCCAAATGTTACATGGAAAAAGGGTGTTATAACCAAACGTCTAGATGAATATCAAGTGGATACAGATTCTGGAACTTACCGCCGCAACCGATCTCACTTGCGCAAGACCAATGAATCAGACCCTCTAAATGATGCTTATTCATCAACCACCAATGCCAAAGTGAAGCGTTATGTAGCTGACCAACCAGCAATGAGTGATTACTCTACAGCTACACCATTTAGCGAAGATGTCTATAATGACACACCAACGTCTACCCAGCAGAACACCACATCTGCTCCAATGCCGAAACCGACTCGTGTATCACAAAGATCAACCAAGGGAATAGCACCAGCAAAATTAAACCTATGAACAATATTCAAGTGTTTATTCATATCACCACTGATTTAATCATTTTGATTTACAGATACCATACATTGTTTGGTAACTCCAAAAACAATGGAAAAAGAAGGATGTTGTAATATCCACTAGTTTTAATTATATCAGTATAGTCTTGTATTGTGGCACAGCTACTACTACTCCTTTGTATATAATGATATCACCCTATTGTGGTGCCACCTACCGATTTGTTTTCTATTGTTAGCCTAATAAAGCCATGCGTTCTCAACTGGCGTTATCACTTATTAATTGTTCTACTGAATAGAACATATTGAAACAAATATTACTAATCATAAGAAAATTTACAACTGAATGTAAACATGTTCTGTAACCAACTGTATCTAGTTCAGGTAGATTATATTTTAGTTATAGACAGTGATAAATAGAAATCCACTAAATAAATAAATGATCTATCTGATGTCCGTCCTTTAGAGCTCCTCTGGTTGACATACAACTTGAACTAGTCGCATAATATAATGTTATCTATTATCTTATTTTATACATCACGTATTTATTTCCAACACCTGAAAATTAGTAAACAACAATAATTAATATATATATCTAATCTCCATATTTTCAATTTATTGTATCTATTTGTCATTAATCTATTTTATTTTATTTCTGAGTTCGGCAAAAACGTCATTGACAGCTCGAAGAAGTCTTTAAAACTGATTGCTTATACCATTGCGTTTATAACATTTTATTTGTACATTAATCCTGTCCCAGGTAAAGTACCGGTCTCTGACCATTAGTAAATTAATTAAATCATTTTTAATCACTTCATGGACAGTTACCTATTCACATTATTGAACTAAATAAATAAACTAAGGAATATATACAATTTCATAACCTTATTAGATGTCGAGTCTCATGGCCATCAGCAGCCGGTGGCAATAACTGATGTTTGTTGGTGTGCCTGTCAGTGACTTCTATCTGACAGATTTCTCATAACAAATTATGATCCACATCAAATGTTTATAAATGAGGCTGCATTGTATGTTAATATGAAGAACACTATATGTTTCACTCTTTATTTGTCATGGAAAATCGTTCCCTATTCAGTGGATGGTTTTAAAATGGCGTCTCCATTTCCCAATTATAACCGTGAATGGCCACAATTCCGACTTTTATCTGAAGGATGTTTCATCTTTCATTTTACACTTACCAATTCACCTCGCTTTGTCATGAATACATAATCAAGAATTATCCAAAATTAAAATGTTGTCATGAAATAAAATAATTATAATTCTGTAAAGGTTAACATCCAGTTCAGGTCCAGTTTAGAAGAGAGAGTGAGTGTTTTTTATAGCCTCGGTTCTGATCATGTGTGACTTATCGGAGGGACTTCATTGGATAAAAGCTATCTGAAAGTGTGTTTCATCTTTGAATTCCCTTGATTACTTTTGGAAGTCCCTCGGCTCATTTAGCCTACCATGTGCACAAAAGTGGCCGTAACACATCACACCTATCTGTTTGACTCTAAATCTATCTTTCTTCTTAATCTGCAAAGAATATCTCAAATCTGCATCTCAAATTGATCACTATCCATAAAGCCACAAAGCTTACAGTATACCAAATAATATAGAATACTGCGCCAAAAATAGTCAATAAACTTGTTATGTGTAACTGAAGTAACAACATCTCAAATATGTACCAGGTAATGAAGTCTCAACGGAACAGCTGTAAATCGAAATACTTTCTGAACCGATGAAGGTCTTGAGGTCAGAAATGACGTAAATATCGAGACAGCGTAGAAGATTAAAAGTCAGTTAAAGTCTTAATTTTCATGATTTCGAAAATTAATCAACAACATAACAGAGAGCCAATGAAATTTGTTTAGGTGATGAGGCGATTTGAGAAGGTTAGGCTATGGATATCCTAAATATATAGTTGACTTAGTACTTCATATACTCAATATATAGGTGACTTTAGTACTGAATATACTGACTATATACGTGACTTTAGTACTGAATATACTGACTATATACGTGACTTTAGTACTGAATATATACGTGACTTTAGTACTGAATATACTCAATATATAGGTGACTTTAGTACTTCATATACTGAATATATACGTGACTTTAGTACTTCATATATTGAAAATATAGGTGACTTTAGAACTTCATATACTGAATATATAGGTGACTTTAGTACTGAATATACTGAATATATACGTGACTTTATTACTTCATATACTCAATATATAGGTGACTTTAGTACTGAATATACTGACTATATACGTGACTTTAGTACTGAATATACTGACTATATACGTGACTTTAGTACTGAATATACTGAATATATACGTGACTTTAGTACTTCATATACTGAATATATACGTGACTTTAGTACCTCATATACTGAATATATACGTGACTTAGTACTTCATTTACTGAATATATACGTGACTTTAGTACTTCATATACTGAATATATACGTGACTTTAGTACTTCATATACTGAATATATATGTGACTTTAGTACTTCATATACTGAATATATACGTGATTTTAGTACTTCATATACCTAATATATACGTGACTTTAATACTTCATATACCTAATATATACGTGGTTTTAACAGAGAACAATAATTGTTATAATATTCTCTAAGTAAAAGAAAGTAATTTAATTATTTTACTTTGAACTTGCTGTTAATCTATTTACCATAATTCTTAAACATCAACTTGTGCAACCTACAGGTAAGCATTTCCTTTGAAATGTGTTTCTTGTTACAATAATATTACCACTTTTTAAATATACTATATATTCACAATCCATTTTTCTTAAAGCATAATTTATAAAATGGTATCAGACATATTTGCAGACACTGGAAATATAGATTCAACATGTTCGACCTGAAACGTAGATACTTACACACTTCATAGTTCATACAAGTGCTAATATCATATGCCCAGTGACTCAGTATGTCAGTAGGTCACTCACTGTCTCACGCTATCTCTCACATATTCACTGCTAAAGTTTTATGATCTTAATACTATAATAACTTCACATTGCATTTTGTTTACACCCAAACATAATTTTTACCTCCATTATCGAAACGAAATGCGTGATACTTATTAGGCGATTTAATGCAAAACATAAAACCTTTCTATACAACGGTGATGCATGTATACCAGAATATGTAATTTTTAATAGTATTTATATATAGACACAGACAATTCTAACTTTACTAAAAACCACCTTTAATCGGGAGTGTTTTATTTTCGTTGTTAAATGACATTCCTTTGTTATATATTGTCTTTTTGTCTTCAATGAGTGCGTGAGGTGGGAACTGCATTTATTATTTCAGCAAGATCCACACTCGTACATGAAATACATAATATTTCTAATGTGATCTCCAATAAGAAATAGGGGCGCCTCCATCGTCTAACGGTAGAGTGTTGGATCACAGATCACTACCACCCGTGTTCGAATCTCGGCGTGGGCATATCTACATTGGCTACCTGTTAGACAGCCTATCCATTTCAAGATTTTGTTAATAACTAATAAATCTATTAATGATATGGCACCAGAATACCTGTGTGAACTGGTTTCCATTAGAAAGTCACCCCGAAAACTCAGGTCATCCAGTCAGATACTATTGCAGGTGCCAGTGTCTCGGCTCAAGTCATATGGTGATTACGCGTTTAGTGTTGCAGCCCCCACTTTGTGGAATAGGTTGCCGGCAAATATTGAAATACGTCGTCTCTTGAAAATTTTAAATCTCTTCTAAAAACACACCTATTTAAGGTCGCTTTCACAGATAAATAATTATTATCTTTTAAATCATTACAGGGTTTTTACAGACATTATTTGGGGTATTATTATATTACATATTATTTGTACAGCGCCTTTGAATGGCTCCTGCTAGTAAGGGCGCTTTATTAAATATACATTATTATTATTATCTGAAGGGTGTTTTACTTTTGACTTCACTTCATTACTTTGGAGCTCGCTCGACCCATTGCTGGAGGGATGACCCATTGCTAATTTGTTTCGTATCCGTAGCTGGACGATCGATTATAAAGCTCCCTGACGACATCGATTATCAGATAAACCCTAATACAACCTCCTGACATTGACCTTCTAATATTTAAACACCATAATTTACCTCTGTTGTTGCAGGTATCATCCACAATGAGTAGAGCATAGATTAGCGAAATGTTATTCTTGTATGAATTGCAGCGACCAATATTGCATTTATAGGTCACATACGATCAACATCGATCAGTAAGAACATAATCAGAATTATGGTAAATATTACCGTGAACTGTTCTTTAATAAGAAATAGGATTTCTACTCTCACTCGCTGAACGCTGAATGCTATACGTCGCTGATACAACTTCCCACATATCATGGACGATAGGATGTTTATATAGCGAACTGATGGAGATATTTTATTAGACAAATAGCAAACGAGTGACAAGAATTATTGGATTTTGATAACTATGTCGTGGTTCTATCTATCGAGTAAGTAAGAAATAAGTAAATGTTCAACATTCGGGGTAAATTGCTGATTGTAAGTTTATTTATTTAATGATTGACTTAAAGGTTTATTATTCGACAAGAACAATGAACTAAATTAATCAATATAAAATGTTGGTATATATGATGACAATAAAAGATATCCACAAACTACTTGATGTGAGTTGTGTGAGACATAAACATTTTTATTTAAATTGTTTTTACCATGATATACAAAAATCATATATATAAATATATACATATATATATATTGATAGTATCAATCAATCAGTAAAAAGTACCACACAGGAAATAAATGTTCAAACGTTTACTTGTAATTCTTATTTCAGATCAGGAAATTGTGTCAATTGATAGAGATTTTAAAGACAACTATCTAAACTCAGTTTACCTTCTTTCTCAAAATATTTAAGACTGGAATATCTAAAAATATTCTGCTCTCTTAATTACACGTATTTCGTCAGAGGAACTGTTCTAATTATTAATCCAAGTTCAGCCTGAAATGCTATATATACTATAATTGCCGTCCAACAAAGAATTTAAGTCTCGAATCACAATCATTGCTAAATATTGATACAGAAATTTGGTTTCAGGAAGTACATTCTAGAATATACTATCACGAATGGGTTAGTCATATACAAAAAAAGAATAATTTGGGATACTAGTTTATCTCATTTTGATTTTAACTGTGATTGTGTTGTAGTTAACTCAATAGAGTTGTGAAGTTTGACATTTTCTCCATAATTTATTCGGGCTAAACATTGGCGCAATTAATTAGTTTACGTTCACATTCAGTGTTTTTGACTAAAGTGAGGGGAAGGCAAACCCAAGTTAGAGCTACGCTTCTAACAACAAATATATTTAATCAGAAGTCATCATCAAGTAATACAACCAGCTACAAGAATAATTAATTCCAACATCCCTGTTAGCAATTGAAACAAATTTGTAATCATATCTATTTTTCTTAATTTATAAGGTTAAGACATTTTGCTTACACTTTATAGATACCATTGCCGAGCAAAACCTAAATGTTGTTGTGATTAGTGAAAATTGGTTAGAAAATAAAATATTTCATTCATATTTCTTCTTCGGAACTAATATCAAACATTATTAAAAATGTATTTATTCGGAAAACAAATAAATCCCAATTAAAGCCATATTTAGTTGGATGCAAAATATAGAAATATTGACGAGCCAACACTGGATACTCATAAGTCGTAGATACTTTGTTAGTGGAAATACTAGCAATTATAGTTCAGACCTGTTGTAATGGAACTTTCTGAGATGAAACCGACAAGAGCGAATATTCATAACGATGCCTTATATGGCACATGATTCCTTCATTGGATCTGAATATCCGCATACTCGCAATTAAAATATTCCACATATTGTAATGTCTTTAGAGCTTAATAAAATCACAGGTTTTGCCAAATTATTAACCCACTCACCTTTAAATGACCGAAACTTACCGTTTGACTTTCTATATAATAACCTACATATTTAGTTGACCCGGGAGGATTAATATAAATCTGGTAATAGACATTAAAAACAATAAATATTAGGGTGCCAAACGTAACAACACAACAAACCAAAATTAACAGTGACGTAATATCGACATTATAATGTACACATAATAAGATACATTTCTTCATATCCCAGACAGACATATAACACTCGAGGATGTAGATGCAGCTATGACAATTATTAAGCCTAACAAAACATCTGAAAATGTTAAAATTATTCCAGAACGTGATACATTATTATCACATCTGAAGGATCTTAAACAAAATGTATCGACAAGTGGTCATTATCCGGACATTTAGGCAAGAAAGTATGTTACAACTGATATATAAGAAAAGGAACCGAAGAGATCGAAATAATTATTGAGATATTATCCTGTCGAGTTGTATAAGTAAAACATTTGATCAGATACTGTACAGTATGTTAAAATGATAGGATGATAATAGCTCTATTACGAACGAGACACAGGTGGGATTCAGATAGGGATAATCTGCAGGATTTGTTTTTTATATTTGTTTTCATTACCAATAAATTTATTTTCAGAAAATAAAACACTCTATTGTGCATTCATAGATCTTCGAAAAGGGTTTAATTCTGTGTATAAACAAGGTCTATGGTACAAATTAATCTCCCGTGGATGTTGAGGTAAAATGCGAACCATAATATAATATCTGTATAGTAGTGTAAAGTGTCAGGTTAGAGTACGTGCTATTAAATGACCAGACGCATTCCTAAGATTACTGGTTCTCCAATAGGATGCTATCTTCAGTCCATATCTATTTGTATTTTCTTTCTGAATGATCTATTGTATGTACCTCTTGAAACTTTTCGAGATGGAGGAATACCTTTGGGAAACCGGATCCTGTTGTATAATGACGACATGACATTGGTATAGAACATTACATCCAGTATGTAGCAATCCCTGATTGTTATATATAAATACTTCATATGTTGGAAACTGAATGTAAATCTTAGCAAATCAAATATACTTGTATGTAGCCAAATGGGATTACCAAAGCCATAATATGTATGGCATTATGGTAACCAACTTAGTGATGTATGTATGCCATATAATGACCTAAGTATTACCTTCACATATTAACAACACAAGCCTCGATATACTATTAAACCAGGCTAAGAAGTCTCTTATTTTGGTGCAAGTTAATCTGTAAACATTGATACTTTTCGGCCTTCAGTCTCTCTCAAATTAGTTCATGCAATCATCATACCTATATAATATATTAAGGTACAGACGCCTAGAACCATATGAAGCTTGATAAAATGCAAGGTATCCTGAAATGATGTTATAAATGTGTACTGGGTGTGAAGGTGTCTACTTCTTTCTTTGTAGTTGCTGTAGATGGTGGACATTACCCATTAATGTTTGAAAACAAAGTTCCAACGCTAAAGTATTGTGCAAAGTGTTCAGCTAGATGGATACAGATTTATTGTGTACTACTTTTGGAAAATCAATGTCGATGTTAACCCTTATATGTTATACAAATTCTGGATACTAGAAATCAGACATACTCTTAGTGAGATTGGCATGGAAGCGCTTTAGCACCGTGGACGATTAGAGACTAGTGCCCAACAATTTATTACTAAAGTTGGATGTAGTCTGAGTTTGACTAAATATGGCCTCCCACGAAGACATTTGCTTTTCCTCTTATGTTCAGTTTGAATGGATAAGATATAAAATGTAAATTACTAAATCATATTTTCATGATTCTGTTTCATAACAAGCAAACACACACTTTTATGCGCATCATAAATAATGAAGAAATTATATATCATTTATTTATTCTGTGATCGTAATTCTAAAAATATTCCATATTCTGTATTAAACATCAACATAACAGTTAGAACTCGTACATGTATTATCCTGTGGGTTGTAGTTGCAGTTGGAATCACACAAATATTTAGCGGCACAGTTTCCTCCATTTCTTCCCAAACTCTCGGCAGCCCTACCTTGATCAGTAATAGGACTTGAACCAGCCCACACGCTACAATCGCTGGGTAGCAAAAACGTTTAAAATATTATTGTCACTAATTGCGATAAAGGTGAAAACTACTCGGTGCAAAACTTGGTATAACTGTGATATTATTATATGGCACATTATTTAAAGAATATGCAATTATCTAAATATATGAACCGCACATCTAGGATGTTATTCCGCTAAAATAACTATCATATATAATTAGACACCTGATGATTGTAGTAGCTATTTTGTTTGTTTCAGAATTCTGGCATCCATAGACGGCTTCATAGTTAGAAATACACTGGAAGTAATATTGGCAGTTCTCGCAGTTAATTTGCTTCCAATTGGAGTGTATCATCTGTGATAGAATATGCATGGTTTAGTTCCATATGCCATATTATTAACCTTTAACAGTAGGCTGATATTAGTCATTTGAATTTCGTTTATATTCAGGCAGAAATCTTTATTATGACAAAACAAAAGCTACAAAAATAAAATCAAACAAAGAAAACAAACAAACTCAAACAAACAAAACCAAATAATGTTAAAAAGTAAAAGATGTATACATGGATAAACACACACACACACACACACACACACACACACACACACACAACACATATATACATATATATCAATTTATTAATTCATTCACACTCTTACATATGCATACATTAATTAATTATATTAATTATTAATATATATATAAAATAAACAATATATATATTGATAGATAAATGCATTCATTCATTCGTTCATTCATTCATTCATTCATTCATTCATACATTTACATATGCATACATTGACATATGCATCCATCCATACAAATATACATATGGCTACAAGGACAGACAGACAGACAGATAGACAGACAGACAGACAGACAGACAGACAGACAGACAGAGAAAATAGAGTGAATCACTGACAAACAGATAAACACTTTCGTCCTCTTTTATATTCATGTAAATAAACATATATAATGACCTTTATCTTAAGAAAGGGGCACTTCTCTTCTTCATTATTCAGGTCAAGGCGACTTTTAATACACTTCAGCATTTGAACCATGGAAAATTCACCATATACTGGATCAGATGTTAGCACCACTATCAACATCCAGATCAAACCCTCCTTGATAAACATGGTTAATTCTGAACGAAGTAAGAGAGTTCAAACATATTCATTTGTGACAAACCTTCACCCACAAATTCATACCGATACAATCATTCATTTTATATGTTCACATCAATAATAATATTAAGAAGAAAACCAGTAATATTACAAGAATTATTAAATTAATTAAACAGTATTTTGGAACAAAACAGCTTCTTGAACTATCAATTAGAAAATCACTTACGTTATGCCAGCAAGTTACTACTTGATAGGTGAGCTAACTCTATTGATCGGTTGATCTAGAAATGTGATTATAAACATGATGTGGCTTTATATAAACACGATTAGTTACTAAAACATTCAGGAAGAATAATAAATTGATAATAAATTCGTAGCCTGATATTTAACACGTTTTACGGTATTCAAATAACACACATTCATAATATCCATAGATCGGATTATGTAAATAAAGAAAATCTAGAAGGAGAGATATTTTAATATTAATGTAGAATTAATTAGTGTCTGAAGCTTGTGTCAGATGAATAATCTTTCAGATAGCCTTATACGAATGTTAGTAGATTAAATGAATTATCAATTAGATATAACTCTTCATATGTACTTATATAGACTATAGTTAAATAATTTGAAAGTGGGGTGTGTATGTGCGTATTTCTGTGTGGGTATATCCATATATATATATATATATATATATATGTGTGTGTGTGTGTGTGTATGTGTGATTGCGTGTGTGCATGTGTGCGTGTGTGTGCGTTATAAAGATAAGAACGGAGCCGGAACAGGTATATATATATATATATATATAATTAGCAATAAATGTAATGAAAACAAATTACGAAAACAATTCAGAAGAGGATCATCTAAATATAACCAATTGAATATTATCGAAACAAAACCAGGTTTTGTACACTACAACCAAGAATTGATCGATCGTATGGATGAATCAAAATAAACATTAAAAGGTAACATATTAAAACACGGCGTAAACACAGCATAATTGAATAATATAAGCATACATCATAGTGATTTAGATCAATGGTCGTATCAGCGACACAACGCGACCCGACCTAATAGCAACGACTGGTTTCAAGTTATTCAAGTCTTCATCAGGTTGTATAGAATGTCTAACGTTACTTGTTGGCATTTGAGGTAGAGATTTCTGGCTGTCGCCTATTGGACCAAAGCCACCTGGTGTTGATGTTCGTTGTGTTGTTGTGACTTTATTGTTGCGTTGCTGTTGGTGTCTACAAAGGTCTTTCCGAAGTAAGATGATGATGTCTGGTAGGAATGTTGATATTCTGATAATCAATGTTGCTAGGTGATGATCTGGGAGTTTGAAGTCTTCAGGAAGGAGAAGACTTTTTAGTCTTCTTTCGTACATCGGTTGGGCTTGGGCACTTGAGTAGATAATGGTCCGGATTGTATGTTTGTTGGCATTGCCGACACGGTGATATGGAGTCTAACGTTATCATATTGCTGGAGGTTTATGTAAATACAATTTTCACTAGGGAGCGACAGACTAAAGCCTTTAGATCTTTTTAATAAGGAGGTGTGATGTTTAATTTCTTTGTTCTAGTTGGAAACTTACGCGTAACCCGGTGTTTAGAAAACAATGCCAATATGTTTATATGTTTATACAGGAGTGAAGGTGCCCGACTTGGTCATTGCAATTGTGTTGATAATAAGAAAAAATAACTTAAAGCGAATTAGACGTAGCATTCCATGTGACCTATGATATTAAGATATCTCATTGTTTTCAAAAAATAGTAACGGTGGGGTAAGAAATTTTCGGGGGATTGGTGTTTTACTGTAGTTGTGGTTGTGTTGGAATAGCGGTATTTGATCGACGTTGTTTTATTTGCCAATCCCTAACAGTTTTGCCTTTAATACCACGCAGCCATCTTTTAGAGTAATTCCTTTTACTCAAGGCTTGAAAAAGAATCCCCATGCCTTATCAAACTCCTTCTCGTTAGTTATATATCTAATAAATACATTAAGATTAAGCATATCAAATTATTATTAATGCGATTATTATAAATACACTTGAACTTATTAATTTAATACACTTATAAAATTATAAATTGATTGATGTAGAAATATGAAAAGAATTAGGGGTTATCTAAAATTAATGTAATTAGTACAAGTGTACAAACTGTAAGCTATATAGAGAGGACGTAACACGAACACACGCTTTTTTAATGTTGAAAAATTTAATTCCGTCTAATCGTTGGTTCAACCGTGCTCACATTATAACACAGGTACATTTCGTTAAATTAACTACTAGCACTATCTGCTGAATACTAATGGTATTCAACGTAATATTAGATAGACAAAGGTAGTAATTTCTAATAGGAAAGTGCAACGTTGAAAATTATTATTATCATTTTTAACATTTACATTTGTACTCTTTGTAGGAGAGGCGTGTCTTGGAAAAATATGTGTTTCGTATGTTTTTAATAATAGTGATAATAAAGGATAGACATTTAGTAATATTTTGATTGTTGAACATTAGTTAATATTTCGAATATGATAACCAAAACGAAGTTACGAATAAGGAAGGCTTTATGAAATATTTTTATTAGGTAAAAGTATAACGTTAAATATGAAATGAAAATATGTGTTCAAAAGAGTACAGCATAAATGTTTGGAATATAAAAAGAGCCGACAGTAGCTCAGAAAATGTATTAAACTTACTACAATTGTCGTCCACTAAATGGAATTCAAATATGAAGGGAGAAAATAGAAAATATAGTGAAATAAACTTAGAATGGCAAGATAACCAGTTCTTCGAGCAAGGTTCAACAGATCCCCAGAATTTCTTATTACTTTGAAAAATTGAAAACATTTATTCAAACTGTCTTACTTAAAGACTTGAACACTGGTATTAAAGTTACCCATTATTACAGGTTTTGATTGTGTTAGACTATCGTTGCTAATGCAGGATTGTTCAAGTAAATGATAAAAGTCAATTTGAGTGGGTGACAGTCTTTAGCTAACTACCAATATCTCTTTCTAAATAACCCCCAGTCCTTTCTGATCCATGTCAATTCTTGCATTGAAGACATAGTCTTCGTGAATGTCAGTTCTCACCTTGCCGGATTCTCTCATATCATGACAAGGAGTAGTTGTCGACGTAAATCTGTGATTCAGTAACTGAGTCATCCAGTCAGCTTTCTATGAACCTTATAGTCGCTGCCATGGGTGTCTTTGAAATGATCATAATTCCATCTACTGTTGTTAGATAGCTTCGTACATTAAGCCCATTGTTTGTCATCAACTAAACTCATGAAGGGGATATCATTCAAGTAGATCTACCTAAATGATAAGAATTCCCCTGATTTCACAACCGAGTGTTACAAATCTGAACAAGATTTTCACATTCGCGATATGATAAGTGTTTGCTGGTTTTTAATATTAACTGTGATAAAGGTTTTAATGTGGTAAATATTGGTAATATAGTATTAAATAAAATACCTGTTACATATATATTTTACAAGTATTCTTAATTATATAAGCTCTTATATTGGGTCCCATAAATAAGGAAATATTATTTAAGAAACTGTCGAACTGTTTCATCTCATTTATTACTAAACATATTCAAAGAACAATGAATGTCTGTTTAACTTCTTAGACTGCAAACGAGGGCATTATTCAAGTATTGGTCAATAATGATATTACTACTACAACGATGATGTATCGGCACAGAAAATAGCATTTGTTCGAAATATGGTAACAAATTCTTCAATGTTTTGTTGATATATCAAAAAGTAAAAATAGTTTTGATATATTCCAGTTATTATATTATTTCTGTAATGCTGCAGTTTTTGTTATATTTTCATAGCTACTAATTGCAAACAGGTCGTTGGTGTATCATGTAATATATATTTCTCTAATTAAAGATTTAATTTCATAGTATTGCCATTCTATGATGATGATGATGATGATTGGTGTTTTACCTTTGTGCACATGGTAGCCATAATGGGCCGAACGACCTCCAAAGGTAATGAAGTGAAGTCAAAGATGAAGCACCTTCAGATATGTCCACGCCGAGATTCGAACACGGGTGGTAGTGATCTGTGGTCCAACACGATGCCGCTAGGCCACGGAGTATTCAAATGCATATGGTAAGTTTATTCGATTATTATTTTCACATTTTAGGAATATTAGATTTGTTTTATTTCAATATATTGTTAGGCATTGTTCGAGAATATTAAAGTTTTTTTCTTCCTACAATCAGATTTATTACCTTTTATATCATTTTACTATACTGACAAAAAACCTTCACCTATCCAATATCACACCACATGCTATTTCCTACCCCATATCACATCACAAGTTATGTCCTATCCCATATCACATCATAAGTTATATATGCTAAATGCACTAACTCATTTGCTATTTCTAATATTTTAATCGGACACTTTATTCCGCTGAATATGTAATATGGACTCCATTTACAATATGTTATACGAGACTTTTGTTTACAGTTTCTGAATAATATTACTACTACTACTTCTACTACTACTACTACTACTACTACTACTACTACTACTACTACTACTGACTACTGCTACTACTACTACTACTACTACTACCATATACCGCCTTTGTTCCGGCAATAGCGTACATTAGACAGGTGTTATCACAATATAAATATATATAGTTTTGGTACGTTGACATAATATCTGCGTTTGTAGAAATCCCGTTTATTAATAAATAAGGAACAAGTTCATATCAGTCATTCGTTTAACAAGCTAAAATCACAGACACAAAAGAAATATACAAATTACACATCAGGTTGCGAGACGTTTTGACACTATTTGATTTGTTAATATATTTCCTTTATTTGGAAGATATTAACTGAATACCATAGACCACACCATTTACTTTTGCCACCATAATGGCATACGAGTTATAATACATCACGGGATAATGTTCAGTGCAGTATTGAGCCGTGTTAGATATAGCCCAATTTTATACTTAAAGTCTAGTAGAAAGATTTCTAGAAAAGAAACTAAAAACATTTCGTGTACATTCAATACCTCATAGACGGTATGGCAAAAACGATTATTATGAGGAAACCTAAAATGGATTGGATCAATTCTTCAAAGGCAAAAAAGGCTTTCATTTAATTTATATATTGTTATTTATGACCAAGGCAGTTCAATGGGTTTTGTATTAAGGCATAATTTGAGGATATAATAGTTATTACGGTTGGTAATAAGGTTTGAGTTCACATAATTAACGGCAGACGATGAGTAAATACTAAACAAATTCAAATGATTGAAACGGTTTAAATCTATTTTACAGTCACTGATGTTTTTAGCATAAACTAGTATGATATAATATTAGTTAGGTAAACTAAGGAAATCAGACAACTAATATATGCTTAAGTCTTCAATCGCTTTCCTCATTAAGTTAAATCTGTCAGTCTTTCCCATTTTTCCTCTGGGAAGACTGTCCAAAAATATATAATATTTTGGTGAAAAACTCTCATCTATCATTCTACTGGTTACGAATTCTTCAAGTTCTTTCACTGTTAGCTGTGTTTTGGATTTGGGTACAACACAAGCGCAAACCTCTTGGAACAATCGTGGATCTGGTACACCAATCACCCCCACTTCGTCTACCTTGGGATGATTTAGTAATATGTCCTCAATCACCTGTAAAAATAAATCATTCCATCGAAATACGTGTAAAGCTTGTATAGTTCAACTATATTTGGTTTTGAAGTTTATATTTGGCTTTTGTTAAGTATTCTGAGTGCGAACCAAATATACAAATAAATGAATTAGTCGATCCTTACCTTCGGGTAAATCTTTATAATTCCTTTTGAGATTACATTCTTTTCTCTGCCATTTACTTGTATTAGGCCTTCGTCGTTCATATCATTCCATTATCACCGGTCTTAATCCAACCATTTTCGGATTTAATATCCTTGGTAGCTTCCGGATTCATATAGTATTCAACCATCGCACAGACAGATCGTAACAGGATATGACCTTCCTCACCTCTCGGTATCACCCTGCCATCTTCAATTCACATCCCGGGAGGCATTTCATCATCTGAACGGAACTGCTGTCGTGATGGGAATCTAACGAAACGACCCTTCCGCAAGCGGGTCCAGTTTCTGTCATACCGTAATAGATTCCTAAATATGGAAATGTCCTAAAGGTAAATTCTAAGAGATTGTTCGGTAAACACTCTCCGAAGGTCGAAACGTATTTCAAAGATGCCGGAATCGTAAGTTATGTTCCACACCATTCTTGATATTATGGATTAAGTACGGCGGGAACGCTGCATTTGTAACTTTCTCTTCGTCGATGACCTTGTAGACGGTTTCTATATTCTCTTTCCCAATTCCCAGTGTCGTATCCAGACAAACCATCGCAGTTCTTCGCAAAAGTGGATTGAATACGTTTCCAGAAAGCCAAATGAAAGGTCGATCGCTGAACTGCACCTCGCCGTCATACTTTGGACGAAATGTGTATCCGATGTGAGACCAGTTGATCAGCATAAAATGTGTGCAGGCAGCATATTTTGGTTCACCGGTAGTTCCCGAAGTTGGAAAAACTACTGCAATTTCTTCTGGATCGATTGTGTTTTGTATCTGGAGAACATTCGCTGCCTCGGTAGTGTGTTTCATCATGGTGCTAACTGTTTGGATTGATGGCGGTATATCTGAAGAAATTGGAAGTTTGTTCAATATGACGATATTCTTCAAATCTTTAAGATCAGTAAGCAGTCCATGGGAAAAGTTGTTTATGAAAGATTGTAACTTTACTGCAACAGCTTCATCAACAACCAGCAGTCTACACGAAAACTTGCGTAATGTAGGGATGAGAGCATTCTGATCAATGATGTTTATTGGTACCCGAATCATTACAACTTTGATCCGGAGACAGGCGTATTCCACGTAGAGCCATTCGGGACAGTTATATGCAGCAATAGCGAGGGTATCTCCCGGTTTCAATCCAGCCTCTAGAAATGATGCCGCTAAAGCGAGACTTTTCCTAGCTATATCTTTAAAGCGAATAACTTCTCTATTAAGTGAATCGGTGTCTGAGGCACTTTCTTTTAACCTGTAAAAGACGTTGTTTTGTATAAGTTTCTCAGGTTTCTGCAACGGAATTTTCCGTAACTTTTGTTACAAATTAAGACCAAGAACAACAAGTACAATTTATATTACTACTACTACTACTTCTACTTATGACGATGATGATGATGATGATGATGATGATGATGATGATGATGATAATAATAATAATAATAATAATAATAATAATAATAATAATAATAATAATACTGACAACAACAATAACAATAATACCATAAACTACTAAATGACTCCCTTCTAAAAAATATAAGATACAATTGCATATGCTGGAACACAAAAACTAGAAAGCTTATTGCAGGGATTGATTATTATAGCCATTTATCATATTTGGTTAAATTTGTTTTCCGCGAAGAGGTATTGTTATTTTATTGTAGTATTAACTGATGTCGGTGGCAAATCATTGCAGAAAAGGTTGTAATTATTAAGAAAAATAATATAACCAGAGAAAAATTGGTTACAACTGATTTATCGTAATCAGGTAGAATGAAAACATGTATTGTACACACAGTAGACAAAAGGAAACCTCTCCCAATGTAATATTTAACTGATTCTGGAAATACTTCTCAAAAGTATGTGAAATTTTAGCATAAAATACACTGATACTAGTCTGGTTAAGACAACCCCCTATAACGTAAATATACTACATAAAATGTTTTTGTAACATAACGTGTTTTTAATACCATGGATGAAATATATAAAACAGTTTCATCCAATTAGGAGAAGAACAAAACGAAAATCTCTTAAAAGATTACCTCAAGAGAATTTTGAGAATCGTGTAAATCTAAAAACATTATGCGAATAACAAACGCCTTTATAGATAATCGTCATCATGAAACTTCTCCCGATAATATATCAAATAGGTACAAAGGATTAGCTAAAAGTATCCACGAAAGAAATTATAAATATAAATCACAGAGGACATTATTTTACTAACTAAATGTTCCCTTTGGCATCCCAATAAAAACACTAAGACATATTTGAGATAGGACTAGATCAAGGCAGTTTTAATCTAGCTACGACTGTACGAATGGAGCCGTGATAGCGCATTTAGCTAGAGCGTTGACTCGTAGCCGAAGGGTCGCGGGTTCGAGGCTCCGGGAGCTGCAATGCTGTCATGTGGCGATTGGTTCACTCTTCCATAAAATGAGAACCTGACAGAGCATGATGGCTATGTGTTTGAGTAACGATTTGCGCCTTTAATGGCAGCATGCGTTGTATGCTGCCTTAGGAGTTGATATGTGTGATGGGTAGAAACAGATCTGAGTCAGAGATAATAATACTGTACAGCGCCTCAGAACAGAGTTATCTGGTTCTGGCGCTATATAAACATGCATTATTATTATTATACCAATATACCAATAAAACATAGAATAATTATTAATTATCTTCTGTATATATTAATCTTATGCATGTCAAATATATTATATTTTATCCTTATGTGTTGGCAGAAATAGTAAGGCTTATGCAGCTACTTAATGGACCAAATGAATTGTTATCAATCGAAAATAATTAATTTACACTAGCTTTTTGTACCAACGAAATAAAAAATGACCTGACTCTGAGTTGTACCGGCTAAATAAAAACATTATGATATTTTGTATAAAATATATTGTAGTTGTATATTGTTCCAAATATAATCCAATACAGTGAACCTCATTCTCTGACAAACGAACAGAACTTTGAGTGGGATAAAAACAATAATGGTCAGTTCTATCATAAGGTAACATATTGGCTAAAGCACCAGTAATACTGTCTTATCTTGATTAACATAATGAGTACTACCGTGTCTATTTCGACAACATATCGCACAGGATCCTGACTCAGGATCCTGACTCAATACACCATTTCAGATGGAGTAACTTCGGGTTAGAAAAATACCGCACTAGAAACATCCATCGTTAACAATGGGGGGGGGGGGGGTAGAATGCTCTGAAAAGGCCCGTATTTTCATCGTATTATCTCACTCAAAATGTATCATATCAGACTTGCATTGTGATATATTGGTAAATGAATATCTTCTCCATCAATAAGTTTTATTATTCAGGATCTATCTGATGGATGTAACATTGAATAACATAGTTCAAATGGCTAGTTTTGTTTACATATGAAGCCATCCCACGTGTCTGGCGGCCACTGTACACAGCCACTGACTGTTTTTGAACGGTCACAAGTGATAGGCAGTGTTTATGGCACATGGAAAATAATGATTGTCATCGTATTTGAAGCAGTACCTAGTGATTTATACATGCACTATAATATTCTATGAAAGTTAAATTAATTTTAAACAAATATGAAACTGAAAGCTTATAGAATGAAAATGGTAAACATGTGTTGCGATGGGTCATGGGGCGCCATATTGCTTAATCACATACATAGATTTGAGATATTGATGTTATAAAATGCATACAATTTGTGCAATAATGAATTTAGTATTTCACTTTATGTGAACCGGAATTAGATTAATAAATTATAGTACAATTATTTTGTTTCTTATAATTGTTGGTGGTATTACTGATATTAGGAAAAATGATCATATTTGCGGAAATTCGTGTCTGAAAAATGGCCGAAATCCCACTGATCCCTAAGTTACGCGGAAATCTGCAAAATATTTCTAACCCGAAGTTTTCCAAAGATTCTAGAAAAATGCTAACTCTCCCGATATTATTACCCAATATAAAGTATATAAACAGGACACAACTATGATATATTCAATAGCTGAAAGCATATCGTAATACACGAAACAATCTAATTAAATTCCTTCAAGGTTCAGAATGTTTTTATGCCATTTGTAATCTGTTTTGGCTTGATATACCAGGAGTGTGAAGACATTTATCTCCGAGGTACATGTTAACACATAAGGTCAATCAATATACTATTTGAGAGATCAACCAGTTGATCGAGATGAATTGATGGTTCCAAAAACAAGAAACATAGAGATGAACCAGAAAAATATTATTATAAATGTGTCGATGCTTTCTGTATGAAATAGATGTATGAAATAGATGTATGAGTATGAGATGACGAAAAATAATAATACTCTACAGTTATAATGATTGATATATAATTTTTTTATTTCCTAATAACTGCTTCAATTCTAGGCTTTAAAATTGTCTTCTCAATGCTATTTAGTTACTTTAAACGACACTCACAGTGGCAATTGATCACTGGAATAACTCCATTTACCAACCTAATTAGGTACACCATTAGGTATCATGACATATATATATCTCCATGAAGTTAACTAACTATATTATTGTAAATACTAAATAGTTAATTCCACATTTTCACCTACATATTTCCCTTTAAGTTGTCATTAACCCAGTTTATACTAACCTAAATATGTATGCTGATTTATCATCATTTTCTTCAGCGGCTTCCTCAAGTAAATGAATAAGATCATTGTAAATAAGACATGGAGGTTCTTCCGAACAGACGTAACTCGGTTTAGCCATTGTTGTTCACTTCGCCAGTATGGTGTTCTTCAACCAATTCGTATTCATGTTATAATCCAGTCGACAGGTTTGTTTTAAATTCAGTTTTTAAGAAAACAACATTCTTCTCAAGCGCGTAATTAGCTCGAAAGAAAGAACACTTCTTGTCGTTGTTACTCATTTCTGTTATATAATCTTTGTGAAATACTTCGGTTTATTTTAGCTAACCTGCCCACTTTTTGATCCACTTAACTACAATCATAATCTATCAGTAAACAATATCAAACTAACAAGGTTCAGTCCGAAAACAGACGCCATTTTTATTTATGACATAATTAGCTCCAAAGAGAAACACTTCTCATGTTTTAGCGTTTAATTGTTTTATCAGTTAGTGATTTATTATGATTTTATTGTAAGTACCGATTCGTACCGATAAGAGTATTAAACTTTATATTTGTTACTCAGACAATGATTTCTTTTCATTCTAAATACGAATTTTCATTAAGAATGATATTTTAATCATGTTGCTTTTCCTCGAAAAACCATCCCTAAAAAGCAACACCATCCAATCATCTGGAGCTTTTGACGCCATTAATTGTTCTGTTCTTCTAGATCTGTTCTCTCTGGTTGGTATGACATATTGGGCATAGCACTTACCTGGATCCGCTCATTTGACCATCATTTATATACATATCTTTATCTATAGCAGACACTGATCTTTCCCGTAACCAACTTGGTGACTGTCCCGGTGATATCTCTGGCTGGATGACAAACAATAAACGTAGGGTCAACGCCAACAAAACATACTCCACCATTATAGGCACATCCAGACAACGCAGCAAACGTAATCGTTTCTTCCCTACGAACATCCTCAGTCATAGCCTCACACCACCAGACACTGTATGTAATGTTACATTTGATAGCGATTTCAATTTCAGATAAATATTTCTCTGACATGTCCCTGCTGCTTCTATCATATTCGTGACCTTCGACATATTCGTCGCTAAATTTCTCTTTCAGTCGCCAAAACCAGTTGCTCCAGTACTCATTGCTAGTAGGCTTGATTACTGCAACCCTCTCTTCTTTATAATATTGCATCTAAGGATATTCTAAAACTTCAGTGTGTTCAGAACTGCTTAGCTAGAGTTGTCACACGGTCTCCTCGGTTTTCCCATTCTGTCCCACTTCTGAAATCTCTTCACCGACTTCCTGTTTAATGTCGCATCATTTTCAAACTCTGCAATATTGCCTATCGAACTCTTTCTTCTGGAGAACCTTCATATTTATTTTCATATTAAATGCTTTCTTTATCACCCAAGCCGAGAGAACTTCGTTCATCTGGTTTTCTATTATTGTTTGTTCTCAGGATTAAAACTCATGCTGGGACTCGTATTTTTTAGAATGGTACGCATGCTAGAGGATCTTCAATAAGAATCATTCTTAATCTGATCAAGCCACTTGTCTAGAGATAATATCTTCTGCATCATTGTGGGATAACACTGATTCGTAATTGGGAGAAAAGGGCAATATGTTATAGAATTCTTAATATTTGCAATCAACATGAACTATTTATGGCCTTAGTTTAAATATTGCTGGTCGGCTATACATTTTCGCGCAAAAGTCGATCCAAACAAAACCATCTGATATATTTTTTATTTATTTCAGTATTATTTTTGAAGAACAGAATTGCAATAAATGTAAATGAAGATAAATGTTGTTTTTTTTGTTCTTGCTGTCTTAAGATATTACACATATCGCGTATATGAGTTATTTTGTGGTTATTTTAAACAATCAGAAGTGAATAATAACACATTTAAAAACGATTAACTATCGCTTCTGCTGGAAATATATTTCAAAAAATACTTTACACGGGTATAGCTCTACCTTAGGTGTAAAGATATTTGGAATAGATTTGATCATCTTCCTGTTCCCAAAACACCCGAAATATTCCAATGGCCTTTTCATTAATCACCTTTTGTCAATATATCCAATGCGTCATCTAGAAAAGTTTGATATATTTGATGACGAAATTATTTAATTATATTCCAGTAGTAAGATAAAGTTGTAATATACTTGAATAATAAATGTTAAATAGAAAATGAAGATGATATTACATTTAGGCATTTGTTTCGTAGTTTCTTCGTTATTAATAATCCCATTATCATCTGTCTTTATACAACCCATTCACTGTTAATATATCTGATTCATGTAGTATCCTGTCATAGCACCAATTGACTGCTTGTAGGTATGATCTTGGTTCACTTCATGGTACTATTATGTCTTTATCTTCCGCGATCTTGGCTTCAACTTCTGGATATCATTTCATCAACTGTCATGACGTCATTTGTCAGGTATAGGAGGAAGACGTTTCTTCGTCTATATCTGTGTAGATCACCTCAATAGCTTTTCCTACCGTAGACAGTCTAATATCCGAATATACCTTCGATGATCTGGACAGTAATTAACCAACACATATCCACCTGACCAAATGAAAGATCGGTCATACAAATATCTCATACTGTCACTTTGGTTGAGATTTGGTTTTGCTACCACAGATATTTAGTCTCCAGCGATTATACTCTGTAGGTTAAGAAGATTCGCTTCTTTACTAGACATTGTTATCATTCTGTTTTAATCTAAGGAGCTATGTATAGTGGAGTTCAATTACCAATGTCTCATCTATAAATTGACAGTTTCTTGTCTTAAACTAACCTCAACATAGACATCAGTTAGTAGCCAATTACATTTGTAAATTATCCTAACAAATGATATTAATTATCATAAATAGATAATAGAACTTCTTTAAAATCAATGTAATTAGAATCTGACTTTGATGACACTATTACTCCAAAGTCGTTTTATAATCCGGTCACAACGAGTGTTCTATTTAAATGACATTATCTTCAAGGACCACGTATCAATAAACGATCTAATCAAAGGAAAGTTCAATCACAAAAAGTATGTTAACTTTACGCTATACGTATTTGATAAGAATCAATGGACTGATGTCTCGTGATATGTGAAGGTGATGAATATATAATTAGAAGCCATTGTTCAACATAAACATATTTTATCTATATCAAGCCGAGTCATTGCCTTCATTTCACTCGAGAACTTATTACCCGATGGAGTTATCAGTAGAGGTAGTTGAATTTTGCTCTTCTCATAAATGTATTTGTTATTCGTTGTCGGTTCCCAAATCACTTATTGTTCATCTTTGCGATAACATTTTTCTAACTAGACATTATTATGTGCAAGATTCTATCAGATGCCCATGGCACTTAGTTGTGTGTATTTCTATTCTGTTTATTGAGTACACTTATCTCAACTAGGCTTCTTTTCGGTATCTACAATATTGATGTGTAGTGTGTGTGTGTGTGTGTGTGTGTATGTGTGTGTGTGTGTGTGTGTGTGTGTGTGTGTGTGTGTGTGTGTTTTAGCTGTGTATAATAAGGCACAGGCACAGAGAATCTCGAACCGTGAATTCAAATTCTGGACGTTTCTTCAGGGGACTGAATCCAGAGTGGCGACTTTTCTTGCTGAGACATGTGTAATGTCTCACCAGTCCCTAAGCCGCCAAGCAAAAACAAAAAGCGAATCACCTACAGCCGTGGAGTTTGGGTATAAAACACCCAAGTCAGATCACGGCAGTAGTGAGAATGTTTAGCTTAATGATCTAAACAGCCCCATTCATAGCAATTTTTCAATTGCTTTATCTTTTGCTCGCTTGCTTGTAGTTCGGGGAGTATCCCCAGGCTGTCGCTTGTTTGGCACACCCTCTGTGGTGGAGTCCTTCTCCGTAGAGTTTCTGTATCTGAAAATGACTTTGTAAAGTTCCGGTCCCGGACGTACCGGTGCCGAACCTTTACAAAAAATGGATCTTTTTTAAATAATGGTATTATTATGTGTGGCGTGGCTGTGACTTTGTGTATTACAATGACTGCTTTTTCTGTGTCGGTTAGGTTGTGTTGTGCCGGAGTTAAGAGTTGTTTAAGAGGTTGTCGGCAGGCTGGGAAGGCGGGACAATTAATTAGATAGTGGACGGGGTCGAAGTTTTGATTACAATGTAAGCAGAGTGCTTTATTATTTGGGCCGACAAAGCTTTTTGTGTGCACCCAGCAGCGGAGGCGGCGTATGTGTACGTCTGTTATTCTGTTATTTATGATGTGAATGCCGGGAACAATGGTTTTATTGTACCAGGTACTTAATTTGGCTGTGTCTTGATTTGGTGTTATTTGTTTGTGAAGATATTCTGTTATTATGTGTTTGTAGGCACCTGGTGTCTGTTCTGTGTGTAGGATGTTGGTTAGGTTAGTGGCTTCGTTGGCCAGAGCGTCGGCTCGTTCATTACCCTCGATATTTGTGTGGCTGGGAACCCAATGTAGAGTGGTTAGACTGCCACGTTGGCTTAATGCAGAGGCGGAGTTAATAATTTTCGTTGTGATTTCTGGATATGTTCGTGTTTTTGTTTGTGCCAGGATTTTGATGGCTGCCATCGAGTCTGAGTGTATGATTGTGTCTTCGTGTCTGTCTTGTGCCTCTCGCCATGCGAGGGCGGCGTGTATGGCGTGAAGTTCTGCTAGAGTGATTGGTGTGTGGTCGGGGAGTCTTCCACAGGGATTTCGGAGTGCTCCCCCACAAAACAGGCCCAGGCAGATTTTCCATCCTGGCGGACACTGGCATCTGTGTAGATGTTTATTGCTGCCTGGTCTCTGTTCAGGGAAGAGATCCTGTTCGACGCCTCAGTGAATGCCCCTTGTGGGTCTTTGGTTTTTGATTTTCTGTTTACGATAATGATGGTAAATGGGTAGTCGCGCCATGGAGCAGTTTCCTTGGCATCCGGAGGGTGGATTGCTGGAATTCTCATGTCCCTTTGAATAGCAGCTGCTTTCATGGCCCAGCTTTTATTAATGTGTACTCTGGGGTCTTTGTGTAAGCTTTCTTGTATTTTAAATGTGATTTCTACTGGGTCAGGTTTTGTCGCTGTTCTTAATATGTATTTGGCTGTGTCTCCTCTAATGAGATGGGCAATAGGGGGGATGCCGGATTCTCTGCTGATAAGGGCAGAGGGGGCAGTAGGGGGAGTCCTAAGACATATTTAAGTGCAGTTCTTTGTGCTATTTCTATGTGTTTAATTGCCGTTTTAGATGCAAGTAGGTAGATTGGGGCCGCATAAAGAAGTATGGATTGAATTAGGGCTTTATAAAGATTAATAAGATTGTTTGTGTTTATTCCTGCTTTAACATTAGAAATAATTTTTATTATGTTTAGCCGAGAGTAGATTTTTTGTTTTGTTTGTAGTGCGTGTTTGTTGAAATTGAGGTGGTTGTCTATGATGACGCCTAAGTATTTGTACTGTTTGACTATTTCAATGTCTTGTTTGCCTATATGGAAGGTGTTGTGTTGTTTTGAATTGGTGTTGAATGCAATTATTTTAGTTTTGGCGGTGGAGAAAAATAGACCTAGGTCATTGGCTTTAGATGCTGTTGTGTCGAGGGCGGTTTGTAGTTTTTTGGCCGGCCTTGGGCCGTGTGAAATAATGGCTATGTCGTCGGCATAAGCCAGGATGTCGACACATGGGGGTAAAGATGTGGAGATTAGTGCTGTAATTAGGGCGTTAAATAGTGTAGGTGAGAGGACGGAGCCCTGTGGGGAGCCTGTAGTAAGTGGACTGTAACTTTAATTTCTCTATTGTCTAGGAAGTCTTCTACCCACGATATCATTCTTCCCTTGATGCCCAGGGAGATTAAAGCGTCTAAGATGACGATGTGGTTAGCCCTTTCAAAGGCCTTATCTAGATCCAGAAAGGCAGTGTAGACTGTGCCGGATCGGGTTTTTCTTCTTCTGTTGGTGATTAAGTTTACTAAATGTAGAATTGGGTCGACAGTTGATCTGCCTTTTGTAAACCCGAAGAGATTTTTTGGTCTGGGGAGTTTAAATATTAGTCTGGTGAGAATTAGTCTCTCCATGATTTTTAGTATTGTAGGGAGGAGAGATATTGGTCTGTGGCCTTTGCCATCAGGTTTAGGGATAGGGACGACTATTGAGGTTTTCCAGAGTCTGGGAATTCGTCCTTCTCTCCAGGATTGGTTAAAGAAGTTTAGAAGTCTAACTTTGAAAGAAGGGGGAGATTTGGAGTAAAAGATGTATGTAAGTTTGTCTTCTCCAGGGGCGGAGTTTTTTGGTGTTGATAAAACTGTTTCCAGTTCGTGTGGTGTGAAAGGGGTGTCTGTGTCTGCGTGTTCACTTTTTGCTAGATATATTGAGTGCAATCTGTCTGGTTGTTGTTTTTCTAGAGCTGATTTGACCTCTTCGGGTAAGGTTTGGTGGTCAGCTCTAGTGGCGAAGTGGTGTGCTAATTTGTTTGCTTCTTCTTGGGGTTAATTACTTTTGGTTGGGAAGATTTACCCCGGATTTTTTTAATCTCGCGCCAAATTTGCGCCGAGCCCATGTCCCCGAGTTGTTTGCACCAACTGTCAAATTGGTCTTCTTTAATTGTGTGAAGTCGTCGTCTCGTTTCTCGTTGAGCTGCTCTTAGTTCTGCTCTATTTTGAGATGTCGGGTGAGCTTTAAAAACTTTTGTCAGTTTACTGACTTCTTTGGTCCATCTCCTTGCTTCTGGTGTTAAGAAGGAGCGAGGACGTCTTGGGCGATTTTGGAGGACTATGGGGATGGCTGCTGTTGCGGCTTCGTTTATATCGTCAGTTAATTTACGAAGTAGGTCATCTAGAGATAGACTATTGTCGCTGTCGTCGGCAGATAATTCGTGTAGTCTGTCTGCAAATTGTTTCCAGTTTGCTTTGTCGGTGTCCCATTTGGGTTGTCCTAGGCTGTCTGGTACGTTCGTGAAAGCGTCGGATAGTACTATTACTGTGGCTATGTGGTCTGAGGTTAGAGCTTCTAATTGGCTCCAGTCTGCTATGGCCACAACTTCAGGGGAAGCTATGGCAAGATCGAGGGTCGACCCATAGACAGTGGTGGGGAATTTGGGATCATTTAATAATATAGCGTCACAGTCACTTATTTGTTGCTGTAAATGTTGTCCTGGTCTAGTGTTTTTTGAGCCCCATGTTGTAGTATTGGCGTTGAGATCGCCTGTTATTAAGTAATGTTTATATGAATTTGTTGCTTGTTGTATATCATATAGGTGGTTAGGGGAGACGTATGTATTAATTAATTGGAAGGGACCGCTTTTAAAGCCGGTTATTTCAGTGGTGATTGATTGCCAATCACTGGAGGAGTTAATTAGGGGGACGTGTTGTGTGGTATGTTATTATGTATTGCAGTTATGAGTCCTCTGGATACAGTATCTGAATTCTTTGTGTGAGGACTGTGGTAGATAGTGTATCCGGGAATTTTTATTGAATATTTAGTGTTTGTAAGAGTTTCTTGTAGTAATACTATGTCTGGTTGTTTGTCTTGGATGGCTGCAATTAGGCTATTTTTGTTGCAGCGGAAGCCTCGGATGTTCCAGGAGATGATGCTGAGATCTCTCCCGAGCTGTCCTTTGCTTTCACTGGGGTGTGTTGTTTTGTGGGTTTTGGTTTTGTCTGGGCTGTTGTTTTGGCTGACCCCAGCGCCACTTCCAGGATCGAGTCCAAGACCTGGCTCGATCCGACCTCTTCCTGGACCTTGGTTAGGTCCTTCTCTGCCCTTGACAGCAGGTCTTTGGGCAGTCTCTGGATCGGATCCTGGACGCTTCGCATAGCCATGAATATGGACTGCATATGGCCGAGAATGTTGCTGTGGTGGGGTCTGTCTGTGTTGTTGTCTGCGTTGTTTGTACAGGTGTTGTCTGTTGCTGTATGTGAGGGTTTTTTTGTAATGTGGGGAAATCTGTCTCCGACAGTAGTGCCGGAGCTATTTGGGAAGGTCGGTGTGTAGTTATTTGTGGGGGTGATTTTGTTTTTAATGCCCACGGAGCCGGGGCTGTAACTGCTGCCTGGGGGGGTCTTTGGCGGGGCTGAACTCCCAGTCTCTTCTGAAGATATTGGACGGTTTCCTTCCTGGCTGGACACCCTTTGTATGTTGCCATGTGGCTTCCGCCGCAGTTGATGCAACGCGGCGTTCCGGCCTTCTGGCAGCACACAAAATGCTGACCGGGCTTCCTTCGGACCCTGCTTTCCACAGTGGTAGCACCGGGCTCTGGTCCTGCAGTGCTTCGCGGTGTGGTTCCACCTGTGGCACCGGAAGCACTGTGGAGGGTCCCTGACAAAGGGTCTCACGGGCAGCATTCCACACAGAGGTATCCTGAAGGAGTACTCCGGTTTCTTCTCCGTCATGAAAGAAACGGATCTGGTGGGGGTATCCCCCTTGAGGAGTCTGGTGACCTCCGTCACCCCGAATGTTTTTGCGATAAATCTAGGGGGATGTCCTGAGGCACACCTGATAGTACATATTTTTGAAGCCCTATTGTCCTGTTTATAGGCCGGAACTCTACGGCTTTCCCGCCAGCTCCTTCATGTCGGACAATCGCTGGCTTGTTGCCGGGCAGGTCGTTCGTATTACTCTTTTTCCATCCCTGACTATCGATGTTATCGGTAGTGCTGGTCTGAGTCCATCTAGGGCGACGGCCACCTCGAACATTGTCTTCCAGGGACCGCCCAACACGATCTCTAGCAGGAACACCTGCTTGACCTGATTCGGTGGCGTCTGGATTGTCTCCGCAGTGGTGCGCTTCTTCGGTGGGGCGCTGGGGGGGTGGTGTTTCTTGTAGCGAGCGTTTCTTTTTTGTTGATATGGTGTGCCAGGTGTTGTCTGTTTCCATTGTGACTGGAAGTGATTCCGTGTTTGTATATAGGTGTGAAAATGTAGTTATAATTGGTTTTATAATAGTGTATGTTTATTGAAGTTAGGGGGAATAGGGAGTTATATAAAACAATTGAGAGGTAATGGTAGAACTAGAAGTGTGTACTTTACGGAGTGTTAAATATATTTAAGGTTTAAATGTTGGGGTGTGTGTGTATTTGTATCGGCCGATGTGTGCAGAGTGTGTTATTGACTGGTGGTGTGTGCGTATGCGTATTTTGTGGAATGCTACATATATTCAGGATTTATATGTTGGTATGTGTGTTGCGTGTGTTTTATGAATGGTGGAGTGTGCGTATGCGACGATGAAATATATAATAGAACTTAGTGTTGATAATATACACAAGCCACGATAGATAGAGTAAGCGATAGTAACCTATAACTTACTTACCTTTCGAAAACAAAGCGAAGTCTAAGAGCGCGGCGGTAATCCGATATGCTGAGTTTCCTAGAAGTATGTCAAGGCAGCGGTTATCCGATTGTGAACAGCGATCTAAGTCAGAGGTCTGTCTGTAGCAAAAACTTCAGACTGCTTTATCTTTCTTCAAAGCAATACTATATAAACTATATAACCCAATTGTCACTGTCTTCAAAGATCAGTTTTTACAACGGGCCGGCGTCACCAAGCGACTAATATTAAAACTGTTTTGCTTAATTGCTATTAAAAGACTGACATTTGCGCTGAAGCAGACCTTAATAGGGCGTCATAGTTTCGGTACTGTTAAAACTTATGTTAACATTTTAAAACCAGACCTAGTGTCTGCTATTTAAACTATTATTAAATGTTATTAATGACAAGTTGACTAGAGCTAGCCTGGAATGCCATTATACAAACTGGACATTACTAAACTTAGGAAAGATAATTCTATTCCCACACACTGCTAAAGTAATTAATTTATATAATAAATTTATATATATATATATATATATATATATATATATATATATATATATATATAATGCCACCACTCGAAATGCGATGTGGTGTTTCTATTCCTGAGTCAGAATTACTTATAATGCTTTAAAAGTTTACTGCCTCTGCTACAGTCATTTAAATGTTAGATTCCCAGGTTAAACACCTAAACGGCGTCCCTCCAAAGATGCAAATATTGGACGGAATATAAAGTTCTAGATAAACTTTTCGTAGAATGGGTGTATGTGTGTGCTATTTATATTCAAGAGAACTGCCTTCGCTATAAGTAATCTTCTTTTGACATTCACCCTTTCGACTCTATTATTGTTTGCGTTAATAAAATAAAATTTTCATGTTGAAGAAGCCCATTAAACTATTTATCAAACATTGATAGTAGATTTAGATCTTCTAAAAATCACAAGATATTGTAATGATTTGTAAAATACGCGTATCTATCTATTTTTTATATATATATATATATATATATATATATATTTTATATATATATAAAAAAGAGTAGATATGGATAAATGGATTCCGTTAATCAAAATTTATTCCAAAACTTACTGCTAGTATACCACGGACTGTTACTATTCCACGGACTGTTAGTATTCCATGTATTGTTAGTAATCCACGTACTGTCACTATTCCACGTATTATTAGTATTCCACGTACTGTCAGTATTCCACGTATTATTCGTATTCCACGTATTATTAGTATTCCACGTACTGTCAGTATTCCACGTACTATTAGTATTCCACGTACTGTTAGTATTTATTTTTAAAGCAGAAATTCCTTGCAACTTAACTATCACCGTTGAGGGTCAGGACTTCCTACTTACAGTAAGGGATCCTGTACGATATCTAGCGTTAATATGAGCAATAAATGAGATAATACGAAGTCAGAAGACTGTAGATCTATGACTTGTCAATGATAAAAATATTATTTCTGTGACTTTATATTAGATCGTTATCTTAACCGATGCTGTTTCTCCCTTCAGCCTGTGTACTAGCAACTCCCGAACTTGTTATGGTCGTGCACAAAGTCTTACGGTTGCCATAAGTGTGATGTAGTTGATTGAATCTCTTCGAATTGCGTTCTACACAACAATTCCTGTGCAGTTTGCTCGACTACATTTAATTTTCAAAGATTTCTTGTTTCTTGTAAGATTATTACGATTCTTCTATTTTACACGGAATGTTCCCGATGTCCACTTCATCGTTTAAAGGCGGCTGTACGCACCTTTCCGCTCGTCCATTAATGTAACTGCGGTAATGAAGGCATTTAGAGTGATTGGGTGAATATTCTCCACAGGTTTGCATGCCAGTGCACTAGATAGAAGTCCTTTTTCGAAGAATCGCGCCAGAGTGGGTTCATGGTCAGTGTTCCGTCGCGCTTCTTGATAGGCAACATCTGCGATCTCGCGAAAGCGCCGGGCGTGTGAGACTTCCGCCTCGTAAGCAGATTGACATAGGTCTTCGACCTCGTGTCTTAGGGCTGCGGCTTCGTCCACATTCAGGAACTGGGCGGAGATATGATCATGTATGTCAGGCCGGGGAACGACTGGCCTGACAACATTGTATATCTATATGTAATTAATCAGAAAGTCCTCGAACTGGAGTGGGCTGGTCACTGTTTTTCTCACGATCTCCATTTACCAACCTGATTAAAGGTCAAAGCGACCTCTCTGACCCAATTGCTAACACTCCCGATGCTTACGCCATCATAAGTTATGGTTTTTCATACCACGTCCTGGATCAGGTGACGGAACTGTTGATCACTACGACGATCCGCTCCCTGCTGTCCTAACCCCTGTACAAGGACCTGTTGTCGTATAGCCACCTTAAATATCTTGACTACACCGACATACAGGTGCGCCTCGGTGATATAACTGATAGCGTGTAGGACCATATATCACTAGCACCTGAGTTCGAAACTCGTCGTGGGCATATCTGAAGGGTGTTTCATCTCTGACTTCGTTTCATTACCTTTGGAGGTCGCTCGACCTATTTAGCCTACCATGTGTACAAAAGTAGCCGTAAGACATCAATCATCATCATCATATAATAATAAAGAACACAATTCATCAGTTACACCATAATCCTTGGGCTCCAGTAGCAATCATACACGTGACGATCATGGCAAGCACGCCATTGAAAAGGTACCGGATCCGAGACTCCCCAGGATATCGAACTTAACTGAAGTTTCTCTTATATATTGCGCTAACTTGTTATTTGATGTTAGTCTGGCTCACTTTCCATCATGTCGAACGTATTTATGCTAGTACAGTGAGAATCCGTTAATCTGGACATCGTTTATCCAGCAAATCCACCTTCCGAAACACTATTGTCTGTGACGGATTTAGCTCCATTATAAATGACTTTAATCAGTAATGGTTAGTTAACCGGTAACACGCGATAATTGTTATATCGTAACCAATTACAATCGTCCTTGACCATACACACCGACACACGATGCTTCTCATAGCCAGTCATAATCAGTCATGGCTAATAACAAATACAACTGTGTGATCATTTACGGACTCGATATTCCGACATTCCTTTTTATCCGACATATTATCATATGTCAAACCCTGTCGGAATAACGGATTCTCTTTATATCGCATCACCCTCACTCAGCATACAATCAATAACTAACCTAGGCACTTTAAGACACGAAGTCAAGACAAAACTTTGTTTAATCATACCAAGCCCAGGTATATATATATATATATATATATATATATATATATATATATGGGAGAATTCTCTCCTGAACACCGTTAGTGTGTTGTCAGGTAGGCCCACATGGTCACATGGTCCAATCACAGTTGATTTGGCTTAGCTCAGGAGGTCTACGCCATAATATAACATAATTATCATTTGTATGTTTAGAAGATAAGACATGGCTATAATACACATACTCAAAGAGGTTTCTATCTGTACCACTACACCAATCTCAATAAGTAAATTAATAAGGACAGGGAAACAATAAAAAAACTTGATATGTTGGTTAGAATGTAAGGAATACACACCAAAGCAATTAAATCAAATCCCGTGGATCAAATGGATTACGTGGAATGGGGTTCTTGTCGAATGGGCCCCATTATAAGCGGCCGTGTTTATTACGCCCCATGTATAAAACGGACCATCTATTTCGTCATTTTATAATGTATATACCACGTAAAAACACTGATCATTTCAGGTTTTCTTAAACGAATGCACCATTGTAATATAAAGAAACCAATAAATATAAGTCCATAAAATACAATTGCATGCAAAGTGTACAAATGACATATAAAAGCTTAGTTTGTGGATCAATCACCGAATAATTAAAGATAAAAAAACTAGCAGTTTTTTTATTTCCATTGTAATTGGCTAATCACAGAAAAGGTAATTTCAGAGAAAAAAAAACCACCCTACCTGTTGGTCTAAGTTTCGAGAATGTATTAAATATTGGGTAGTGGGAGATCTCCAATACTGTATATAAATCAAGCCATTATCTGCGTGACTTCATTCCCACCAAAACTCCCAAGATACATGGTGTACCATATACTAAGATTACTCAACTCTATTATTGTTGACAGAGGACTCATCAGAGCTGACATACTACATGTCCCCATCCCCAAATACACAACAAATAAAGACTGGGAATCACTGATCATAACAGTACAATGATTTAAGAACGCCACGCTTGATTTAGTCAATACATACGTTTCTCCAGACCAACAACTTTCTTCTAGCAGGAGACCCCAATGCCAATTCTGTCGTCTGGGTATCGTCTAACACCACACCAGGCCGTCATTTATTAGACCAACTAAACAGATCCGAGAGCATCCTGATAGATGATCCAAAATTTCCAATCACAGTTTACGGATCTACACTGGATCTAATCATAATTTCCAAATAGCTATTCACAGCTACACACTGACACCAAAATGAAACACTCACGTCGGACCACATGGCTCCCAGCATCGATATAACCAGTGCATTCCATATACCACCAATGTGGATCACAGAGAAAGCAGATTGAGATCTCTTTGCGAAGAAGTTAAGAAACTCTCCAGATCCAGACCCGTTCACCAATCCATCCCTTGATCATCGCCTACAACCACTACTTAAGGACATAAAGACAGCAGTGATAGAAGGAATCCCCATCTCAAAAAGACCACCCAGTCTACTCGTTACTTCCTCCCTCCAGAATTCAGAAAATGGACTAAATAATTAAGCTAGCTCACCAAATACTTCAAGGCCAACCCAACAGAAAGAAACAGGGACAAACTTCATCTCTCCCAACAAGCAACCAAAATGCAGCTCTTCTCCTTGAAGAAACAACAATGGGATATATGGTGTAACAAACTAGCTGAATAGTCATCCCGATCGCTAAACCAACAGGAAAAGGCTATCGCCCAATCTCCCTATTGTCCACCCTCTCAAAGATTATGGAGAGAATGATCCTAGCAAGTCCCCAGTGCAAAACCCTAAGACGAAAAATATCTTCGGATTCGTCAAAGACAAAACAACTCTAGATGCTATCGTTCATTTAGCAACCAAGATCTCAGCTAGAAAATGCCTCAAAAGAAACAAATCAGTTTTTGTCACCTTCATAAATCTGGACAAAGCATTCGAGCCCGTTGATCATCTTTCCATGCTGGAATCTCTTACCTCCTTGGGCATATCTGGGAGGATCATCACATGGATAGAGAACATTTTACCCAACATAAAGATAAAAGTAAAGATTCAAGGAACCATCTCCGACACCCATGATCTCACCATTGGATGTCCTCAGGGGTCAACAATATCCCCCACCATCTTCAACGGTCGCGTCACCCAACTCTACCACCATCAGTAGACATCCTCGGCTTATGCCGACGGCCTCGTTCTGATTTCACGCGAAAGTAGCCCGGCAGATAAACTCCAGAAAGCCCTAAACGCAGTAGACAAAGCAGCCAACAGCTTAGACTAATACTTCTCTCCAGCTAAGACCAAGACCATGGCTTTCAACACAATTAGACAATATACATTTACACTGGGACTAAAACATCTAAAAATGGTCAACGACTATAAATATCTCGGGATCACCATAGATAGAAGACTTACATTCACTCGAAACGTAGCAGATACAAAGCGTAAAGTAGACTCCAGATTCAACATGATCAAGGCCATCACAAATCTGATTATTGGTATCAACACCAAGATGCTCATAACCCTATACAAGTCCTTGATACATTCTGTCCTACTATACGCTGCTCCCGTCCTTCTACTGAAATGCAACTCAGCTTTACAGACGTTAGAAAGAATACAGAGTCCCACACCAAAGATACAAGCTCCATCTTGATGTACAGAGAATCAGGAATCCTGCCCATCCGATTTTTAATAAAGAAGGAAACAGCCACATATATCGTGAAAACTGCTACCAAACCCATGCAGACCGACATTATACACAGAATTCAAGAAGAAACACAAAAGGATCCCAGAGTCTTTAACAACGCCTCATGGTCAATCAAGACAGAATTCCAAACCACAGCCCGATAACATGGATATCGTGACAGTCTATCCATAGAAGAGTCATCATCCACTCGGACTCACCACAGCTAATTTCCACACCTATCCCGAAATCATCACAGAAATCACGGCATCATCCCTCAGGCTGCGTGGAATCCAAGTAATACTCCACTGGGTCCAAGCCACATTAACCTTGAGGGTAACGACCGAGCCGACCAACTAGCAAATGAAGCTACGAGCCTAGATGTCATCGAATATGCCGAACATACCCCAGGTACATTCAACCATCTTGTTGACAGATTCATCTGTAATCAACTTTAATCTATCTAAACAGACTACACATCAGCATCTAAGGATTGGTACCAGAACACCACTGTAGTTGGACATAATCTCCTCAACAACAACTGGTCAACACCCAACCCAACTCAACTACTTAAAGGTCATCTCCGCCCGGAAGACTACAAACTTCCAGATCATCATCTAGGAGCATTGATTATAAGAAAATCAACATTCCTACCAGACATCATAACCCCACTTCTCTAGAAAGACCCCTAACCAAGACCAACAACAACAATAAGGAGAGATCAGATCGCCTCTATATACTAGTGGGTAAGAGCGTGGGACTTTCGTACTGTGCGGGAGGCCGCGGCATTATAGTACGAGGAGTTTTTCATCCAACCAGGTAACTGGCAAGGTTTTCTCCTTCAAACAGACCATCTATTCTAAACTGAGGTAGCTAAACTACGATAAACAACTGCCATTTTGCCCATCATATTTATAACAAAAGTCAACAACAGGTAGCTTTTCCGAATAGACGACAGACAGGAGTCTCTACCCCATACTTCAACAAGACAAGACAAGTGTGAATTTATAACATTCCAAGATCTTCATACAAGTTTATCCAATACAGAATCGAATATTTCAGTGGCGTGGCTCCGAAACATCCATGTTTGGCGTGTCAGAAGGCTGTGAGAGTGACCAGACTTGCTGTTTCATGTGACATGTATGACCGCTGGCGTTATATAGCATGTGGAACCAGTATCTCACGTATATATTAAGTGAGCCTTATTGCAAATAATGATTTCAGCTGGATATGTGATCCATGCCGTTCTGTGGATTTACCACTTCCACCTGCAGGATTGATTCCATCACGAGCACTCCGGTATTCACGCCAGTACATGCAACTCATGTAGATAATGATCTCAGTGTAACCCATGTCCCCATGGACACGTCAGAAGAATTAATTCTGGATCCTATGCTCAGATCATGAACGTCACCTTCACCTACTGATCATGCCCCCACTCTCACATCGATCCCAATGTCGAAGGACGACTTTGATGACTCCTTTCTGGACTATCCACCACCTCACCGACCTGATGCACTGTCTGAATCGTCCATAGCTGACCTCGATCCAATTTATGTAAGTGTGGAGGTAGATACTGTGACAACATATCAGGTAGTTATGGAAACGTCAACACAGGGAAAAGACAAAGCGTTTGATGCCAATGGATATTCCTATACATTGAAATGTAGGACGTTATACATAAACCTATATAACTATACCTATTTGTCTGAGATGCCACACTCACAGACAATTGGCTGCAAACTATGAAAGGTCATGATGGGGTTAATTGTCCAGTCTGACAGATGTACTCCTAACTACAAACAGACACCTGATGTTAGGCCATACATATACAAGAGATATTCAAGAAAGGCACTTCATATAATTAAATCCATACATAACATCAATCACACAAACGCTGTTTGAATTAATATTTGAATATGTTATTGGCATATGTGAAAGGTTACATTTTAACGGATATTTTTTATTAGAGAAATTATTAAGTTTTAATGATACTTTAAAAAAATAATATTAATAAAAGAAATAGTCATAACTTTACGATATACAATAATACATCACGTGTTATACGTGTTGTACGTTTTGTACTTGTGGTACGTGTTGTACGTGTTATTGTAAATAGTTGACTGGAGTTAAAAAGCAGTTACTTTGTTTTGTGCATTTGTGTGTGTGTGTGTGTGTGTGTGTGTGCGTGGGAGTGTGTGCGTGCGTGTTTAGGGGTGGCATTAAGATGTAAATTTAGGCCAATAAACGTAATGATGAACACGTCGAGGTGGCACGTATACTGGCGCGATGACGTTAAGGAGAATATGGTGTAAACTACAAAAAGTTTGAAACATAAAGTTTAGGCGTAACCCTTCCATGACAACTCAGGATAAATATAGGATATAATTTACATATCTGCAATGATGCCTAAGCGCCATCTAGCGAATTAATTGCTGCTTGGGCGCCCTCTAGTTAATGAAATATATCACCGAATTTCTTTGTTAGCGAGAAAGGTCCAAATGGGCCGTCCAGGGACGTTATAACAAATAAGTGAGTCTATGTGCCTACAATATATGCCTACAATAAAAAGAAAAATGCATACACGTCTTGGTTCCGTAGATTATAAAAAAAAATTAATATATGCAATATTAAGTATCATAACTTCACAATATTTGAAACCCACTGTTTACAAGACAACCATCTGAGACGGCTTAACTGGCATGTGATGTCATGTTGACGATGAAAAAACGTCGATATTAATTATTCCAGTATTGAGTTATGAGGTATTTTTTCAGGCAATTTGTAAATGATTTGATGGAATTCTTTATTCCACAATTTTGGCACTTGATGAATAAATGCTTTTGCGATTTTACTTTGTAATTTATAAATACCTTCTAATTTAGGTATTGCTAATTTCCTGAACAATGGACTTGTGTGTTCATTGTAGGAAACATTGTAAACATTTCGTATGTATCGTCGAAGTTTGTAATACAAACAATTACTACGTAGCTTATGTGCAGGTCTTATGTTGCCCTGGGTTTAACTGACACCAAATGTCTTAATAAACTATCAGATATGAAGAAAGCGTATGACTGATCTTATTTTTTCATAGAAATGGCAGAGTAATGAGGTTTGGTGGTAACATGTCTGCTTCATTTAAATGTATACTTGGTGTTCAGCAAGTTGAATGCCTATCAGCTTTTCTTTTTGCACTTTTTATAAATGATATGGAACATGAACTTCATAGTCACGGAGTCGATAGTATATGTTTGGGTCATTTAAAACTGTTTATTATGTTGTATGCAGATGACGCTGTATTTATTTATGGGTTCCAAATGGCATTAGACAACTTGTCTTGGTACTGTGAGAGGTGGAAACTTGAACTAAACATCCCCAAAACTAACATCATGGTGTTTAGGAAAGCTGGTCGTCTGAGAAGCAATTTAATTATTTCGTATGACAATCAGGAGTTGGAAATTGTTACACATTTCACATATTTAAGAATTAAGTTTAGCACAACAGGTTCCTTTTCGGTTACGCAACAAATGTGAGCAAATCAGGCACGAAAAGCTTTGTTCAAAGCGTATCAATATATAAATAGTTTTGTAAATATATCAACCACTGTGAGTCTGGAATTGTTTAATAGGTTAATATCGCCTATTTTGTGTTACGGTAGTCAAGTGTGGGATTCCATACTCCAAATCGTGTTGAAAATGTACATATTATATATTTTAAGAGCATACTTGGATTGAGGCGTTCTGCTCAAAATGAACTCTTAGAACACAATGATCTTAATGACATTTACCAGTATGCTTATCGTAGAGGTCATTCAACAGAAACTGCTCTTTTGAAAGTGCACAGTGACATTGCTGAGGCTCTTGATGAAGGATCCATGACTGCATTAATTATGTATGATTTATCTGCAGCTTTCGACGTAATCGATCACCCAATTCTACTGAAGCGTTTAGAATTTCCTTTGGAATCAAGGAAACAGCTTTAACTTGGTAAAGTCGTACCTCACCTACAGAACTCAGTGTGTTTCAGTGGCCAATAAAACATCGCCAGATGTAGGTCTTCTTTTTTGTGTACCATAGGGATCCGTTTTAGGACCAAACAATTACTGTAGGTGAAATTATTAAAAGGACAAGACAGAATTCATTGTTTTCTCATCCAAGCAACATGTAAAGAAAACTGAGAATCTCCACATTAAGGATCCAGTTATATAAATTCTTCCATGTCTGTAAGAAATCTAGGGCTTATATTAGATAACACTCTAGGAATGGAGAAGCAGGTGAATTCTATATGTAAGTCCTGTTATTATCAAACAAGAAATATAGGACTTATTCGTAAGTACATAAATAATGAGACATGCAAGACTTTAGTCCAAGTCCTTATTATTTCTCGACTGGACTATGGCAATGCATTACTATTTAATATCCCCCTCTCTCTGACCAACCGCCTACAGCGAGTGCAGAACTGTATTGCACGCTTAGTGACACGCACTCGCAAAAGGGAACACACAACACCAGTTTTGTTCCAGTTGCACTGGCTTCCTGTACGTTTCAGATTATTGTACAATATCCCGTTTCTTACGTTCAAAGTATATCAATGGAACATATTATATTTTATTACAAGATGTTGTAAATGAAGTAAGAAATTGGGCATCGTTGATACATAATTTATTGTTTACCATGGGTATGTCTGATGTTTGGCGCAGTCATAGTGTTGGTAATGTAAAACTATTTATATGTATTTTTAGACAACCTGTGAGATATATTAATATGCAGCAGGTTGCATCACGTTTGCAAGAGACAGCCAGAGGGTCGCTAGATTTACTGTTTAATCCTAATTTGGTGTTTAGTGAGGTTTTACGAACTGTCCAAAACGCATTGTTTAGAAAGGCATTGACAAGATTAGGCTTATCAAGTCATCATTTGAAGATAGAAACGGGCACGTGGCATAAACAACACCCTATTCCCAGAAATGATCGATTGTGCCAAATATATAATGTTTTAGAAGATGAGTACCATTTTATATGTGAATGTCCTGTTTATAATGAAATCCGCTTCAGTTACACACCTCCATAGTACATAAATAGACCATGTATGTATACATTTATTGCACGTATTAATTCGTCAGACACAAATACGTTGCACAATCTGTCAAAACCTTTATTTAAAGCTTTTAAGTTCTATGTAAGAACCTTTGTATAATTTTGTTATACAATCTTTTCTGTTTTATTTCCTGATTATAATCTTCAATTTACAGGAATACGTGTCGAAATTGAATAATTTTTAATATATATATGTATATATACTAGTTAGAAATATAGCAGAAGGGTTATTTTTCAGTGCTATACATTTAAAAACATGCAAGGACGTGCACACACACATATACGCACACAGATACTTATATATAATTAATTTCACTAGAACAGATATTCATTTACTAACATATGAGACTCATATTTCCTATAATCTTTTCTGTTTTATTTCCTTATTATAATCTTCAAGCTACAGGAATACGTGTGTTACATTTAGTTTTTCTCTGTCCATATCTTTGTAATATAAATTATGACACGGTTATCATTTAAGTTGAATACCCGTTTACCAATAATATCAGCCAGTGATATCCGGGAATTTAATTGTTTATCTACAATTTGTCAGCAATTGGATTTTGAAAACTGTTACATCTAAATTAACTTTCTCTTAAGTAACTACATCTCAGCTGATCCGAGTTATATCTGAAATGGTTCATCACAGTGTCTACAACTCTTCAAGTGCAAATCAGATAAAATACCAACATTCGTAAATATCAAGTCTGATTTGAATTGTCAATGCATGACCATCAAAAGTGTATTGGGGGTAGTCTTAGAAATGAAATTTGTATTACAGATAACTAATTCTCTAGTCTCAGGAAGCTAGAATTACGCAGTTATAACAGACACGTCAATAATAAATAAATAACAAACAAACAACTCTTCTCTGTAGTGATTCAAGTTTATTGGTTAGTCCGTTGAATTAAGGCATTTGTTTTAAATTACTAGGTCAGAACTCCTTAAACAAAGTCTGGATAAATATTTTGTTCTTTATCACAATACAGCTACATGGATTGCTCATGAAGTAGTACGTATTATCTGTCATCACCATCATCAATACAATCATCGTGTCATCTTCACCTCCGCTATCAGCACCATAATCGATCAGCAAGTCGGCCAGAACGTGATGCAACCATTTGAAAATATGTTCACTGACGGCTGACCTTCGGGGCAGGTTACAGTGCTGATTTTATACACAGAAAAGACCCTGCCATAATAGTCATACTAACCTCATTCCGCTGACCAAATACCTGTCTATAATACTGTAATAGGCAGTTGTTCGTAACCAATTTATGTTTCACAGAGATTGATCCATTGCTGAAGCCCCGAGAAAGGGTTGCGTTCCCAAACTAAAAGTTCACGCAATAAATCTGACTAGAAAGTGAATCCCGTCAGTTGTCATCTACAGAATATTCTACATTAGTTACACATATAACGAAGCTTAAGAGGGCTACTGATATTATCTCTCAGTTGCGTGTTACAGATTGTTGTTTCAGCGCAGTTCCCGGCCCCACAATGGACCTTTATGGCGAACACTTTAAAGCCATTGTTGGTAGTCTGTACTATGCTTTGTTAGGCAGGCAGTCACGATGACCGGTTTATATTTTGAAATTTAAAGGAGAACACTTCCTTAAAGCAACACGCCTTGTGTACTCTTATAAGCCAACACACCGAGACAGCTGGGCAGAGACGGGTGATGCTATAACTGATGCGATGTACCCAGGTATATTGTGATCAGCCACGGGACTGATGGTGACCTACTGGAATGGATACTCTAACTGATGATCGATGATGTGGAGTATACGGTGATGATTAAACAACTGTCAGCAAAATATTCAAGTGATACACCAAAGATAACAGCTTTATGAAAGCTGCAGTAATTGTCACGCCATTAAACACAATGGTACGTCATATTTATATACAACACAACAATAGTGAGACGATCTAGTCGTCAAAAATAAACGTGTGTTATAATGTGTGTCCGTGTGTGTGTGTGTGTGCGTGTGTGCAGTACCTATGCAGTGGTATCTTGCTGCTAATAGCGATATTGGCAACATATGGTACCGTTGTGTATCAGACATGTGAACGTCACAGTGTCAGAGTTAGCCGAACAACAATCAGCTGGAATGTTTGTGTTAGCTTCCTTCGGTAGAACATGGCAAGACTTATTGGAATCATCCGGTCATGGATGGATTAAGATGAACATCATCGCCGTAGCTGGCACAACAGTAGCATAATGGAACAGGAACAATGACAGAGCTCAAGAATATTAAATACTGTAAGCAGCATTCCTTAACTGCCCTGTTAAATCTGGCTGAGGAAAGGTAATGAGAGCGATGCACCGTTCAACGTGTGTGCGTGTGTGTCTGCAACTGAATGCATGCATATATGCATATACTAGTCCAAACATGCACATGATTGTTCGGTGCGTAAACTTTGTGACCAGACATGTTCGGAAAATGAAGCCAGCATCTGATGGGGGAAAAAGATGCAAATTATGGCCGACTATCCAGTATTTTACCAATGTACAAGATAACCAGATTAAGGAGAATAGAACGTTACTCCTATTAACTCCTCACAAACAGCATGACTAGAAAGGTAACAAAAGACAAATCATTCCACGGAAAACAATATAATAACGGCACAAATGATTGAAAAACTCCATAACGGTCATTTATGCAACAACAGCTCAATGGACTGCTCAGAGTAGCAGAAAATACCTGAAACCAACACCAGCAAAGAGCTTCTAGGCTGGCTAGTATAAAGTAGTAGACAAGAATGATCCACCTCCATCATCATACCACTACATCTACAAACCTAATACCTTCTCTTTAGATATGTTCCATCAGTGACACAAACTGAAACTGCATCGCACGAATGATGCGGATGTAGTACATGATGATGAGTGATATCAAAAAGGTCTGAAATTGCAATGTATATCCTTTTTTTCCCACGGATGGCGTGTCTAGGAGGATGCTTGTGGATGAGCCGAGGTTCATGATACACGCGTGAACAAGTTTCATAATATTTAACAGCAATCTGCACACCTTATGTATATGAATCAGCTGTAGCATGGGACCAGCCCATTAGGTATATAAAATACAAGATACAAGGAAATATATCACCCATTATGTAGAACTATTCCACAGTTTTCACCAAGTAGCATCATTCTGAACAGTTACTGAGAGCGCACACATACACACATACTCACATACTCATACGTGGCATAATCTTAAAAGTTATAGATAGTCACAATGCGGCAATCGATTTCAAAACATAACAATGCGCTATCAATGCACGCATAATGCTTCAAGGTCATTGAAAGTCATAAATACTGCAGTCAAATGACAACATCATCATCATAATTATCTCGGAAATAATTCTCATAATCATGAGACAGCAGCTAATGGAGTCAGAATACTAGCTCCGAGAGCATAAACCACCTCAGTAACAATATACTGTGTCAAATGCTCAAATACACAAAGCGTCATCAGATGCTAAAATGCTGGTATATCTTAGCATGACCTTGACCAGCTGGATGTGTTATTTAGCATACAATATTACCACACCAATACAAGAACGTAGCATAATGTATTACAACAAAAACTATGCTATTCGTTATCTCCGAGTTCATCCGATGCACATATTATTACAACTTCTCACCACCATATGATGACAAAACATCGACAAAACAAAAACTGAATTAATTCGCTGTTCTCCAAGTGGCAGCAATCATTGCCACAGCGTTGCATTATCTGGCGTCCGCTGGCAAATTAAAGCTCATCTCGACCGTGTGGCCCTTCATACAATAGGGCCTCATGCGTCTGTTGAACAGCCAATAGACAGGCCAGTTGCTGGTGTACAGCAGTCACCACTAGCAACCATGAACACAATGTGTACACAATGTGAGCCCTCTCTTACTATCACCGCAGCAGCAGCAGCTCTGTACTCATACCTCAGTGTCTCTCTGCATGTGTAGTGTATCCATTTGATCTAGGATAAATGTGATAGTATGTTGTCTTATGACCCCTATATGTGCCCTCAGTGTGTTGATCTGCTCCCCTTGGACATTCAGCTGGCTCCTCAGGGCCTCATTCTCAGCCCTTAACCTGTCTCTGGTCTAGAAAAAGAATAGTTTAGTGATAATATATAATTATCGCAAGATTATTCAAAGGATAAACTATGTTGTCAAATTGTCTCCATAAATAATTTATTTTTTAAATTTGATTTCGTATGGCTACTAAAATATGTTAGTTTTTGTCAAACCAGTTCCTTTATTTATCTGAGGCAAACTGTTGATAAGTAAAAATTACTCATTTAAAATATAATGTAAAAATATGAATAAATAAAATAGTTATATATATATATATATATATATATATATATATACAAATACAAAGAACATGAATACTAATTATTAATCACCTCAATATCATTGTCATTCGTAGTTTCTATTCGTTGATAAAGTACAAGCCTTGTATCCATGTCATAATAGTCTCCATCATTGTTGTTAGATCCAGCAACGACATCTACAACATCTGTGGGTTCTTCAGGGTTTAGGCCCTTGAAGCGTAGTGGAGGATTTTTTATTAATATCGTATTAGCCGAGCTGACCTGACTGATGTCTTCCGTCTGCGTGCCGCGAGTTGACTTTGAATGTTTTTGTCGCTGTGACATTTTCCGTTTGGATGCCATTGTGACATTGCAGTGTCCTAATGACAACAAATGTGAATGGTTCATAAAGGCATATGAATAGTTCTGATAATTACTCTAATGTTTACTTCACACACACACACACACACACACACACACATGCAAACACACACGCACATACACACACACAAACTGTTGTTTAATAGTTAATCCATTTATAAAACTGTGGTCAAATAAAACATATATTAGCCATATTAATTTTTGTTGTCATTCTTTAGGATGTATTCCATCTTAGTTATCAATGTTCTATAATAATTAAATATTAATTGTCTAATTTATCATTCTGTCCACAAAAATTTCTCCAAAATCTGTCATATATCTCTACACACATGTATGTGTGTGTGTTTGTGTGTGTATGTATGTGTGTGTTTGTGTGTGTGTCAGTGTGGTAACAGACCTCCACTAAATGTAGCAGATCTTCCTGGCCCATGACCTTTGCTCCTACACTCCATCACCACAAGATCCTTACAATGTTTATGTGCATTGATACCACAATCTGAAGATAAACACAATAACAAATTACATTAGAGTAAAGAAACAGTGAAATATTTCATAGATAAGAGATTGAAATGAGATGAAAAATCCTGTATAACTATTTACTGATACAATCAGTATTTTTTCCTACCTTTACATTTCCAGCCTTGTTTGATAAGGCCCCATAACTGGAACGAAAAAACCCCAGTTATTCACAGAGTTTAGAGGTCATCTTCAACAGGACCAGATCTTACGTATAAGTTTCTAACATTTCCAAAAGGTGTTTTTAGTCTAAAATCGCAAATTCACATATAACTGAATAGACAAGATCTGTCTGGTCCAAAATCTGGCTTTGGCCAAAATACATACTGGAGTTTTAACATAACATCATCCAAACTGCTGCATAAATTTCAAAACTTTTATGAAACAATTAGACCACTTAAAAAAAACATAAAAAGATTCATCGAACTAGTTTTTAGAAGTTGGGTGAAATAATTGAAAGTGGGTGTTTTCACTATCTAAAGATAATTATGACAAACCACGATAAAATCATAATGTAAACTTTTAGTAGATCACAATGCACGTTTTAATCTCATTAGCATAGTTTCTTTATCCCAAGAAAATTACTTTTCACCAGATCGAGTAGTTAGAGATTCACTAGATCCAGTTGTTAAATTACTGGATAATAATATAGTCAAATATAGTCAAATTATTGGAGAAAATGATAACAAGCAAAAGATTACAGTAGTAACACACCTGAACAAAGATCATACAAATACAAACAAATTAGGCGTCATCAGTGTCATAATGCACCCATGTAATATTTAATGAACTTACCAATCCTGTACAATGTATGCAGAATGTGGGCTTGAAATATGTTATTTCGTGGAAATTGTGTTTGAAACACTTTCTCAATGCGTGACAGTTAGCACGAATGAAGTAGGTTTTCATTTCTGCTTTACTAATCATTCCATCTCTGTAAAAGTTATCAAACAAATGAATTAGCTTCATTTTAACCGTCCAGGTACCATTAGTAAAACGATCCAGGTGCAAGCATGCTGGGTGCACTTATATGAATGATAAAATTACGGAGAACATTTACAATGATCGGTGTAAACGTATTTACTCCCTCCTATGTTACTGGAGACTATAGATAACGGTACATCATCTGATGATCTCTGGCGTTGTTTCAGTTGTAATCTGTCAAATGTGGCATGTAATTAATTTGTTTATTTGGCAGACTCCGACGCTGGAACATTGTGTTTCCATAATAAACATTAGTCTGTAGCACTGATTGACCTAAAATTACTAAATGACCCGAGTAGAGTACTACGACACAGATGGCCCACATGACACCAACACACTGTCCTATCTGATGCTGATAATACTAGATTCACAAACAAAACACACGTAAATAAACTAAACCTATTCAGGCTCGTCAAAGAAGACCGCCATCCTGCCCACCTCTCATTGATTACAAATCTCATGACATGTATTTGTTATAATGATAGTACATGGTTTGTTTGTTTTGTCATTTAGTATGTTAACTCATTGTTCGATTAATGCCACTACAACAGGAATATTTTGTTATAATAATAGCCGAAATGGCAGCCATCTTATGCGTCTTGGCTACACGTGGTCTGTGATTTACTGCTTCTACACCGGAACTAATCTAAATAAAGTTAGTGAAGCACGCTGGTAAAATACAGCTAACTACAGCGCTGTCAGCAATACTGTGGATACTGCCAGCGAAATATAACACGACAGCTGACTCCCAACACATAACTTCAACAAATGATAGCACGTATCTATGTAAGTGAGTACAAGGGCTTTGTTTATCCTTGGAGAAAATTACCAGAAAACATCTCACAAACAAAAATCAGATTTGTATCCCGATCTTTTGGTTTGCAGTGCAGAACAGTATCCACTCTGTTGATCTCGATGTGTGTGTGTATGTGGGTGTGTGTGAGTTAAATCATTCAAGTATGCGCATGTCTAAAGACAGCAAAACTCACTGATCAGCATCCAATACGGTGAATGAAGCAATAAATGGGAAGTTTCCTGCAATTGCTTCAAATTCAGCATGTGAGATAAATCCATCTTTATCGTGGTCATAATTCTTGAAAACAGCCTGTCAAAAACAGTGAACGCATCACCGAGCCATCCATCTTGACCAACACACACACACACACACATACCACAGCACAACACAGCATAGCACCAGATAATAACCATCTGTAGATCTATGAACATGTAGATTTATGTATGCAGATTTAATAAAGAAGCAAAATATTTTACCCAACTATGAGAAATTGTCACCCTTACATACCTCGACCATGTCCTCAACGTGTTTATTTATTGTATCAGGATCTGGTGGACTGACACCCGCCACCCAATCAGCAAATACCACTGGTTTTGTTGGAGTTGATGGCTAGAGAAATAAATTTATTAAAAATTCTAAGAAAAAAGATAGAAAACACAGCACTAGAGACTGATGTAAGTATCTTTGTCTGCAGAACAGTGAATGTCTCAAAAAATATATAACCTACAATTTACATTTCTAAGTGCTGTTTCTTGCTAACATCTCTTTCAAAGAAGGTATCAGCTTGAGAATTTAAAGAGCTGTTTAAGATATCGATAACAATTTTGTTAACTGTATACTGACTGATGACAGTGAGTTCCGAGGCTCTCTGGCAAGTGATAACTCGTAGATTTCATCCTCAGTATAATGCAGGTCAAGACAGAGCTGGAAGATAATTGATAAGCAATGTAAACAAGGATGATATTTTACAACATAAATTGTTTAGACTAACAGCAGTTCGCACACATCATTCGTCTTAATATGGAAAATTCTTTATTTATTATTACACTCTGAGAAAATAAATTGATTATATGAGTTCTCTGAGTCAGTGCCATCACCTCACAGCATAAATCTTCTTTGGTTGACAAATGACACCACTAATTAGTACTTAATTTGTTTTCTCTCTGTCAGTACCTATTCACAAATTGCTAAAGCACACACACACACATACACACACACACAAAATAACATCAAGAGACGATACCCTTATCGTATTCACCAAATCCATGTTTGGTTCAACAGGTACACTTGATGCTTGGACCTGAACCAACTCAGAGATGATAAAGGACATCTGTACCATTTTACGGAAATTAATTAATGTTCCATCCAAAACATCAGGTAAGGCTGTATTCAGCAGGATGAGATCTTTCAGATGAACACCACTATAAAATAATTGATATATTTGATATAGATGAAAGGAAATCTTATAATGCACACATAAACTTCTTAATACACAGAAGAACATTTAAGAAGAAATATACATGTTTTTTATTTGATTTGTTTTATTTCACATAATAATGTAAACATATGTAATACGGAAATATATTTAAATACCAGGCTAACACACGAAAGTGAAAAACACTCATTTATTTTTTGGTGCTGGTGATTAATTGTCAAAATGTGTGCTGCTTTTGAAGAGCTTTCAGAAACCATTATGATACAAAGAAATTCAAATCAACAAATGCCCCATACTGAATAGTATTTTCAGTTATTTGACCCATAGGACAGTATATTACCATATACATTGAAAACGTCATCCTTATAGAATTACTCACAGTATTGGAATCCGGAAGCCAGTTGTTTGACTCAGAGCTTTACGGTAATTACTGAAGTTGTTACTCGATGACAACAATTCTGTCAACTCTGCAAATTCCTGAAATGGTGGAAAAAATTATTATCAGTTTAAATATTGATCCATCTTTTGTTTCAGAAGTCTAAACGATAAGCTGACATCAGAAAAACATTCACTGTTAAAATACACTTTAATCCTTAATTATACACTATACACATGTCACAATCCATACAGTCCAAATAAATATGATCCAGATAAAGATTAAAGAGATTAATTAGATCATTTTATTTTTTAATGTTTATATTTTATCTGTTCTATATTTTGTTAGTATAACATCTGGGCAGATCTGAACATCAAAATGTTTTCTTCTTCAAAATATGTTAATTTCAGGAGCAGAAATCAGGCACCTGACCTTGAGGCATCTGACACCTGTGATATTGGTGCTGGATACTGATTATAACATGCATATAATATGCTACAAAACAACACTGTAATCTGTTGCTTCCATCCATTTATATAAACTGAACAAGATGTATCCCTTATAAATACTTTGCCTTGGTGTCAATGAAATCGGTTGTCAGAGGTTACCGATTTTTCTTTCTATTAAACTATGACTTCAATTCGAGCTACCTTATCCTGTATGGGGCTCTATGTGACTAAGTCAAAACTACATTCCCAAAACATTGAGCTGTTGGAGCATTGTGCTGTCATAATATGAGCTTTCAGAACGCTGAGATGTTGGAACATTTACATGTCATAACACAGCGCTTTCAGAACACTGGATTGTGGTAATCATGCTGTCAGAACTCTAGGCTGTTGGCACACTATCCTTTAAAATCACTAAGCTGTGAGTATATTATGCTGTCAGAACAGTGGGCCATTGGGATACTGTTCTTTAAAAGGCAGATTGGAACACAATAACACCAGGTTTTCAGAACACTGGGCTGCTGGAATATTGTACTCTCATAACACTAGGCTATTTGAATGTTGGGCAGCTTAACACTAGGCTTGTGGGGAACACTGGACTGGTGAAACATTGTGCTATCGGAATACTGGTCTGTTGGAATATTGTGCTGTTGTAACACTTGGCTCTCAGAATAGTGGGATATTGGAATGTTTTGATATTATAAAACAAGACTTTCGGGATATTGGACTGCTAGAACATTGTGCTGTCACAACATTAGACTCCTGGAACCTTCTGTTGACTTAACACTGGGCTGTTGAAATATTGTGCAACCATAACATTGGGCTTTGAAAACGGTGTACTGTTGGAACATCTTGTCATAAAAACCCGGGACTGTTAGAAAAATGTCTTTATCTCATTTCTATTTCTATTATATTTCGATAATAGCAAAGGACATTAATGCCATCACGATTGATATCTATACAGTCTGTGCCAATATCAACTTCCCAGGGAGTATGTTATTTAGGTCTGTCATTTACATGGACAAAAAGGTTCAATAATCTATGACCATCTAACACCAGGAACTGATTTATACTCAATGAACCAATATGTACATGAAAGGCGAGTAGCTCCTTAATGGATTTTAAACCAATAACCTTCCAGTTTAGTCCTTCACTTGACCACTGAGCTATTACAGACCATAATACCCATGCAAGCCATATAAACTAATGGTCAAAGAAAACATGAATTTAGCCCTTAATTAATTATATATATATATATATATATATATATATATAATTGTCATTATTAATATCATCATATCAGATCATTCAGTTTATTTCTCTTTTGATATCCTTCACCATTTCAGCAGACAGTGTCATCAATTAACTATAATATATTGTCAATATTTTTTCTATTTGATAAAAACAAAACAGTTATTAATTATCTGCAACCTGATGATGAGGAAACCGTGTACTTAAATGACCTGATTACATTTGAGAAATTCTAGCTACTAACAATTAGACAGAGACGTTTACCTTCTGTATATCAGGTGGGATACAGGTGTTAGTCTTGTTTAGTCTAGCCAATGAGCTGTGAGTTAGTCCTCCCACCACTGACATCAATGTGTTAAAGTTTTGGAGCTCTCTTAACCTCTGAAATTAGTTCAACATTCACGTTGTGTTAGCCTTATTACCTGTGCACTTATACAGATGGATAGGTGTGAGCACACATTTGTGCACCCATATGTGTATACACACACATGCATGCACACACATACGCATGCATAAATAGATTATGTGTGTGCGTGGTGCGTGTGCTCATGGGCTCACACAAGGATGCACAAATGCATACGTGTGTATGCATTCATATGGCTGCACAAATGTGTGATTGCATATATATGTGTATTTGTATAGGTGCACTGAGGTGTATATCTACTGGTTTGACACACACACACACACTCATACACACACATTCAACTTAAAAATAAGTCAATGACCAGTAAACACTGAGTCAAGGACATCTCCAGTCTATTGTCATGCTAACAGAGCTCTATAAATCAACTTCTTCACAATCAGCTGGCCATCAAACACACATCAATTTATCTTCATTGTCGTGTGCATTGGCCTTAAGAAGTGCACTAATCAATAGTGTACTCCTATAGATCATTGTCAGCCATATCACTTGTACATTTTCTAATAATTTCCCATTAAAGGTGATGAGTGAAAATCTTTAACAATTCACATGAGTGATGTTGGTTGTCTGGTGCACTTAATATGTGAATACAGCATGACTTGTAGCCAAGAGGTCAAACAAGAGCACGCATTAGGTGATAAACACTGCACTTAATAAACTCCCAGTTAGCTCACTCTATGAGAAATATAATTTAGCCAAAAATAACTCTTTGACTGGGCATGAAATATGAATTGAAATTCTCATTCCCGTCGTAAGCATTGAAATCCAAGCTAATGTATTGCCTCCCCATGGAAAAAGAAAGACATCAGAAAATTCCAAACAAACACACAATAATCTCAATATTCCATTTAGCATCTAGCAACACTTATAACATTAACTTAAGGCATCTTACATTCAAAACTTGACAAATAAAGAGACATAAAGCATCAACTGCATTATGTGTAGTATATTTGGTGATTTTGTTTTACAGTTTGTGACCAAAAGTTATGAATGAGTGATTTTAGAATAGGAAAGAATAGTGTATATTTCTGTTCTGCAATATTCAGTGTTGGCTAAATAATGAAGTGTAAATGTTCTAATTTTAGATTGTTCTTTGATCATAATAAATACTTAATCAAGATCACAAAAGGACAACTGAATGGTTTCTGGGTGAGCAATCTATTGTAATGGCACTGCAACAACTTATCTGACCAAGTTAATATCACACAGTTAATATCACACAGTTAATATCACACAGTTAATATCATACAGTTAATATCACACAAAATCAGGTAAGCTATTTTATAACTTTTCTGAACAATCCTTGATTCGTATAATAATAAAGATAAGATAGCATTTTTAATAATGTTGATAATGATTTACAAGGCAGATGATCATATTGTAGAAACAAAGTAATATAGCATATGGCCTTGACACAGATGAATATTGAAATTTTCTATACAAACCAATGAGGCATGGATCTAAAATGTTTGCATTTTTGTATTCAAAGTCAGCCACAAAGTTGTAATATTAAAGGGCATTGTTGTGATAATGACCAAAATAGTATCGCTTAATAATACTTTTTGTTTAATGTAGTTACTTCTTCATCTTCTATTAAAACTGTGAATAATTAAACAAATTAAAACACACCTGCACGCACACACACACACACACACCATATACACTTGCATATAAGTCGATATTTTGGGTAGTGAAAAGGGAGTTCCTAGAAGCACGTTGACTTATATGCGTCATATTTCCTACCATCTGAAGGAAAGATGTTTTCAGCCATTCTTGACACTCAACACTATAGGATTTAACCCAATAAGAACCAGAGTCAGAATAAAATCGTCACATCACTGCCAACTAACTCATTATTATTCAATAAATAACAATTAATTTTCACCAAACTGTTATTTGGATCTCACAAACATGCCGGTTTTTGAGCATATGCCTGAGGAAAGAATCACAGGGTGAAAAATTGACCTCAACTTATACACAAGTATATACAGTACATATATGATACTGTATTAATATATGGTGTAGAAATATACAGAAAATTATAAATTCAAACACTCTGAACATAAATTAGAACAGTATCAGATAAATATTTTAGTTACTAGGATTACATTTGTCATCTACAGTTGGACATTATCCTATTTTATAAACTGCTCAAAATTATAATACTAATAATGGATACCTAGACATATTTTAAGATAAGTTGAAACAGATTCAAAATGGAAGTTTTTGACTGGAAATAATTGGATGACGTTTTATGTCTAAATAGTTCATACATTCTCCAGAAAAACTCAACAACGTCAGGATGTTGAATAAATCAGCTTTTTAATGTATGACATACAGGATGAATCTGGAAATGGAAACGTTTAATTAAGTGCATGGTTTGTTTTCATATCATGGTGTATGGTAATTGTAATGCAGTCACAATGTAGTATAACTTCACATTGTTACACTGCAACATTGTGATTCAGCTATACGGTGACTAGCATTTCTTGACTCCCTTTTCATCCGTTGTAATAGTTTTATGTAAATGAAAAAAAAAACATTTAAAATTCAGCGGTCAAATTATATTTGTTTAAATTTAATTCTGGTCATTACACATACAATTCTTAAACCTGCACATCTGCGTTTATACACATAATGGCCGAGTTATATTTTTCTACAACCAGTCTAATTTTAGGTTAATATATATATAACTATATACTGTGTGAGTACTAATTGTGACAACTGGTGGACAAACAGACAGACAAGCAGAATGGCAGACAAAGAGACTAGCAAATAGCTAAATAAATTAAGTTTCTATAGTTATAGATTGTTTTATCAAATGTCACGTAAGCTAAAAATAGATATGAGATCGTTTTTAATTTCTAGGGTTTTTCTTCACTGATCAATAACTTTCATATTGACAGCAGCACTGACGAATCATTAGCATTTCGCTTCTATAAATCCTTGAGAATGAAAAACATTAATTTTGGAAGTAAGACAATCATGAATATTACATCTCATTGGTTTATATTTGAAAAACAACAAGCACAGAGAGAGAGAGAGAGAGAGAGGGGGAGAGATTTACCTTAGCAACATTAAGAAACTTGACAATAATGTCAGCACGCTGTTGAGGTGTTGTTTTACTCAGCACCATGCACTGTATCCACTGTGAGAGGCCATTAAACAAAGCCACTGATCGCTCGAGACGGACGTTCTCCTTCAGTGATGCATGTTGTGCATAGTTCTTGAAGTCAGCAAACTGCAAGATATTATAACAAGATAACTAATTATAGTATTATATATATATATATATATATATATATATATATATATTTGGCAACAAGGCAATTGTTAGGGGTTTGGTTAGTAAATATCTGGCATTGATCAAATGGTAACTTAATTCAGTTGTTTAAGAGAATATTATTTATAATAAACAAAAACTTAAATATAAAGTTGATGAAACTAATATTTGATATCACCAGATGTGAACTTCAACCACGCCACTCTACAACATCTGAGTGGGAAAGGTAATGAGGAAGAAGCTTGTGTAAACTGTCAATAGCAATCATAATTCTGAACAGAAACGAATTATGATGTAAAGTGCAAATAATTGTATCACTCGGTCATTAATTTGTGCATTTTTAAAAACTCTGATACTCTAAATAAATATATTTTTCTTGTGTATCAAAATAGAACAAAATCACAGGATGCAAAGTTGTTCTCACGTTAACCCTTTATGACAGTGATACAACATCTGGTCATTTTACATACCTAGTGCCAGTTAGTAGTCATTGATCTAGAATAGTTTTGCGCCATAGTTCATCGGACTCTAAGTGTTAACATTTTACAATAAGCTCTAACGTAGACCGAGTTCATAAACATCATTAAAATTAGCCTAACCACTGTTTATAGAGATTTAGCTACAGGTTGTATGACATTCAGGGATTCTGGTCTCTCACACCACAAAAATCCTTTTATATTTTGGAAGGTTAAGATTGATAATTCCAATTTTCACAAATGATGTAATGTTACTGGTATGTCTTATTTTGCCAGATTATCCACACACAGGAAAACATTCCACTACAATATCTCTCTACTAACTAATTTATGTTTTATATAGTAGTTATTAATTAGCTGACTGTGTCTGTGATGTCTCTGAGTACTGTCTGCTTTTTCTAACATTTGACTCATGACCCTTGTTAATGACACTACATTTCACAACATAATAAAAGAGATGATGTAACCTCTCTCTCTCTCTCTCTCACACACACACACACACACACACAATAACATGAAGACAAAGGATGGATCAGATACAACATGTCAAGGGTATCTGATCGAAATTGCAATAAAAACATTGATATATTTACCGTAATTCTCCTGAAAGCCTTGTGTTCCATATAAGTAAGCTGTTCAGCTAGTTCAGTTGGCTGAAGATTATTGAACACTAGGGACACTTTACGAGAGGTATGTTTGGTTGTTGGATTTCGTACTGACATATTACGCATCCAGTCGTAGGACGGCCTGCAAAAATATGAAACGCTGAAATACAGTCTTCGGTTAAACACAGTCTTGTGTTGTAAATGTTGTTACATGAACTCTCATAGTGTGTTTTTGTAGGATGTTGTTTTCATGGTCACCTGTGAAGCGAACACTCAGTCACACACAAACTCACATACCATTATTCATTCACTCACTCACTCTCACTGAATATTTCTTCTGTATTAAACGTATATAAGAATAAGGGTTTTGCAATATTAGTGATAATTTAATTCCATGTAAGCTATTTCATCCTAAACTTGATTTCAATCTTAAACATGACTTGCGAAAAAGCATATCATATTTATTCAATGTATGATCGATTATTGATATTTTTATGGTACAGTCTCCCCGTCACTCCTTCTAGCTGTCTGATCCACCCACTTTTATTTAAATTTTAACTAACATGGGATATCAAGACTATGTACCATTACTTTTTTTCTCTCTGTGAGTTTTCTTCTACAGGCATAATATTTATTCACATGCCTTTTTGTTCTAAGTGGATTTTTCATAGGCAATATTTTTCCCAGGACATTTCCAGGACATTTGCTGATTTTGTAAAATTCAAGGACATTTCCAGGACCTGGAAAATTAATTTGTCATTTTCCAGGTTTTACCCTGAATATAAAATTTAACACAGCTCACATCTTGTAATCGGAATTATAATATCCAACATGACATAATATATAACATTGCTCATATCATATAATGCCAAATATAATCTATAACATTGCTCATATCATATAATGCCAAATATAATATATAACATTGCTCATATCATATAATGCCAAATATAATATATAACATTGCTCATATCATATAATGCCAAATATAATATATAACATTGCTCATATCATATAATGCCAAATATAATATATAACATTGCTCATACCTTGTGATACTGACTATCGCATATAACATGGCTGATATCCAGAAACATTAACTATTATATATATATATATATATATATATATATAACACTAAAGATCGCACTCCTGCTCTTTTTCAGTTGCTATCCCTACTCTTTGGAATGTAATGTTATCTTGTAATGCTAACTATAACATGTGGCATGGCCGTAAAACATCAATCATCATCATCTTATAACATGTAACACAACTGATATTGTGTAATACTAGCTATAATGTATAACATGACTTATGTGTAATGAGATTGATTACAATGTGTCACATTACTGATATATCACAAGGCTCAGTGTGTGTGTGGGGTGTGTGTGTGTGTGTGTGTGTGTGTGTGTGTGTGTGTGTGTTGAAGCTTATTACAACAAGTAACGATGCCGGAGATGGTGTAGTTAGGATTTGGTAATCAATAAAGATGATCAGTAATGTAGAAATATGTCACTTTATATCAGCGTTATGTACCTGTAATAACTAACTTCTATGTACACATATGAAATAATAATAATAATAATTACAATGCCAATATCCTTGAAATGAATCAAGCTCAGTGGCACAGCTGGTAGAGAGGTTGGGCAATCTGATAGTCAAGGTGCGATTCAAAATTCATCGACAAACGATCAGATGTGGTGAAAAGTTAGGAGGGATAAGCAATTTTCCGAAATGGTGAGTTTTCAAATGGTGATGGAAAGAGGTTATCCTATTTGGTGATTTAACAAGTTCAGGGAGTGAGTTTCAAAGAGTAGGGACAGAGCAACTGAAAAAAGCACGAGTCCCAGTATGAGTTTTAATTCTGGGAACAGACGACAAATGAAAACCAGATGAACGGAATATTCTGGGCTAATGGGTGCTAAAGAAAGCATGGAAAATAGATATGAAGGTTCTCCGGAAGAAAGAGTTTGATAGGCAATGGTACAAAATTTGAATATTATGCTAAACATTCATTATTTTACATATTTAATAATTACAAAATTATAACCTGGTTATATTATGTTCTTTTTTTATATATTGAGTATGAACACAAACGGACCGTACTTACACTTTAGAAGTGTCCAGTAGATCAGCCATATTGTCAACGGTGTCTTCTTCGTGTGAATCTTGTCTGATCAAACCTTGAAGACTATTTACAGTCTGTGACAGCTCCTTATTCAAGTCAAAACACATCGGGAAATGGCGTATCCAGTATCTAGAATTAATATGGTTAATACCATTTTATGATGATAATTTAAACTGCTTCGTACATGTATATGTATAACACAGACACACACACACACACACACACACACACCCCTGGTGGCTTAGTAATCATCTGTAATGTTCTAATACACGGTCAACCAGTGGACAGTGTAATTTTAATGGATAGGTAATTTTAATGGATTCGAACCTATTATTAACCACGTTAACACGGGAACTATTATACATTATATTAAATATCAACACAACAGCAGGGCCAATTAACACATTTAACACAGTCCCGATCTTGTGCTAATTATTACCTGACGAACATCTGCCACAATAATGATAATATTATACTGATGGCTAATGGCTGTACCTTACTTAACGCCTTACCCCATCATAACAAAGTCCTTTTGTTGACAAAGGATTTTATAAGGAAAACTTCTAAGCCAATTTTTATGCTTATAAGGGTGTGTATATATATATATATATATATATTCTTTTTAAACTAGTTTGTTGTGTGCATGTGTGTAAGGGATCTCTCTCACTCTCTCTTTGTGTATGTATTTGTGTATTTTATCCATGCACACATAATACGCATAAGCATGCATGCATACACGTGGGTGATCAGTTACTGTACTATGGGCCTATATCTGTTTTAGCTATTTCAGTCTATATATAAATCCTGCCATCTCGTTAATCAATAAACTCGTATTTAGTAACTTCAAAAAGTGTTCTCTATTGACGTCTATTGATGTATGACATGCTAACACCAACTACCTATTAAAAGAACCTAAAGTAAACACATCTTGTCTTGATCTAACAGAAAAATAATTTTGTTTATATTTTTGCTTGTATTCTGCGATGTATTATTATGAATATGAAATGATAATGATGATGATGATGATGATTGCATGTATGCATGGAAGGAAAATAAATGGTCAAAGTTCAAGGTTCAACAGCTTCATGCAACCTTCTATTCCGCAGGGCATTCCCGGGTCTGGAAGATTCGAGAAGAATTAGGACAACGTCGCTTGTCTAAAATACGCCGACACAAAATCGTCAACGATATGCCTGGTTCACTATCTCTGACCATCCTTCACCAATTAAATCAAGGTTTAACCGGCTCATTAAAACCTCTCCGCCAGGAATCAATCACCGCTCTCCGCAGCGGCGCAGTCGTCGTTGGCCAATACTTCCTGGAGGCATTATCTCGAAACGACGTCACATAAGGTCAACCCAGTCGGGCATTGGCTGCCAACTGACCGGTCTTGCTTACCAGGCACGCCGAAGTGGCCGAGTGCCGCGAAATAATAACGCGTTTACAAAGGATTATCGTCCAGGCACGAGGCTCTCAGAATGCGCACACTGGTGACACAGATCCGGTAGTAATTGTATCAAGGGATAGGATAGGGACGGTCGGCGTACTGGAAAGCACCGGTACCACGTGGAAGGTCAAAACTGACAGCGCCATGCGTCGGCAGGCTAGGACGACGTTAGCGAAGATTACGTGATAACGTGGCCAGGGCTCTAGGTACGTCAGGTCAAGGTCACGAAGAGGAGCATTCTGGGAATTGGATGAAGAGAGAGGAGGTGTGAACAAAGAACACATTTTATGATGTGGCAAAACGGAAGAAGTGCACTGATCTGCCGGTTTCTTATTATTCTTTCTACATTACTCCCAGCTCGCAGAGAGAGAGAGAGAGAGCCAGAGAGAGAGAGAGAGAGAGAGGTTCATGAGATTTTTGCTAAGTTACAGATTCTGACCGAATTCCCTTAGTTCAGCTGCCTTCACACATCTATTCATCTGTTTAATGCTCACGATCCATAACCAATTAGCTTCTGCCATCACAGGTTTAGCTAACATGCAACATGAAAGCCGTCCACATTTTTTGGGGGGTAATGACAAAGTACCCGAGACCCAAATAAAATTAGCCACCAGCATGTTATACAAACATAGTGGCATATTATGCCTGTACTGATTAGACGCATGCACGTGCTTGTACGTGCAGACATGTTCATGTCTATAGTTGGCATGTGCACAGAAAATATGGGAACTATTACAACCGTTTTTGCAGGATCATCTATCTCAAAATGTTCACCTGTCCCAAAGTATCATTTGGACTCTCCAATATTCCAATAATCAGGTGTTCACAACTCGGTGATCGAAGTGTTTTTGTTGTTCTAAAAACAGGATTTATCACAAACATGTACACATACGGACGTGGACTTGAGAAGTTTCCTAATACATTATATCTCACTCACTCACTCACTCACTCACTCACTCACTCACTCACTCACTCACTCACTCACTCACTCACTCATCATGTTGGATAATTACCTACATAATAAATGATATAATCATTCTCCAAACTTAACCCAACCCCCCGTTTCCTTCTCTGTACAACGCACATAATAACCCCCCCCCCCAGGTAAGATTCGAATACACTCACCTGACAGTGTGACATATCTTTGTCTTGATGACAGTCCTGGGACACTTGTCACTGGTCAGCTTATGTTGACAGTTTGGCTCCTTACACGGTACTCCCTTATCACATTGTCGATATCTGTGTAAGTTCTAGATAAGGAACAGTACTAGAGTAATACTTGCTGTTCCTGATATTGTATAACATGATGACTTCGTGTTTTGTTTGTGATTCAAATTATGTTTGTTAAAGCAAACGTTTCTCTACTTTTATTTTTTGCGGTTTTGTTACAGACAGACAAATCGACAGACATGGCAGACTGAACGGAGACATAGACAGATAGACATACTGAACGGAGACATAGACAGGCAGAATAGACAGGTAGACAAATAGACACATGGACATATACAGACCGACTCATAGACAGACTGTGAAATGAGTGTAATGAGTGTACAGACAGACAGACAGACAGACAGAGAGACAGACCAACATACAGACAGATAAATACACGTACATTCTAGCAGATACACAGAACCACACGTGTATGTGTGTGTGTGTGTGTATGTCCAATACACCCTACACATCCGAGGCTTCCACAACATTTCTATAATCACGTGGGGGAGGGGTTGCTTCGGGATGGTGTAAGGGCATGGATTTCTCTTAGAGTTATAGTGTGAGTAAATTGTCTTCACTCTCAGACATAATGTGACAGAACAAGAGATTATTATAACATTTCTTCATAATGTCCTCATTCAGATTTTACACGAGATTGGAAAAACTAATGATCCACAACTCAGATTAATGATCGTTTTAATGTTATTTGGAATGGCCCAGATCGGGGGGGGGGGGGAACCCCCCGCCGGCACTTACACTAGTATACATGCTGGTTGATACACAAACAACACCCCTATATTGATATTATTCACAAATCAGACTGGAAAAAAGAAAACAAAATTTAAACACAGGCACGCAAACGCACACGCACGCGCGCGTATGTAATATATGAGGAGGGATGGGGTGATGTTGAGGTTGGTCTCTTTTTCCCTTCTCATATCAGTCAACAATCACGCAGAGGAACGATTCGGACAAGAAGAAAAGGTCAGCCATGATGTAGAGACTACTGTAGTCTGTATTATTGATCTGTAGCTTGGATATGGACAGCTGTTGCTTCGGCCTAATCCAGGCCACCGACAAACGGGAGGTTTACAGTAATAGTGGCCAATATTAGTCCTACACCGAATACACTGGACATGGCCTCTTATTATGAGCCTATTGATGGTGACGATGTTCTCGATGTCTATCGTTTGTTCTGACTATAATTTAACTTGATGAATAAATAAAGCTATCTCTTTGTTAGGGCGACAGATAACTAAATACTCTTTTATACGATGACAATTTGATGCCACCAAATGAAAGCTGAATGGAGACCAGTCTCTGTATACAGGTATGTATGTGTGGTTAGGTAGACACCCCCCTCTCTCTCTCTCTCTATATATATATATATATATATATATATATTGTGTGTGTGTGTGTGTGTGTTACAGTTAATCTGTATAATCAAGAAATATGTATATCACCCGAAATTTTCAGGTAATATACATATTACCTAATTATATAGATTAACTCTCTCTCACACACACACACACACACACACACACAATATATATATATATATAGAGAGAGAGAGAGAGAGAAAGAGAAAGGATGATACACATTTCACCATTGTATACCATTATTGAAAAGGGGATATATCTCCCATCTCCACAGAATCTATGTGTCTGCTCCTCATTTTTTTAATCTGTTTGTCTGGTTTTTTTTTCTGTCTGATTCTGTCCTGCCATTTTCCTTTTACTTAAGTCTTAAAAGCACCATTTAGAATAAAATTAACTCACAATCGCCACTCAGTATTGAGTGCATCAAAGGCACCAAAACGCTTATTGATATAGTAATAGTTATTGGACAGAATTGGCTTTCTCGACCCGATTGACGCAAGCAAGCCTCTACACTTAGAAACTCTCTGTGCATACGTACGTGTGTGTGCGTGTGTGTCGTTTTCAATTCAAAAACAGAATTAATATTTAATTTTTTTTAAACTATTACAAATGTTCACGCCCGTTAGCCATAAACGTACATCCAGAAAAAAACTAATGACCAGTCGTGAGTAGACCTCCGTATTTAAGAGGCTTGTTGCTGAATGTTACCATGACAGCAGAGTTTGAATGAATGTATAGTGTCTATAAATTAATATAACAAAAATACACCAACGAATGAGCAGAAAATAATAACTAATTAAACGTGACAGCAGCCAGTCCCCCCCCCCCATAGTATAACTGCCACTAATAATGTCATTTGACGATGTTTGATGTTTTACGGCCACTTTTGTAACCTGATAGGCTAAAATGGGTCGAGCGATCTCCAAAGGTAATGAAACAAAGTCAAAGATGAAACACCTTTCAGATATGCCCACGCCGAGATTCGAAATCGGCTGGTAGTGATATGTGGTATAATGCGCTACCAACTAGACCACTGGTTCTTCATTATAATAGTAGAAATATACCATGTTCAATTTACATTAAACTGTTAATAAGTCATTAACTTGTAATAGTTATACGGCTCGGTGTATTGATTGGTGATGCTTATTATGATAATTCCTTTTTCTTTGGTGCATGCAGGTATACATGTGTGTCTGTCACACATGGCTGTCTAAATGTGCATATGCACGTAGTTTGGGTTAACATGTTTTAGCCAGTCACCCACCCAATCACAATATCGGGCAGATGCCCCCCCCCCCCACCCAGCCATCCAGTCAATCACCCCACTAGCCAGACAGCCGACTAGACAGCATCCAGCCCCCCACCCAGCCAGCCATTCACTCCATCAGGTACCCAGCCAGCCAATCATTCCACCCCCGCCAGCCAGCCAGCCAGCCAGCCAGCCAGCCAGCCAACCAACCAGCTAGCCAACCAGCCAGCATTCACCCCCCCCCCAACCCAGCCACCCATCCGGCCAAAGAACACCCTTTCCCTCTCCCCGTGGCCGGGAATCTCTATTTGTAGCCCAAGGTATAAACACTTGCTCGTTTTGGGTATCAGTAAATAATGACTTCCAATGACGTAAGTATGACGTCAGCAGACTCTTTGTGTCTGCTGAGAGGCAATGCACCCACCAGTAAACAAAACCGAGCACTAACAGCACTACTAGATAGCCAGCTAGAGTAGTGATGACCATGACGTATATTAGCGCACTAATGCCTTACCCGCACATTGGTGACCCCGCACGGTGGTGACCCAGCCGTCACAAGCTGCCAACTGCAGGCGATATCCTCATTCGTTCACTTTTCAAAATCTCTGAACCTTAAAAGACAGCCCGTAAATGTATTCAGCCAGATTGCCATGGCAACAGATATTTTTGAACATCGCCAGTTGACGAGCCAGTCACACAAACGACGACCTATATATCTAGGATGAGGACGACGAGGAGGAGAGGACCGGCCACGGCAGCACCTGACTGCGACATTTCCAGCATCAATCCCAACCATCAGATTATATCAGACACATACAGCTATTTGGAGCATCCCGTTGCCGAAACCGTCATCAGATCTCGTCACGATGAAATGGTGATGTTGTAATAACGGCTAGAGCCCCCCCCCCACACGCACACACAAACTAAAACACGCACGCACACACATATACATATAGCACCACCACCTAATAATCATGTATTGTTTTCTGGATAGTGTAGATTTATTAATGTAGATTTAAGCAAGTGTACATTGTTATGGATGTCAATATATTTTTGTGATGTATAGATCTTAGTACTCTAAACCAGTGCCTACATATATCTATATCATAACACACACACACACACATATATATATATATCTATATTGTAACACATATACACACACAGAGACACAGACACACACAACCCCCCCCACACACACACACACAAACACACTCTTCACACATACTGATAACTAACAGTGAAGCGAATGAGACCAAACAAAGTCACAAACTAAACACATAAGGATACTGTCTGAGGAAGAGTTGGGCAATCTGATCTGACTCTATGAACCATTGATGCATCAAGAACAATACCCGTATAAACTCCTCCTTCTCCTTGTATGGCTTTCCATCTTTATCTGTAACAACAAAATAGACAAGATGATTGATCATCTGACGTATTCACTTCATCGTGTACCTGGTTAAGTAATACACACCGTATAGAAACAATAGCAGGTGAAGCTTGGTATTATGATCAAAAGTTTTCAAACTAGTTGATGTAATTTGAATTTAAAAGTTCATGAAAAAAACGTGATATTTATTATTTTAGATCTGTATATTAGCTAAAACACATAAAAAAACAATTAATATAATATTGTTACTGGCTGGATTCAAACAACAAACACCTAAACCTAATTATGCTTAGACGCGCCGGCAGTTAAAAACTAGTTTAAAACTGTATGTAGATGGGGCGCCACCGTGGTCTAGTTGGTATCGCGTTGGACTACAGATCACTACCACCCCGAGTTCGAATCTCGGCGTGGGCATATCTGAAGGATATTTCATCTTTGACTTCGCTTCATTACCTTTGGATGTCGCTCAGCCAATTTAGCCAACCATGTGCACAAAAGTAGCCGTAAAACACCAATCATGTGTACGTAGATTCTGCGGTAAATTGTGCACACTTTGTGAGTGGAATGCAGTAACCAATTAGTTTCCTATAAAGGGACATATGATATTAGAAGCCTATGTTTCAGCAGTGGTAGCGTGTTAAGATGTGAAAAACTTGGCACATCATGATCATCATTTCATATGATGTCCAGTGACATTTGTGACAATCCATACACCTCTCGTCAAAAACGAACGAGAGGCATGACCATCTTCACGCTGGCTGTTATATCACACATACGGCGTAACTGTCTTGACCACATTTGATCAATCTGAACGCATATCGACACCCTGATACTTTTACAATGAATGGCAGTTGGAAATTATATCTCAATAATCTTAGCCTTTAATAACAAAATTTTACTAAAGTAACCAAATTGAAAAAAGGATCTATTCTTGGAGATTGGGCTATTAACAAATTCCTTTATTGGTGGAGTAGTATACGTGTTACCAGATAAATGTGGATTACATAATTTAGAAGTCAATATACCGGACACACAGTAACAGATAAAGTTAAAAGGTAAATATCCATGTAGAGCGTATAGCCTTCATACATTGACAAGTATTACCAGGTTAGTGACAGTTTAGGTGTTCCAATAACAAGATGAATAGAAAATGTGTACCTCCAGGTCAGGATTCAAATCTAACTGAATAGCTGTGTTCTTGAGATACTCCCTAAAGAATGACCCTTCTACTAATCTACCAAGTGTGTCGACAATTTGAGGCTAAATGAAGAACCCATTCACTGAGGTACCAGTGTACAAAATCTATCTTACCTTAGTCTCGTTTGAGGTAAACATTGTGAAGGACAGGCCACTGGTACTAAGCCTTTACTATTTGGGACAATGATCAAATCCCCGAGGTGCACACCCGACTACTGGGCTATCCACCGATGATAATTAAACTCATCCGACGAGATAATTAGTTATGGTCAGGTTGAGCTGTTGGCAACCGATGGGTCAGTGATTGGAGGATTCCCAAATTGTGGTCCTCTATTGTGTCATTCCAATAGATCGAATCAATTGCTAAATATCGCCTTCGATCCGAGACCGGCGATGAATTAATTGACGAGTGATGGAGAAAAAACCCTACGGACCCGATGCCCTCGGAAAATCTTCGCACTTATTACGTTCAGTACTAACCACTACAACTCGTTACTCAATTCAGTATGGTCGTCAGAATACATCAATGAACGTATCGATTCTGTCACCGAACTAGAGCATAATGTTGCTAAAAATATGGCCACTCACCAAACAGATCAATGGCGAGTTCAACAAGTTTCTCAAGCGAGGCTGCTCGTACAAACATTCCAGGCAGGAGTGGTTTATCTTCAGGTACATAACCGTATCTGTTTAACATGGCCTTGATGTCTTTGCTGTCTGGCACAGACAGTTGTGGTACGAGGCGTGGAGGGGAACCCATCAGTTCGTTGGACGTCACTGATCCCGTGAGTACATCATTTGCCACCATATCTGCAATGATAATATATAGATTATATATATATATATATATATATATATATATATATATATATATATATCTAATTGATACATTTATCAAACAAAACCTACATTTTAAGAAATATTAAATTACTATTAATAATAAAAGAACTTCAACTAAACACATGCTGAAAGATAGAAGATGAGAAAATAACAAAAATATTTGAATTTTCAATTCTGAATAAAATATAGAAAACCTGACTGGTTATGAAGGATGGTTAAATAATTTGTTCAACTATTACTACTACTACTGTTACCTCTCCTCCTACTATTACTATTATACTACTACTACTACTACTACTACTACAACTACTGGTACAACAACTATGGTATTGCTGCTCATTTCAGCTAAATTGTCAAAACTGTTTATAATGAGATATTGTAATTTATTTGGTTTTTCAGTATTTAGCAATTTATAGTAAATTAGTGATTATTAAAATTGACAAAGTGATGTTTCAATTAATTGTGTAGATAACAGATTATATGTTAAATACTGTATTTTTAATTTTTAGTACATCACTACTGATAGCCCTTTAATACAATACATTAGCATATATACAAGCTGTGTCTACATATATTACTACTTAAGCATCATATTAGGAGAATTAACTGTGGATGGGGGTTGTTGTTGTTGTTGTATATTTGATCATCTGTATATGGATATATATGCCTATGGCCAGCCAGCCAGCCCATTAACCATTTTCTTAGTATGAATGTTTAAAAAAAACCAGAAACTGTATGCTCCCTCACCAATAAAATGGCACCCAACACTTGAAACGTACACACGACTAACAAGCCAACACCAAGTGCCATTGATAAAATCTCATCTTTCTGGATCTCGGAAATGAAGCCACATCTAGCCAGAGGCCATCCCGGTTGCCCGTTCAGAAGACGCACAGTGGCATAGTCTCTCCATCGTTCATCATCAGACAAGTCGACGACATTAAATCAATTGGAAACAACAGAGCTCAGATATAATACAATAGATGGAGCTGATTCTGTATGAGAACCATTCCGTTATGGCTGTACCAATAACTGACATGTTAGCTCACAGACTGACAACCTTAACAACAAACTGGTGTACAATTAATGATCATTGTTGCGTCACCGCCACTGGTAAATATCATCATCATCATCAACACACACACACACACACACAACACACACACACACACACCTCTTGATCTTAATCATGAACCACTACTATGACAATGAGATGTGTTAGGTAGACAATCAATTAGACAGGCAATATGTAGCCAGAATGAGCTACTCACCGTCAATAACACTGACACTTTGTCATTTATGACATGGGCGTACACAATGGGATGTATCTTTACTATGACATTCGTATCATATTCATACATACAAGTGTACCTTTCCTGTGTTCTCTTCCTCAAGAGTAACATGATCTCTACATTGACATATGGATGCACAGACATAAACGGGCAGAGTCAGACAGATTAACAGACATATACAGAAAATACTGAGAATGCGGTATAGATCGACAATGAGCTGAAAAGGCAAACAGATATACAGACAGACTGACTGACCAAAAGAGAGGCACTGGACAAGAAGGTAAGCAAGCAGGCATATAGACAGAAAATCAACGCATATATATATATATATATATATATATATATGCGAATGTATGCGCACGCACGCACGCACGCACACATCGATGTGTAAAATGCCAACCCTGGATGGCCCTCAGTAAACATCTAGTGTCATATGGCACCATAAGCCGCCACCAGTGAGTGTGACGTCACTAAGAGAACCTACCATGTTTCTGACGTTGACACGAGCCACTGGACGAGTGACTGCGTTTGACTTTCATTTTCTCTGATCGTCTAACATGGAAGCTCGCCCTCCCTTCTAGCCTTATAATAGGCATCAGTAAAGCTTTATCTTATCTAGTCATCTCTCGAACATCACTGAGACGAGACCTACTCCAGACAAAAAACGTCTCTCTCTCCCTCTCTCCCTATTTCTCTCTCCAGCGCTACGACGTATACGGCGAGTGACGACGACACGAGCGGAGGAGCATCTTCGTAACAGACTAGTCACAGAGATGTAAACACGCTGCAGCCCTCTCAAAGTAGCCGCCGGCAATGTGCCATCCGTAATGTTGTTAATGGTCCACCGACGACGTTGATGATCATCCCGTAGATCTCTCATCCGCCACTACACCATCATCATCATCATCATCGTACGTATATAGACACAGATTACCTATATGTCTGCTCCATCTGACACCTTGGCTCCCGTAACTCTCTAATCATTTCTCCCACCTATCACATCGGCACAACATAGACGGCGTTATCGTTGTACTGCTCGCCGTGTTAGCGTATATCCATCGGGTCGGCCACGTCCAGGGTCTCGTCCATGTCATCTCAGTCGCCTCTCCTCTGGAAGAAATGGCTTCTAGTCACACACACACACACACACACACACACACACACACACACACACATACCGCGTTCGGCCTGAGAAAAAAGCCATCCCCAGCCCTTGGCGCATTGATTTCCATCGTCTGCGACCATAAGAGAGCCTTCTGTCCGTGCTGCTGAGCCATCCAGCCAGCCAGCAGCCAGCCAGTAGCCAGCCAGCAGCGGGCCAGCCGACGGCGGCACAGATTACGCTGTTGCTAGCTGATGACTTGTATTGATCAACAGTAGAAGGTGTGCTGGCGTATGTAGCGGGACACCTACAGAACGTCGACCATGGCAGAACCACGGCTCTGAACTACGGAGAAACGGTTATATTGTGTCCACATATCTGTGTTTGTGTGTGTATCCGCACGTGCATGTGCGTGTGTGCGCGCGCGCGTGTGCGTCTGCGAGTGAATGTGCACGGGTTGAAATTTTCTGTGAAATTTACAGATGAATCCCGTCCGATCAGAGAGGAGAAGAGCACCGGCCATTGTTTAGAGTTGTGTTTAGAGCTATTAATAATTAATGGAACATCTGTTATGTATTGTTTGCCACTCAACTAATTCTAAGGCAACTCTTCCGAAGTGTGAGTACGGCAAAATGTCTACGCTAAAAAAATATCAAGCCTGCGGCGTTATTTATATTTTAACAACCGCCGCCGTTTAATCAATAGCATACATTATAGCTGCATTATGATGAAGGAATTGCATTATGATTTCACATACGGCTACGGATTCTTCCCCGTGCGGCTTTTAGACAGTTTTCTATACATTAGTATAGATTTAAACTTTAAACATTGGTTCAACCAAATACCATAACAACATTTGCTGACGGCAATAATTATACACTCACATTATTTTATGTATGAGCAACTGACATTTTGAACTGGACTGATTTCACATGGGCGTTTCCACGAATTCAGCTATTTTGACAAACAAGCACACAATACACACACAGTATATATATATATATATATATATATATATATATACAACAGTTAAATTTAAACATCTCTGCTATCAGAATTCACCTGTGGGCACAAATGTTTACACTAGAATAAAACTCACTTTAAATGATATCATCTTAGGCTCAGTGCAACAATTTAAAAAACTTCATAAATAAATCACCAAACAGATCAATTAGTATTCATCTTCAGATAAATGTTGATAATTTAAACACAACATGTCAAACACCGAGTACAAATATCAGTTCCAGAATTAGTATCCTATAAATTTACATTTTCTCATTCAATTTTTGCAAAGAGAGTTGAGATTCATATATATATATATATATATATATATATATATATATATATATATAATATATACATATTCTTATATACTTACTGGATGGTGTGTGCTTCAAAGGTAATTGGCGACAATCGATATACGGAAAAGAACACAATAAAGTATATCTAGGATCTTAAATCAAAACATTTAGAAGATATTTACATTAAGCCAAACATCCAAAATTGCTTTCTATATATATATATATATATATATATATATATATATATATATATATATATAATCACACTTTGAAACAATAAGAGGACAATGTTAATTGAAAGGTCACTAAACATTATTACCTCCTACACAATAAGTTAAATAAGCCCCCATTTTTGGTAATGGTGTAATTCTATAATGTTGAAGTCGGATGGCTCACAGGTATTTTTAGCGTGAAACTTTTCATCTAACACGGGCCATAGCCAACTGGCTATTAATAGCTCACACGGTGGCAAGTCAATTAACTTTTACATTTAGACGTGTACATTACCTGTGTGGCTATTGCGAAGTATGTGACAATTAGAAGTATGCCTATTACAGGTGTGTCTTATAGGAATAGGTCTGTTTTATTTGTGCCCAGTACGACCTGTGTCTATTACAAACTTATTTATTACGCCATCACCCGTTAAAACCATGCCTGTAGTGCTTGTGTACAATATAAATCCATCTGTAACAAGCGCGTGTACTATGTCGAGCTGTGTCTGTTTGACGAAACGCACCTATCTTGTTTACATATGCTACCGATGGACTTATTACAGCTGCTCTCATTACAGCTGCATCTATTACAACTGCGATTAAATGTAAAAATGCTAAATTGTATTAATGAGATGATGTGAAATATGAAAATTTCTAACATGCTGGGGTTTGAACTCAGGTGCTATAGATCTGTAACTAATCACACTACCAGTTAGGTCATTCTTTCCCCATTAAAATTATGGTAAATAAGGTTTTATCCGTCCAGATGATTCCTATAAATTTGTTTGACAATACTGTCTGTAACTGGTATCTACTTTCTAGAAATGGCTAAAAGTGAAAATGCTATAAATTTATAGACAAAAAGTTTGAAAATTAATAAAATTTGGTTGCTGGTTTATATCTATTACTGATTTCTATCAATTTCATTTCCTGCTAACTTAAAAAATGACAGAAATCCTAAAAGTCACATTATCAAAGATGGGTGGATAAGGATGAATGTTGTTTTAACGACACATCGGCACAATTTAGGCCATTCGGTGTCCTAGAGCGTTTGGAGGTATTAGCAAAGAGGATACGTATATTTCCATTACACGCACACACACACACAGCACACACATACTACCCAGCGCAACTATCAGCATGAAAGTTAATGGAATTAAATATTTTCAAAAATGTACAGCACGACCAGTATACAGGCATACAATAACCCTATAATACCAGCCATATATATCCTGTATCTGGCTAACTATTGGTATTTAGTTGGCATTCACTGCATCCGGAATTTAAATTGCCTTTCTTTGGCATCATAATGCGGATTACGAGATATTTGTTTATTTGAAAATTGGCGCCTACAGTTGTACGTCGATCGTGCCATATGCAGCATGTTGCGTTATATCTTGCCACATAACACAACATGCAACATTCATCCATCGATTCATTGACAATCACGATTATGCTGATACTGACCATATTTTCATTGTTAACCCAACTCGCATCCATACCCCTCGTGCTCATTAACTCTGTATTATAATCTTAATTGTGATCATTTGCTATAAGGCCTTCAAACGTAAACGTCCCATTAAAGCAGGTAGTCTCGTTAAAGTTCAAGCAGTTCGCTGGCTACGATGATACGTCTTCATTGATCATCAGTAAATTAACAGACGTATCTAACAGGCCATTATTGAAAGGGAATCTCGGTCATCTTCTGATGACGATAAGAGTAAGCATTCTCATAAACCGATACACCGCTTTTAAACTGAACCTTGTATGTTGATAATCTATTATCAGATATAGATTGTGCTGAGAGAGACAGTCTCTATTGTTATAACCATTTTATTTTTCTGTTTACTACCAATCTTGGTCTCACCCTCCTTCGCTGGTGAATGTCACATGCTCCTCTAAGTGCATTGACCCACATGTACTGACAACGACGACTTTATCAACTGCCCAAGGAGTATACGGGATAGGGGATTCAATGAACAGCGCATCCTAGCAGCTGGCACGTTGTAATTTATCTTCCAAAATATATCTTCTCTGACAATACCCATTTGAATTACCGCAGCTATTGCAGTTCCATCTATGAGAAATGCAGATGGATACTCACAAATGCCGAAACTACTTCACGAAATAGCATTAGCTTACTGGATGAGTCAGTCAAGAATCGGTGAGTGAATCAAATCGCGGTTTAGTCGCAACAAAGATCTCAGAATGCCAGGTATGAATCAGATTTTAACACTGAGTTGAAGATTTGCTACAGAGTGCTGTAAACACTGGGCTATCGCAGTATCCTTGACTTAACTAGGACAACAGGACTTCTATACTCAATCATGTTAGCACTAACAGTAGACACTCTCAGTGACTGGAGTATCTCATCCCGCTGACTGAAGTGAATAAATACCACGATCCCGAAATGATAAAAAACTCTCTTTCTTCGCTCAAACTGATCATCTTCCCACTCAGCTGTATCACTCACTGCATCATACCCTAACTGCGCGATCCTATTCTCATTTGCCTCACCTCACTTATACCACTTTCCGACGTCAAATTGTATCATTGTTGACGTATTGTATCACTAATGAGGCACCTAACCAAGAATTATAATTATTAAAATCAATAAACTTATCGCGGCTGTATAAAGGCTAAAATAATCAATTATAACACAGCTACTGTGACCTTTATAACCGTCACATTGCTTTAAGATGAACACTGGTGTCTCTTGAAGTATCCACGCTTGAGGAAAGTAAATGAGTAAATGTTTGTCATATGATAGTTGTCCACAATAAACAATGGCTAAAGTATTTTCTAGACGACAGTTTTTAGCCAGTCACAAAACCTTATACAGTCAGCTAGTCACAAAACCTTATACAGTCAGCTAGTCACAAAACCTTATACAGTCAGCTAGTCACAAAACCTTATACAGTCAGCTAGTCACAAAACCTTATACAGTCAGCTAGTCACAAAACCTTATACAGTCAGCTAGTCACAAAACCTTATACGTATTGTATCACTAATGAGGCACCTAACCAAGAATTATAATTATTAAAATCAATAAACTTATCGCGGCTGTATAAAGGCTAAAATAATCAATTATAACACAGCTACTGTGACCTTTATAACCGTCACATTGCTTTAAGATGAACACTGGTGTCTCTTGAAGTATCCACGCTTGAGGAAAGTAAATGAGTAAATGTTTGTCATATGATAGTTGTCCACAATAAACAATGGCTAAAGTATTTTCTAGACGACAGTTTTTAGCCAGTCACAAAACCTTATACAGTCAGCTAGTCACAAAACCTTATACTGTCAGCTAGTCACAAAACCTTATACCGTCAGCTAGTCACAAACCCTTATACCATCAGCTAGTCACAAAACCTGACACTGTCACGATGAAGCTTCTCATGCTAATGTTACACAGGCCACTCAAAAACAACATTCGTTCACAAAAGTTATTCTGTATTATAAATAACATTTAAAACAACATTCAAAATTCATTATCATCTCAACACTAACTGGTTACTACCACATTCACTAACACATTCCTGTGGTTTTCACTCATCCAATTAAGCGTCGTGTATCTTTTCAAGTGATGCACCAGACACTGAGGTGATGGGTGGGGTGGTTTTGCTTGTTGGGGGGTGGGGGGTATAAAATAACTTACCTGTATTTTTTAGCTCAGAATCAAGTACTGTACCAGGTCCATTGACGGGCTCTACCACTATACCAGCTCCTACGGTACCTGTACCAGCTTCTGTCGCGGCATCAGGAATAGGCGTAGACGCGACACCGCTGCCATCGGTGGTACAGACATCGGCAACTATACCAGCATCACCGCCGCTGTCAGCCTGCATCTTGGTGAGAATCATCCAGTGTTAGCGATGACACGGCAGGCAATACTGCGTGCCCTAAGTCAACAAGGTCACTCTCCAGACAAATGTCAAACGCTTCCCTCTGACCTTGGTGTGATTCACCGATCAACGACGACTACGTGCTGGCCAGGTCACCGTGACACGTCTCCCGCCTCATCCTCGGCTAATCGCACCCGTTCGTTACATATTCACATACAGCTGGCAGACCTCCCGACACAGCTCGTTTCCTACACGACGTCAACAGGTAGATGGCGCTCTCTCCACTCGATCCTGATTGCAACTAAAACGAAACAGAATGTTCAGAACTTTGTTCTACGGCGTAGAGACATTTATCGGACACAGCACAATCAAATTTCATACACGGCACAATCAACTATCAGACACGGCACAATCAACTATCAGACACGGCACAATCAAATGGCCAACAGTTTCTGGCACGATCTCCGAAATACCTCATCCTTTAAGCCCAGAGTTACAGGTCATAGATGAGGCTTACTGACCATTTGGCGGTTGAAGTGGAACTGGAATAATGGACCTTCGGTAATATACAGCATGTTCTAGCAGCAGGTGTCTGGTCAAAGTGGTTAGCAAATAGTAGGGATAATTAGCTCAAGTTATCACCTTGATCAGTGGTTGCCATGGCTCAGTTATTACCCGGAGACAGTGTGTACTGAGCAGCACTGTGACGTCAGAAAGTGAGCCGTAACATATCACAGAAGCACGATTGATACGGGACAGGTTATAAGATTTTCTTTTAAATTACAACACTGGAGGATTGATTAAACTGTGGCCGGCTTCTTCGGAGAATCGATATATACCAGATAGCAAATCAAATCACCAGTCAGCCAATTAACCTGCCTGCCAGCCAACCAACCTGCCAGCACTTGATCATACTACGTTTGTATGGCTGCCGTGCGTGTGCCTGGAAGTTTAGGTATGATTTCTTTGAAGCATACATGTATATCTACGTGTATGTAGCCGTGTAGTTGTCAATAAAGTGTGTGTGTGTGTGTGTGTGTGTTCGTGTGTGCGTGCGCGCATATGTGTGTCAGTATAAAAGGCGTTGCTCTGGGTCCAGTTAGCAGATTCGTGATTCTCTCTGACAGTGCCTTTTCATGCGCTATTAACACACACACACACACACACACACACACACACTACCCTGTCTATTATGTTCTTACCATCAGTTTACCTACATCCAGGTATCATTATGTCATCGGTTACATCCGACCAAATAGCTACGATAGAGCTACGCCACAACCAGGTGACAGTCACCACATATCACCAGCAGCATGTTTGACATTACCAACAACCCATGATCCTCCATCATAATACTCTCTCTCTCTCTCTCTCTCTCTCTCAGAACACATTACATCTCTCTCACTCTCTCCATTAACAAACCTCACTGACCTCGATCTCAACTGGTCTGACGTAAATCCAAGGAGTCACCGAACAAGACAACTTGTCACTAGTTTTACCAGCTTCAGTAGCTTATAACAGCCAGACTATTGTCGTGTCTTTTAACTAACACCGTGTGCGATCCCTTATTTCTTAATGTCCTCTATATCCAATGGCATTCATTACCGCTACCTTCCCCCATCCTGATTCAAACCCCCCACCCATAAAAAACCTGCTAGACTCTGTCAACAGTTTATCCTGCAAATGTTAGCCTCTGTGTGTGTGTGTGTGTGTTCTGGATAGTTTAATAGCGACGGCGCTGAGATCCAGACATTTCACAGCGATTTCAAACCTAAGCACTCGGTTGTTATTTACGTAGATCCAGTTATAGCCGTCCCCTGGAATTCGATACACAAATCAAAACAGCGGCTTGAAATAATAACACTTTGCCCTTATCCTTGGTTATGGTGGCTACATATTGCTGGTTGACCAGGTTCTGGATATCATGTGTAGCCCCACAAAAGCTAGGCCAAATAAACGTGTTAATTGACTTGGTCGACTCGGTGTGCTCAGCCAGGATTGCATCAGCAGGTGTTTGGCTGGGGACTGGTTTTTCCCTAAATAAGGCACGACCGTTTCGTCCCAGGCGACCCCCCCCCAACGCCCCGTAGTAGGCCGGCTAATGGAAGCCTGGTGACAAAGTTCTGTCTTACATCCAGATGTGTTTACCGCCATTGGGACTGTGCTCTATTTAACTTTCCCTTCGTAAGGTTATATATAAGCTTAGTTGGCTGTTAGCTAGCATTATGGGTCACAGTGAGTATATAAAAGCTAAATAATAACTGGATCGCTGTAGCAACTTTCCTTACACTGGTTACACTAAAACCTGTTTAAATAAACTTAACATACATCCACACACACACATACACACACACACACACACACACCGTTCTGTATGTTTGATACTATATTATGTGGACCAAATAAGTCTACAACATTGAAATAAGTTTGAACAAATTCCGGTTTAGTATAAGAGTCCTTTTTTACACACAGCACAGAGTTTGCAATTCAGTCGGGATCCGAAAAAAGCTAGACACCTGATTCATTCTTTAGACGGGTATGATATTAAAGGCCATTATTATAGGCCAAATATTCCAAAAAATAATATCCTTTACATGAATGGGTTAAATTTGTTCACATAGGCTTTTCTAAAAACAAAAATCTGACTATTTATCGCCGACTACCATATCTTAATGCCGATGACGGGTGAGTGAGCGAAAACGAATATCGATGCTACCCTCACAACAATCGAACCGATATATTTCCAATCTACTACACTTGTAACAGCCTTCCGGTGGCAGTGAAAAAGAAAGCACCCCCCCCCCCTTTAAATTAGCCATTTAAAAACCCTAACATTCGTATTACTCCAGTCCGAGCTTTCATCGGTATCGAGCCCAAGACGGGCGAAAGATAAGATATAACAGAAAGCCCGAACGGGCAGCTAGCAACTTTTTGTTATGGTTTAAAAGATAAAAATAGGTTCCACATCTCGGCAACGGAACCGATTTAAAGCCGACGACTGGCTCTGACTGGGGCCCATATAGCGGCGTCGCTATAGTCACATCGTATCTACGTCATAGTGACGTGATAGTGACGAGTGTTTGATATGTTTCTGGTCTCAGTAAGTAACAGGCTCCGATAACCGGACAGTAAATTAATCTAATTGTGACACGGAATACTGGCTAGATGGTTGTTGTTGTTGCTGTTATTATTGTTGTTGAGTTATTTAGCCTAGGCACTCGTTACACGCGGGGAAATAAATGCCACAAATCTAGGTATGAACCGGATTTGAATTTACAAACCGAAAGATTACAGCGCAGCGCGTTAGGCGCTGAGCTATCGGATAGGCTAGCATTGTTTAAGGTACCCGATCTAGCCATAACCGGTTCGATACTGTTTGTGACCACCAATAATGGCAGTATAGTATTGTTTATTAAGGCTGATGTCGATAAAGTCCGATCTGACGTGGCATATGTCCTCCCACCACCCAGATGGTCTAGGTAAGGCGTTGTCTGGCCACCCAGATGATATGGCTAGAGTGGGTTGCCACCCAGTTAGCGTGGCCACAATGGGTTGCAGAACCTAGATGGCGTGGCCATTTTGGATTGCCACCAAAATGATGTGGGTATAAGAGGGTTGTTAGCCAAGTGGGGGTGATTCCAGTAGGTTGTTACACATATTCTCTCTCTCCCTATGTGTGTGTGTGTGTGTGTGTGTGTTAGCTGAGATATCACTGACTAAATTATTATCCCAGAATCATTGAGATAAGTTAAATTTCTGTTAGCTTAAGACTACCATATATATATATATATATATATATATATATATATAAGGATATGGCTTTACTAAATAGATATTTCTGCAAATGACGACTTAACAGGACAGTGCCACTATGTTCTTTGTTGGTCTAATACAGGTAATCACACCTGTTATGTACGTTTTATCTTAAAACCTACAGCAGGTTGTCGGTACAATGGGGAGGGAAAAAAACCCTCGAAATACACACAAACTGGCAACGGCGGCTATTATTAGAATAGTAATAATAATAATATTGTTGTTGTTGTTGCTAACGTTTTTCCACAACATCCATCCTTGACTTAGTTTAAATCGGGCTTTCCATGGGCCGAGCGTTGGCTTCTGGGAGATAAGCTGACTGTGAGGAGGTGGCTCTCTCTCTCTCTCTCTCTCTCTCTCTCTGTGTGTGTGTGTGTGGGGGGGGGCCTTTAACAAACTGAGGATTATTAAGTGATCAAAGAGAAACAACAACCACCGGGACTAGGTATAGACTGGGGTAGTGACGTCAAACGGGGCATACCTCTTTACCAAACAATTAGGAAATCTCCCCCCCATACATCTGATGACGCATACAGTTAGGTACTGTAAACAAACACTGACGCTAACAAATTGATTATTATAGCTCCCCGCCCCTTCCCCCCGGATACTCCCTCCCCGGGCTTTTCCCTGTCCGTCTTTTGCCCTTTCAATATTTAGCCCCTTAGTTACTTTGGCCCATTAGTGTCTTGTGATTGTGAGTTTAATTAAACAAAATAAAATCGAAATATCTATCTACATGTGTATATTATGGCTTTAATCAGTGGCTTATTTTTTTCTTTTTTGGGAGGTAACTATTCTCTTTATTCTTTGTCTGTCATCAACAATTCAAATTAGGATGATCAGAAAGATGAATGGGAACAGACCTGAGTGTAATAACATAAGGGGAGATTCTTGGTTCTAGTAAGTGTGTCCTCAATTACAATTGATATATGTACAATGAAACATTAGTTGTATTGCATCAATATATTGCATTAAAATTATCTTGTAACGTATTATCATTATTATTTGTAATTAATCATATACCTATTTATTTATGTTTATCACTTTTATGAACCATAGCAAATTAAAAATATACCATATGAAAATAAGTTTATTGTACATTGATCAAAATTTCGATTGTAGAAATCAAACTTTTTAAAGTTATGTGGCACAGACCAAGGGGCAAAAGACCAGGTCAGCAATTATTGAAGGGCTAAAGACTGATGGGGAAAAAGACTGGGAGGCAAAACACCTGGATCCAGGCTAAACATAGCATTATCATAATTATAACTGTGTTCAAACATTTTTTTTTTCCAGAATGTGCATGAACCTTTACATGCTTGTGCCGTCATCCGTACTTCCTGTTGGCGATCTCAATTGTTGCAGATGCTTAAGTTCAGTTGTTTAGTCTCAGCATTGTCATGGCTGTCATGAGAAACATCTCACAAACATATGTTTCGGTCTGATTCGAACCCACAACCTGGGCAATTTTGCAGTACAGTACCCTAACAATTATGCCACTGAAATACCCAACATGGTTCTTATGCATGTTTTCATGTTGATTCAACCCAACAATATCCCCACGTTAAGGCAGACTGGACCAATGAACACACACACACACATATATATATATATATATATATATATATATATAATTAATTAATTATTAAGTGAGATTTTAACCAATGAACTATGAAGGCTCAAATAAAGTCATCAGTAAATGCTAACCCCTGATGCATTATTCATATATTACTGACTTCCATTAAATTGGGCTGGAAGTTCTCAAATTGTCACGCTTGATTAAATTGATCAAAGCCAACCATATGATCTTAAAATCAGATTAATCATTTGCAGTTATATTCGTAATTTAGACACTACCTGATATACAATGTTTGATGTTGGGGTTAATTTCAGTAATTAGATGTATTGCTGAAATAATAATAATAATAATAGGTCAATTTGGGCTCTTAATATAGGAGGTAAGTAATGTAATTGAATAAAACACACTATAATCGTGTTGTATTTTAATTATTGTCCATTTAGTTAAGTTCTGTGAGTCTTCGTTGTCACTATAAGTTCTGTTATCTTCATGTTCTTTAAAATTTCCTGCAGATTTGATACAGAACATTTGTACCACACACACACACACACACACACACACACACACACACACAATGGACTGAAGATGGGTGATTCGGCTAGTCATTACTGGCTTGTTTAGCTATTGACCTCAAATTATAATATCACTTAATTTGCAATTGACACGTTTCAGTTAAAGTTCCAAGCAAACTCTAATTACAATGATCGATTACACGTGTAAATGACAAACATCCACAACCACCTAAACACATCCACCCACTTTTGTGGGTGGATGTATACTGGAAAAGAAAACAGAGACTAGACAAGAAAACAGAGAATAGTAACTTGATATGATGTTTTTCATTCCATTCCATTGTTCAACTATTGTAAGTCTAGGATAAATCAATACACCAGCCAACAGCTACCATATTCCAAATACCTCTCATTGGTTCCCCTCAAAATGCTACGCCTCTGTTGTCAAACTCTTTGATCACATCTGATCAAAAATGTCAGGTGTAGAGCTAACAATGTTTTGTCTGAGTGTACTCTCAGACTGCCATTAGAGAACAAATTATACTGCTGCTTTTTTTGTCATCCAGAGAATCTATTTTTTATTTTCACTCAGATGTTATGATATTTAGTCAGGACATTCGTTGTCCACAAACTTTTGACAACTAACATTGATCACCAGAAAGGGTGATATTTGTAGAAGTTCAGAATGCTTTCTGAGAGCTATAAATAATGAGTTGATTGTGGATTGAAGTTGTTTAACTTTGATGCTTGTCGCACCTATGACCAAATGACTGAAGGCAAATGGCGAGTGAAACACCCCCAAAACACAGGCATCTAACCATGTACGATTGGAACATGATAGTTTACATAATAAATCATAAGCTAGTCTATGTTATAAAATGTGCGCATATGTAGTTGGAATTTTGTTCCCATACCATATTTTAACTAATCACACAGACATACACACAGACATATACACGGACGGACGGACACACACACACACACACACACACATACACACACACACACACACAAGCAAACAATAACTAATGAGCTATTACTGTTTCCGTAACTGAAGAACTTCATTGAAACTTTTAAATATAAAATTAGGAAAAGCTGGAGTTAGAAAGTTAGAGTAGGAATTAAAGTCTTAGCAAAAATATCATCAAATTATGTACATTCTGTAGTCTAAATAAATATTTATACAGCAAACTTCTACATAACTGATTTAAGCCATATTTGACACCAATTATATCAGATTCTATAATACGTCTGTATTTAATTTGATAACATTTTAATAATTCTTTCATGATGATGATTGATGTTTTACGGCCACTTTTGTGCACATGGTAGGCTAAATGGGCCGAGCGACCTCCAAAGGTAATGAAGCGAACTCACAGATGAAATAACCTTCAGATATGCACACGCCGGGATTCGAACACGGGTGGTAGTTATCTGTGGTCCAACACGCTACCGCTAGACCACGGAGGCGCCCCTTAATAATTTTTTCCAGAAATGATAAACAATATATGTATTTATACTTAAGTACTTTCATAATGAAATTTGAAAAAAATCCAATACTTTACCAGCTTAAATATTTTGTCTTTATTCGTGAAATTATAGTCTTACTAACTGGCCATATCTGACAGATCACACATCTCACATATCAGAACTAGATAATCTGTCAGCTCCAACGCAATAGGATGTGACAAGTGACAATTCCCAAATACACGTATATGCTGAGTGAGTGTACCTTATGGGGGACCAAGAAGGAAGTGTGCCAGGTGAAAACACCAGCACCTCACTGGGATTCTCTTTGGATAATAAAATAATACATGTGTGAAAAGTGAATCCACGTAGCAGTAGACATAAGAGCATACATACACCAAGAATCCTCTTTACCAGTATATAACAGTATTTACAATGACTACAGATTATAACAGGCGATTTTATGAGATGAATTTGTCACATGGCCATAAGTCAGATATCCAGTAAACAGATACAGTTGTATGCCAGTATGTAGTTCATTCTCTGATTTTGTTGACTTTCAGAAAACGTTCCTCATTTTAGTGCATTTAGACCCGTGTCTTCTCTTGCATCTCTGCCAGTTCGATGACACGGAATAACCAGTTCGTATTAGTCTGCACTTTACCGGCATCAGTTCAGTGACCCCTCTTCTACATCACTAGAAAGGTAATTTGAAAGTTGTTATCTCGCAGATGACAATTTTCAGAAAATCAGGATTCTGAACTCGAATAATAATTCAGCATAAACATTGACAACCATAACATCATATTCCGATGTTATTATTTAAATAAAAAGGATTATATACTGGACATTGTTTATTGAAGAATATTTCAAGCGTTAGTGTATTTTGAAAGTATTTGGATCTGAAATACTTTTAATACATTTGTATTTGATGATTTACAAGCATCAGTATTTGAATATTTTGTTTGAGTTGAATTGGATAGCCTTGGTGCTAGTCACACCTGAGGTATACAGCTGACAGGGTGATGGGCATGATAAACCACCTCTTTAGCCACATGGGTAGAGGGTGACACTATTTACCTATGGCTATGGTTATTCTGTGCAGGAGGTCGCAGGTTTGTGCCTCAGCCATGGCATTATAGTTTTTCATCCAGCCAGGCAACTGGCAAGGTTTTCTTCACTGAACATGCCATATATTCTAAATTTATTTAGAATTAGTCTTCGTGGGGAGCTATAAATTACAGACCATATGTTTCTACCTCATTTGAGGTTGCCAGCAATGTTAAAAACTGCCATTTCGGCCACAGACATGATATAGATTTTAACCTGTAACCTAGAAGTTTGCAGTGCAATGCTCTAACCACTGTATACTCAAACTTCCCAAATATTTTGTTTAAATTCTAATTATATCCATTTCATAAAATAATTTTTGGACTTTTCCACACTTTATCAGACTTAAATTTTACTTTTCAGAGGTTACTCAAGGTCAAAATTACATTTCCAACACCGTAATTTTATGGTAAATTATACGTCTCCACTTTGAACTCAAATAGCCTCAGTTTGAACCTTTCTATGTCACTGAAGTTAAAATATCTTTCTTGTAAAATATTAAAAAAGAGGTTAAATAATTGAATACCTTCAAAATTATATATCACAAGTTATAGATGTTGAAGCACAGCCTGCAGCAGAAATAATTGAGGATTGTTGAACACATGGACGCACTCCTCATCAGAACACCCAGACATTATAATCCTATTACTCAATAAAGCTCCATACACCTTCCCACTCACATCAGGAACCCCCACACCCCACCCCCCGTCTACGTCTAGTTTAGAGGCTGTACTCAGTAAACGACAGTCTCAGGTTAACCACCAAACTACAAACAATAAAGTAACGCATGGACTGTATAACTAATGGTGCAATAATAACAAATCAGACGATATCCCTTAATAATAAAAGGTTACGTATTATAGATCAGATGACAGATTCGTCGAAAGGGGCTGATACACGAAATCTGGCCGGAAACACGTTACTAAGGTAACCGACGCAACGAGTAACCAAGCATGCAATTCGTTCCCGCCTTTAGTAATAACAGATCGGGTTATATTTTGCTGCAGTTGTGACGCGGTGAGAAATATTACGCATTTTAGTATCGCCTGTATAGATGAGACATACAGAGATAAATAAATAAGATCGTGTTTACCTCAGCGTGGTGACACTCTCCTCAATCAGGAGGCCCAAGAAATATATTGTAACAACCGGCTAACCCAGAACTGCGAGAACAGTCAGATAGCATCAGACAATCGCATCTATTGGCAACTGACCGCTAACTTAGCTGGCGTAATGCTCGATGTTTGAGACTCCTTGCCTTTTAGAAGGCCTTCCATTTCCATAAATAACATACGTCTAGTCTAAGCTGTAAAGTGGGATGCTATTTTATCAGTTTTAGGCCCTTCTTCCAGCGCCTGACAGCTATCACTTCGCAACACGGCTCGTTGTTTACCACGTTATGCGCATGCGTTATGGGATGGGTTTTAAATGGCGGACCATGCGTACAGTGCCGTCTGACGATCTGGCTCAGTCACAGCACGTGCTTCTTATAAGGTTCAAGGACGAGCCGTCATTCTACAAAATGTCTGCTAATTTATTGATCGAAATGATTGAAGCCATCATTTTTAGCAGTGTGTAAATTAAAGACATTAGTCTTTTCAACTGTTTATTATATTACGAAATAGAACGTAGAGGTTTCATTTAATAATCCAAACAAAACGATCACCTTCGTCATCATCTTTATCATCATCATCATCATCGTTACAGACAACAACGGCACAAATGATACGCTGTCACCTGAAAGATTTAATTGCATGTCAAATCTCAATAAATGGAAGAATCGAAAGTTCTAGATCGAATGGTCGATTTCCCGAAGAACACCACATCCGCACAAACCCTAATTAATAAGCGGAAAAACTGCATACATGATTTCAAAGTATGCAAATTTGATCCTGTTTACGACTACTATGATGTTGTGTTAGCATTAACCATTAACTAACATTGAGGAGGAATAGCTATGTATATAACCCGCCCAGTAGCGACTCGTTCGTGGTCGATGGGGGCAGGTTTTTCTTCACCTTCTGGGAAATAGATTCTGTTTTCTTTAGAAGGCCATTTCTATGTAGTACGAGCACATAGGAAAGGGTTCCTCGTTTTACTCAAAACTTCACCATCCACTATCTCGGATCGTTTTCGGAATAGCGGGAAACTTTGTCTGTATCTTTATTTTTGAGGATTTTTAAAAAGTATGGACGAAATCCAGGTACAATATCACCATGTTGTCTTTGCCGTGAGGTGTTAATTAGTGTAATGCCTTTACTCCGGCAGATATCATACGTGATGGATTATTGACCACAATCCAATCAATCCGATCGTTGGCCATCTTGCTTTAAAACACATTTAAAATTTCTTCGTTTTTAAACTCTCTACAATTTGGGCGATTTAATGTTCGTATGTTGCCTTTAAAGTATATGAATTGAGTTGAGGTTTTGTTCTTTTGCAAATTAGGAGTCTTACAAAAGAAAATGTGAATCTCATGAAATAATGGAATACTGTATAAATGTAATAGTGAAATTTTGTTGTTTTCTCCGCGTTCCTTCGGTTATGAAATTGTTAACATTTCATAAATCGTACATCAAAGATCTGACAGTTTATGGAATAAAATAACATCGGCATATTTGGTAGATGTTGTGATCAGGGATAGTTGGTCGTTCACGTCATAGTGATAGATAATGTTACAGTTGATATTAATATTGCAAAATGAAACAGGTTGAAGATGTTCTTTTTTAACGACGAAAATTAATGGTCAGAGACATCAATACCTTATGACCCCCATCTCCCCCTCTCTCTCTCTCTCTCTCTCATATATATATATATATATATATATATATATACATGTGTGTGTGTGTGTGTGTGTGTGTGTGTGCAGGAAAAATGAAAGAAGATAAATAAATCTAGCCTTTTATTCATACCATAAACCATTTAGCAATTTAGAATATTTAATAAATATGGCTGTTACGAGACTGGTTTATGGTTTATGGTAGATTATCAAACCATCTTTGATACAATTTTAACCTTTCATTTCCGGTGTGAGAGCTTAAGTTCCCTAGTCCTTGTTTATTGGTATGGAGCATCCTCCTCAATTGTCTTTCACTCTAAGAACAAATGTTTTCGGCGGGTTAAAATCCCGATTAAACATGAATAACTATATGAGGACCACACATGTTGTTATGGTGGTATACTATTCCAATCTACCGTTTTAATAGTTAGTACGACATCTGACGACAGCCAGGTAAATCACACGTATGTTCGAAGGTCCACGGAGAAGCTTGCTTTCTCGGCGATATACATGAATATTTCGTGTAGCAATCAATGTAATTTGTATAAGAATATCTTGTCTGAGCTTTATGATATTTATTAAAATCTCTATTTTATTACACTTTAAGCGCCCATAATATCGGTTTCTTGATTAAAGTCCACGTTTATGTAGATTTCTCATAATTAACACAGCCGAACTTATCGAAAATTATCGGTGATTGATCTACTATAGATATAGGATAAGGATAAATATAATATGACAAACAAAACGGATAATAAATTAGATATTCGCCTCTACAATAGCCCCATGGAAACTATGCCTCAAAATGATTCAAATATTATTGTAACGAGACAAAATTTGAAGAAAAAATAAACATATTACTCCCATAAATAATTAATCTCTGTTGATATCCTGCTTCGTTTTATACTCACCCATTTTAGAAGTTGGTAATGAGCTGATTTGTCATATTTGAAGGCGACGACAGAGACGTGCCGTTGACACAGGTGCCGCAGTACAGTGGGGTTATTCACTGCGCATGCGCCGTGAGTGTTGTCAATTGTTTTTCGGAAACGCACCAATAAATTTCGAAACCATCGAAGTGTCTGCTTCTGATTAACCGGCAAATAAACCGTCGATTGGCTGGCTGATTGGCTGGCTGCTTGATCGATTAGCTGGCTGGTTAGCTGCTTGGTTGATTAGATAGCGTACTGGTTACCTGGTCGATGGGATGACAGGCTGGTGGATGGGCTGGCCTAATATTTGATTGGCTGGATGGTTGGTTGTGTATTTACACTCATATATTATAATTTATCTTTGCTATCGTGGCCTATAATACTGACGGGTAATGTCAGAGAAAAACATAATTGTATTTATCGATTCGATGTTTCGTTCTTTAAGCGATAGGAGATCAAACAGATGTACACACAAACACACGTTTGATCTGTACACTACGAAGCCCTTTTTTCTAGTACTTTCCCGTGATATTTGGACTACATTTCCCGACTGTAACAAACTCGCAATAAGTCAAGAGCTGGGATCCCAAAATATATTTCTTTAAATTAACCCAATTGTAATTTTTTATTCTTCTTGTTATCTGATTCCTCGTGTTTCCTCACATTTGGAATGTGAATGAGAGCGCTATTTAAATAATAATAATAATAATAATAATAATAATAATAATAATAAGGGTAACTCTAAAAAATATGCATTTTATGTTATACATTTAATAAGAGCCGCCAGTATTCAAGGGAAAAACAAGTGTTTTGACTCAGGGACACGACTCTATTTCGACGCCATTAACGAAAACAAGATTGTTACTCCATTAGCCATATGAATTGACCACGTCTTCACCATGAGGCCATTAAGCGTTAGACAGAACGGGGCCAATGTCCAGAGATGTTTTAAACATTGAGAGACCCATAGCAGCAGCAACGTGAAGGTGTCCTTGTTAAAGAGAAGTAACATTGTCACATGTATACCGCACGGACACGTGCGCAGGTAGAAAGTGACTCCTGTACAATGACACGTTCTGTGATCTGTAACTAGAAAGCGCCTTTAATCCCCCTGGTTCCTCCACGCGCACACAGACACGGGCGCGCGCGCGCACACACACACACGCACACACACACACGTAAACACACCATTTCTAAGCAGCTTTCCTTTAGTAATGTTGGCCATTGTCCACAGATGTGATTGCCTCCTCCGGGTAGGTTAAGTTTTCGGATGTGAAGTCTCTACTGGATCGTGTATGAAAACATAAACTCGTTGTGACTGAACCAAATATTAAATTGGTTAATAATATATAATCTTTTATTGATAGATTGATAAAGAAATTATTGTCGGGGCGGGGGGGGGTTATAATATGGATACGTGGTTGTTATAAGAGTAGTATACGGATTATAGCATAAACTAATGACACACATGCACGTGCACGCGCACATAAAGGCGCATACGTACACACAATTTACCATATTTGAATTAAACAACAATTTATGTAACCAATTATACTATTTACTAACATTTATATCTCCTGTTCAACTCGGCTGAACTACGAATTAAACGTTTACATTAAGATGTTGACCTTATAATGGGACATCTACATCTGGCATGAACAGACATCTATTAGACAATAAATCATCACCAGTTCATCAGGTAGTAGTCACTCGTTTATGGCTGAATCAATCAGCGACGACACGAGAAAGCTCAACAGCCAATGGGTGGCTTCTAACCGCGGAACTTTCAGTTCGTAGCTCACGACCCTATGATCTTTTATGGTGTTGTTAATACTATCTAGAAGATAATTCTATATCGAGAACGCGTCAGAACAAAACTTTGTTTATTTACTGTCGTCGGGATACGTTTCTTATGTGAGAGTTACATTTTGTCTGTGCTTCTGTCAGTCAAGTATCCGCGACCATGAGACGCCTAGTGTTATAACATATCGAACAGTAGCAGCAACGGTATCAGCAATCGCCATTAAAAAAGCAACAAGAACAACGGCTACAACTTTAACAGCCACAACAACAATATTTAAAAAAAAGAGTCTTACTACAGCCTTGGCCTTGTACTCGACTTACATCAGCAAAATATCGTCTAATGTCTGCATCGTCAACTTGTCAACCACGACAACTATGATTATTGTTACGTTATGATTCTAGTTCCTAGTCACCATCAGGGTTTATACTACACGTGAACGTTATGACTCATGTTTACTTAAAACGTGGTGTAGATGATGAATGCGACACATTCCCAGATCGTCACCTAGCAGCATTGATTATAATAAAATCAACATTTAAGTCTGACATTATCATCCTTACTTCTCTTGAAAGGCTCCTATAAACACCACCATCAAGAATAAGCACACAGCAGAAGTCAACGCAGCCAAATTTCAACAAGTGACAAGAACGCAACACGTAGATAGGTTGGAGCGGTGTCGCATCCATGGTCTAACTGGTAGCTCGTTGGATCACATATCACCACCACCTGAGTTAGAATCTCACCGTGGGCATATCCGGAGGGTGTTTAATCTTTGACTTCGCTTCATTACATTTGGAGGTCGGTCGGCCCATTCAGCCTTCCGTGTACACAAAAGTGGCCGTACAAAATCAGTAATCTTTGTGTGTGTGTGTGTGTATGTGTGTGTTCTCTGACTAGGTGTTGTCTATATCAATAAAAGCGAAACAGTTTAAAGCCTCCACCTCCGGAGAGCTACTTAGTCTGTTGGCCAATACAAGTATGGGCTTAGAATAATATATATATATAAAAAACGAATTTTAATGAGATTTAATTTTTAATTTGGTGATGTCATAATATTTTCGAGGATTTATCACTCTGTATATATGTGTGTGTGTGTGTGTACGTGTGCGTGCGTGTGTTTGTAGCCCGTAGTTATATTGGCCGAAGGGCCAGGAAGCCCTCCACAGGAGCAAGCTTTAAAGTACTTTAAAACTTGTTTGCAATATAACATACCTTTCTGTTTAATATAGAGCTAACTAGCAGTAGGATGCCTACACTATATTGACACTTCACTTTTCATAGAATGACATATTTATTAGCTCTCATAAATTGTAGTTGTATGGAAACTTTCTTTTAAAGTTATTTATTTCTCTGTCTGTTTGACTGTCGATCTATTTTTCTATCTCACTCAATATTAGGCTTATTAATAAAAATAATAACAACATTGATTGTTGACAGATGTCTCTTGGAGGATGGCATTTTTCTATGATGGTTATAATTTGGGTAGCTTTTTAATAACAACCCGTTACCTATGCCGTGTTTAAGGCACTTGAGCAAGGTATCCTGATAAATCGTCCATATAATGAAATCACGAATCTTCATCATTTTTGCCAGTGAATTCTCGAGTAACACACACACACACACACACACACACACACACACACACACACACACACACACACACACACACACACACACACACACACACACACACACACACACACATTATTATAGTGGTATCAACTAGAGATACATATTTCTACACACCTGGATGAAGACCCTCAACCCGTAAGATATCACACCGTTTCAGGCACACCTAGACGCACCTGAGGGTCAGATCGGAGAAGAAGCGAGCCGTGATTTTTCTCTCCGAGTCTTACCTTCAAGTGTTGCTAATTTGAAAGAAACGCCTCGAGATCAATGAGTTTTCTCGCTCGACGCGACTCCGGCGTTTAAAGAACGGCTACAGTTCTGTATGAACAGGTGTCGGCGTCCCAATACGGGCATTATATGAGGATATTTTTGGCAAAACATCGCCCCACAATTGGGCACTGTGGCCATTCTTATATCGTCGGCTCGGCTCCCATAAACAATAAGCACACCTGACCAGTTATGTGAGGCAGCCGCACGGATTATTGGGACGCAGGTGTCAGACAATTGTCACTTGAAAATATTTAGCTCGTGCTAACAATGGCTGCTAACACTTGACAAAGTGATACCTTATAGCGCGGCCATGTTGACGAGTGTTTGAGATGTCGGGTCTCATTATGGCCAGTTTAGCACAGGTGGCAGCACTTAACACGGCAGGGGACTGGCTCCCACACGAGCTCGTTGTTAAATAACAACTTGGATGGGGTTAGATCGAGTACGGCATTCGAATACGACGGCTAGTGCCCTTACGACAACAGCAATAGAAAAACAACAACAACAATTATTATTATTATTATTTTATCGTTTTGTTTCAGTTGTAAACATTTTGTTTTACCTTTGGACTGAGCGTCATTTCATTTCCCTTTCTTTCCTTTCAACGTCATCTCCCCTTTCAGTATTTAGATTTTCTATTATTCGAAGACTACCAAACATCTGACGGTTCATTCATAATCATTCTACTTTGTCGTAATTTGTGAACTACGATGTTATAGCCTGGTGATGAAGTAACTATAATATTTGTTTGATCATATTTTCATCATATTTATTGCTTTCGATTATCTGGAATATCCTAATCATTTTTTTGTGGTTGCTTCTATCAACAGTCACAAATTTTTGCTCTTCTCTAACTTTTCCATTATTACTAATTAAATGAATTAATAACGAATAAATAATAATATTTCTCCTAATCCCAGTTGCACATGGTAATAATAATAATAATAATAATAATAATAATAATAATAATAATAATAATAACAATAATAATAATAATAAGGTTAAGTTTAGAGTCGGATCTTGTCATACCTCGGAAATATTGCCTAGGGATTGACATGTTCGTAGATAATTGATGTTGGTAACTTCACACGAAGGTGACGTGCTGCTATGACATGAACGCTAACTAGGTCGAGAATGGCTTCTCAGAACGGCTTCAAACGACGAGGTTACTTTTCCGAAAAACGCATTCCAGCCGAAATACTTCCGTCGCCGTGTACGATTCTCGGGCCAGGTGGCCGGCATTGCAGCGGGCAAAAGACGAAATGACGCTGACAACAAAAAAAAACAACAACAACCCAACAACAACCTAACAACCAAACAGACAAGATGATACTTTCTTCTCCAGGCGAGCGAACACTCGAGGCATCCAGCTCTCCTCCGATCTCTGTGACAACAAAGTTTTACAATCCAATAATGCCAAGTTCTCTTCGGCATGAAAGCCAAATGAGATTCTTCGACTAAAAAAAATATATTAAAAATTAATTTAAAAAACACATCGACAGGGGACTGTTTTATCACCATCTTGGTCGCTGAAACTATTTCCCGACTCTACAACTTTACTCTTAATATTAAACCGAACAAGCTTCGCTGTTGGGCTGTTACAGTTTTGCCACCAGGTGTCGCTTTGGCTCTTCAAACAACACGAAACAAAATAGAGAGAAGTTTTCTCGCGAGCCAGAATATAGCACGCGCTCATTCGGCATAAAGCGACTTTCGAGATTGACATAAGATGGGGTTTTAGTTCTAGAAATGGTGTGTGTGTGTGTGTGTGTGCGTGCGTGTGTGTGTGTGTGTGTGTGCGTGTGTGTGTGTGGAGGAGGGGGGATTTCGAGGTGGCTGTCTTAAATTTATGACCAAAAAATGTGTTGATGTGTCGTGTCGTTTAGACTGTTGGTTGGCTGTTGGTATTCGTTCACATTAAGTCCGTGTTCAGTTCCGAGTTTTATCAGCGTTGATTAAGTCTTATATACAGTAACACCTGGACAGAAAGACCACTCTCGGCGGGCAGCCTCAAATAGATTATGTATATATATATATATATATATATATATATATATATGGATGTCTCTGTGTGTGTATGTGCGCGTGTGCGTGCGTGCGTGCGTGTGTGCCTGAGGATAAGACAATTGTTACTCGATAGGCTGCCTATCCTGATTTGTTGAACCAAGTAAAGAAAGATGCACTAGAATGTCAATTAATTGAAGTTTGACCATTCATCAAATCTATGCTTTAATTTTAGCAAACATTTAAGCCAGTAGCTCCTTGTCTATTATGAAGAGAGCAGACGTTTGTTAACATAATTCGGTCTTAATTTATTGAATAATACAATTGGTTCGAACTTAACGCCTTCTGGATCAGGGACCTCGGATCAGAGGAGATCTTCTTCGCCAAATCTTTCTGTTGAGTATTCGGCAGTAAGGATGGTTTCGTTTGTCAAATTTGGCCAAAGATCCCGATTTCAACAATTTGGCAAAGTTACACGACATTATATTGTATATAAATTCTCTTCTTATTCCGGATGGATACCGGCACCTGCTTTCCGGAAGAAGCCTAATTCATGCCAAAATGCATCTAATACAGTAAGTGCTTTTATTCCTCCACATACTGTACATAAGAGACAGCTATATTACAGTATTTTTTCACGATACAATATACAGAGAGGTAACACCAACAACCTAATAGGTTGTGAACCCAACCCATTGCAATAATAAACATTATTTGATAAACAAGATAAGATATACACTAATATTGGGTTAGGTGTTACTTATAAAAGAGGTGAGAAAAAAAAATTATTAAAAATTTAAATAAAAAAACGGGGCCAATGGACATATAATGGTATCATAAATACAATGACCTATCAGCGAGACAAACAATTTTTCAATATAAGGCACACACATGGAAGAGCTACAGATTATCAATGTACAGACTTTTCGCATTAGGAACAAATTGTTTTTTGTGTGTCTAGGTTTTTACTTTAGGGTGTCAATTTATATACAATTTGATTGGTCGGTCCCGAAGCGCCGGATAAGATATTAATTCTAGGCTTATATAGATCAATATTTAGAGTTACTATTCCGTATCCGTGCAATCTCTACGGGATGTCCGTATCTCAGGAGTTTAGCTCCATGGTGATCAACTACATGGGCTAAGAGGATTAACTAATTACCGCACACATTCATTATAAAATTATGGTATAATATTGTCGTTTATTTGAAGGGCGTTATCTGAACGATAGATCTCAGATTTTATATGCGAATGTGTTAATGTATGTTAATATTAATGTATATTTTGTTATATATATATATATATATATATATATATATATATATATATATATATATATATATATATATAGAGAGAGAGAGAGAGAGAGAGAGAGAGAGAGAGAGAGGTTTATGAAGGTATAGGTTTTATGAATGTAAGGGTCTTATCCTAGCAGCCATAATATATATATATATATATATATATATATATATATATATATATATATATATATATATATATATATGGGGTGTGATTAACCACGCACGCACGCACACACACACACACACACACACACACACACAGAGAGAGAGAGAGAGAGAGAGAGCATCTGTGACATTGATAAAACCGATTCTAGAAGAAAACCTCTTGTAAATGGGGACCTTTCGGTAACCATAAGCTATCATTGTTCAAGTAGTAATTATTATATAGTAATGTTAGGTGGTGGTGACATGTTACAAAGCTGGCGAAATATTAACGAGCTCTGTTTGTTTTATGGATTACAACCACGCAAACGTCGGCTAGGCTTCGATGGAGATACCTAATGGCAAATTACCACCTAGTCACGATAATAGACCTGTCAGGCTGGTAAAGCTTTGTACTTAACGGCTGAGACGAAACACCTGAGCGCAACAGGTGTAATGCCTTATACCAACACATACACACAAATACATAATGGCACGTAAACACGCACGCATGTTCACACACGCACGCACGCACACACACACACACATAAAGAGAGAGAGAGACTTGGTGTGTTGTTTCTTCACAGGCTTGGACGTAGATGTTAGCTTTAGATGTCCTTAGTCCTGTGGTCTCTTGGTTCTACAGGTAACTTCGGTGGTCAGGTGTAAAGGATTAAAAGATCACATTTCATCTGTCATTCTCTGCTCTTCTTGTGTAGATCAGGTGATCATCTACGTCATCGAGATTATGGTTTTCGTAATGTGTGAAGAACAGCTAGTGATAAACATCTGTGACTGACATGTGATAAATGTGATTAGTGTAGTAGTAGTAGTAGTCGTGTTAGTAGTAGTAGTACAGATGTGGGTAGCTGAGTGTTTAAACAAATGTAAACACTTCGACAAGGCAGATGTAACGCAGCGCCCGATTAACACGGACACGGCCCCATAAGCTTGCCAGATGTAGAATAACAGTTAGAGCACAATTATAACAACAATACGCCAGTCAGAGCGAACCCGTGTACCACAAGACAGACGCACGCACGCACACAAGAGAGAGAGAGAGAGAGAGAGAGAAACGCAAACATACACGCGCAAACACACTCCAGCTGAACGGACGCTAGCCAGCAGATGAAGACCAGATGTTCGTACGATAAGTACCTCGCCGGGATACACCCCCGTTCCAAATAACATCTGTAATTCAGATGTCGATGATAAAGTTATAGTTCGTGTGGAGTATGTGTGTACAGACCGTGTTACACCTCGGTGTGTACAGACAGTGTTACACCTCGGTGTGTACAGACAGTGTTACATCTTGGTGTGTACAGACAGTGTTACACCTTGGTGTGTACAGACCGTGTTACACCTTGGTGTGTATAAACGATTCTCGCCACTTGGCTTAATTCAATTCCACAGAACGCTCGTACTTGGCTAGAGTCCGACTTCCCGGTACGTTTTCTTTCCGCAGTTCCGCGTATCATCGGCCGTCCGGATCGCTAGGAGGACGTCCAGCGCGTGACCGATCCAGTTAACCGGATACTTGGCAACATCCGGAGCGACGAGAGCAGAAGAGACCCATTACTCCACTCTCAGACGTGCACCCCGTTTAGTCACCCAGCTGTAGGTGCTCACTCAATCCGGACGACCGACTCGGTGATGCAACCGGTTCGTTCCGTCTATTTACCGCCTGACCGCCGAGTGATGAGTGTACGAGTGGTCGTGTGGCTATTGTCTATAGAGTACGAAAGTCTTCCTCCGTACATACACGGTGCGGATATTACAGCCAGCTAACCAGCTATCCTGTAAACAGCGCCATTTTAGCCGTCAGTTCGCACCGGGAAGCCATTTGTTTACGGTATCTCTTCAAGTCTACGTCTTTTCGTTGACGACTGGTCGGTCAGTGATGAAGATCGCGTCACTTCCGGCGCGCGCGCTCATCGCATACGTAATGGCGTCGATATGGATACAAACGGTGCTGCTCTCTGTCGGTAGACCGGTCAGTGGCGATCAGGATGTGATGGAGGTGAGTACGCACGTGCGATGAGACGGATTGTCGTTTGGTCTTTTTTTTATCTCGTGGATAGGTGATGACTAAAATGGCCGTTTGGGGAGACATTTCCGGGTCACGTGGGGGGAGCTTTCATCTGTTAGGTACATAATAACTTGTGTTATAGTGTATCATCACGAAATATGTTACTTGATTTCCAAGCCGGTGTATCATCGAATGTTATCAATTCCTTTATAAAGTATTATAATAATTTCTAACAGCCTGTCCATCTTTCACCCGTTACCTCTTCAACTATTATTTAACTCTTATCCTTTCCCCACTTCAACTCTCCGATTATGAGAGAGAGAGAAAGGGGGGGATATATAAAGAGAGAGAGAGAGAGAGAGAGAGATAAAGTCATCAAACAAACAAACAATAACCAAACACCAGCAACATTTCAACCAATCTTGTCCAGAAGATAATATATCACATTGTTAGTATTGCTCACACACACACACACACACACACACACACACACACACACACACACACACACACACACACACACACACACACACACACACACACACACACACACACAAATATATACAGGGTATGGGTGTGTAACAGTGTGTTGTTACTAAATACCATCGTATCAGATTAAAGTTAGTGATAATTCACCAGACTATCTATAATGTCGTGGGAACTGATTACTTTACAAAACTGTTAATCCATTTGTTTATTTATACAACAATTCTCTGTTTTATGATGTCATATCTTTCCAGTATGCGCGTAATTTAAGATAGAAAGTATTAAGTTTTGTTACATTTTCCATCAGGATATGTCCATAATAATAATACTTTTTATCGATCTAAAACATTTTTACATTGGAATACATGGAGACTGTACACCGACTGTTTTTTTGTTTGTTTGTTGGTAATGTGTACATTGGCCCCAAAGACAGTATCATGATATTAATCTGTAATTAACCACAGATCAATGTATACGATGATTTAATCGCTGTTAACGTGGCTGCTATTGCACAAACTTATTCAAGCATATTTTAAATTAGGATGACGCCCGGTGTTAGAGCAACAATGTCTGTAATACTATTTACGACTGCACAACGGTATATGGGGTTAAATCTAGAGTTTTTAATTTGACATGAAATATTTTCAAAACATGAAAGGAGGAAGGGGGATTAAATTGAGTAAATAAAACAAGTGTGTGTGTGTGTGTGTGTATGTATGTGTATTGAAAAAGATTTCCTTCAAAACAATAAGTTGTCAGGATGTAATCTTAACCTGGGCCGATGTTTCCTTTAAATATGACCCACATCGTTTTTAATGTTAAAATAGTCTTTGTTCTTATGCCGAAGCATCACTGTCCTAGAAAAAAGACATCACTCTCAGACAGACGGCCATCTTTGTTGACGAGTTATGCCTCGGGCTAACAACATTATATCATTGTGTTGCTTTGTGGCAGTCTGCGTCACTTCCGCTAATGCCTTCGGGATTTCACTCGAGGCTGCCCCGACACACGGAGTATTCGTCCCGTCACTATTCGGTCATTGTATGTGGCCCAGTCAAATGTGAGCTGTTTCTTTTTTGTTACTTTCGTCACCACTTGGTTGAACATCGATCCAGCAGTGTGCTCAAGTCGTCGCTGTAAGTACATTTAGTGGCTAAAAGATGCAGCAGCCAACTCCATCCCCCTGGCATTAGAACATACCCTACATATATATAGTATATTAGCTTTGTTGTTGTGGCTAGTTAGCCAATTGTTGTTTTGACTAGGCCACTCTTATATAAGTAGGCTGTCGTATTTACAGCTATTCGGCACCAACAGATATATGATGAAAATTGTATTGTTGTTCGTGTTGTATTTGGGTGGCCAGCTTATGGCATAGGTCTCGTGTGGCTAATTCTGTGTAATTAACCGGGTTTCGATCTTCCTGTGTTATTCGTGTAATTAATGATCAAGGCGTGGCTTAGCAAGTGTTTCACGATTATCCTACAAATAGACCGTCTTTTAATGCTAGATAATTAACGTGTTTTGACTCAAAATATGGCCAATGCGTCTAACACGTTAATAACCGAAGGGTGTTATTGTTGGGGCCAAGGTATGGGCGTTCAGTTTAATGCCTATATCTTATGCAATGAAGTGTTAAACATATATTGGTAACCCGGTGATTAATGTATTCTTGACATATTGGCTTGGTTGATACAAATAGTACTTATAACGGGCTGGTTGTTCAATTGTTCAAGATGCCTAAAGGTGGCACCTTGACTGCTTTATTAGGATTAGTTCGAGGTGATACATGTAAAAGGTAGTTGTTTGGTGGATATTTTCAGTAAGCGTAAAGGTAATGATCCGGGTCATTTTCCCCTCCTGTCTTTTGTCTCTAGATCTAAAATCTGTCGGTTGTGTACTTGTGTGTATCATCCTTTCCGAACATTATCCAATTGTAATTTATCTTTGGCGTTCAGCCTGGAATCCCATTCTTTCATAATGATCTAATGAAACAATTGAAAAACATCTGAATCTCGTCAGCAGTAAAAATCCGCTTAAACAACGTTTAATTAAGTCGATATGTTGATTGGATATTTTTAACGATCGAATTAATGCAGTCGGTTGCGATTAGGCTGGTTTGCGCTTCGTAAAAGAAGACCACTCAAAGTGTAAACAAATTCAAGTGATTTATGAATGCGAAGAACAAACATCACGTTTATTTTCAAGTGATCTCAATCGTTACCGTGTGATCAAATGGCAAGTTAGTTAAACTCTGGACTTGATGACTGCCATCTCTCGTGGTCATCAACTGATGGCATGACCTTCATCAATAACTAGTTTAACTGTAATATAAATTATATTATAAATCAAAATATATAACGACGACGATAATGATGATGAAGATGATGATGATGATGATAATAATAATAATGATGATGATAACAATAATGTATATTTAAAAAAGGGGGCCTTACTTGCAGGGGCCACTCAAAGGCGCCGTACAATGATACCGTAGATAATATGTCTGTTAAAAACTAATAAGAGATTTGAACAACGATCGTTATTTATAAATGAAAACAACCTTGAACAGGTGCGTTTTCAGAACATATTTGATCATTAACAATAATAAACAATAATGACTTTTGTTATAGTTCAAAAAAGGTTTAGTATTCGTCCTCTGAATTGAATTCTTCATAAAGAGGTAACACCACGGTTTCAATCTACAGACTTATCACCTGCAAATCACGCGACAACATAAACACGAAATGTGTTAGCGATGCTTTTTGTTTAAGTTTTTTTAAACTTTTGTTTTAATCACACAGACGTCTGCAACCTGCGGGATTATCGCACATCTGTGGTGGCCCTGCCTCGCAAAGTCTATCATACGAACGGCTAAAACCTACGGGATTATCGCACATCTGTGGTGGCCCTGCCTCGCAAAGTCTATCATACGAACGGCTAAAACTTGCGGGATTATCGCACATCTGTGGTGGCCCTTCCTCACAAAGCCTATCATACAAACGCCTACAACCTGCGGGATTATCGTACATCTGTGGTGGCCCTTCCTCACAAAGCCTATCATACAAACGCCTACAACTTGCGGTATTATCGCACATCTGTGATGGCCCTGCCCCACAAAGCCTATCATACAAACGCCTACAACTTGCGGGATTATCGCACATCTGTGGTGGCCCTTCCTCACAAAGCCTGTCATACAAACGCCTAAATCCTGCGGCATTATCGCACATCTGTTGTGGCCCTGCCTCACGAAGTCTATCATACAAACGGCTAAAATTTGCGGGATTATCGCACCTCTGTGACGGCCCTGCCTCACAAGGTCCGAATATCTAGAGATACTATTGCCCTACTGAAGTTTTATCCACATTGTTCATCTTTCTGGTGATGGCCACAATTTGGTCGAACAAAGTACATGGCTAACGCACCGTGCGGATGCCCAATAGTTTTAATTAGATCCCTTGCCATGTTGGTGTTAACGTTCGTGTTATCGCTGGGTGGCCACCGCCTGTATTCGATCTCGAGCACCTGGTCTTAGTGGCTCGGTGGCATGTTATCCACGACTCGGGATCGTGGCCCACCGGGCTGGGCACATAAATCGAGCAGGTAGCGTATAGAAGCTATCTGAAAACACGGCGCTCGGCAACCGATGTCGCGATGTTCCTTTAAACGGTTACTTTATGGTACAAGCTTCGTACAAACGGGAGAAGTCCACCTTTCGTCCTGTATTACCCTTAAAGCAAACACCTGGAAAGGAAAGACTTCAACAGTTATCGGCTGACTTTGTGTGTGCGCGCGCGCGCGTGTGTGTGTGTGTGTGCATGCGTGTGCGCCGCATACTAGTAAACGAACCGAATGAGAAACAATAAGCAGTAGTTAACTAAATATGGTTATCATTTAATTAATACAGCTCTGTCACTCTCAATTTATTTATCGTATTTTCGGCTTCGTATTCAGACCCGGCTTCGGTTTCTTCCGATAAATGGCCACTAGGTGAAAATCGCTAGCTAGAATCCAACGTTGTCTGGATTCGTATTTCGAATCCAGAACAAGAATCCAGGCGATCGGCGTTTAATAGTCAATATGTAGAAGGCACGGAAAGAGGTTTTAATAAAGACGTAACACAGCTGTAGACCAGACTGAGTATATCGGTTAGTGGCTTGTTGTTGAATGTAACATCGATAAGGTTGGTGGTGAGGTAGTCTTCTAAAAACAAATAACTGACTCATACGGGGGCTGACTGACTGACTCGCATCACATTCATTAATTGGTCTGTCGGCGAGTGAGTCAGCGCATCTGTTAGCCAGTCAATGGATCAGTAAGTCAGTCACTCAGTCAGACACCCGTCGCGTCGCCTCACTCACTGACTCACTCGCTGACTCACTCGATGACTCAATCACTGACTCACTGATTCACTGACTGACTGACTTACTGACTTACTGACTTACTGGCTGACTGACTGACTGACTGACTGACTGACTGACTGACTGACTGACTGATGATGATGATTGACTGACTCACTGACTCACTCACTCCTCAGTGTCTGACGACAATAGCACTGATGCGTTCTTCAAATTTCAAGCTCTCCTTGTCAACAAACGTCTCACTTTTTAAAGAAAGTGTCATCGACCTTTAATAATTTTTCCACTGGTAAGTAAAATATAAATATTACACTCATCACTCGTACGACATTTTGTTTAAAAAGTAGATTAAAATAATTGATAAACCAAAATAAGTTAGTTCCTGTAGCTGGAGGATTACGATAGTCTTGTTCGTTGATTATTACCTAGCGGTTTGGATGTGATCCTGAGTCAATAGGCCGTAGTTGGTGTGGAGCGTGGTGTGGAGTCCGATGTGGAGTGTGGTGTGGGGTGCGGTGTGGAGCGCGGTGCGGAGGATGGTGCGGTGTGGAGCGGTGCAACGTTGCGGCTTCGGATTTTTGCCGAATGCGGTATGTGACAATTAGTTGGAATAATTTCGGTCGATTCCAATTAAATACAAGTTGTAATAATCTGTCTGGATCACGCCGATGTCCTTGACCGATCCGCTCCGCATTTGTTTACGCCTTTTTAAGAAAGATATCTCCGTCGCATTTAGATTTGTCATTATTAACACGGAGAGGTGTCGACTTTACGCCGTTAAATTTGTTCCAGGTAAAACTACTCAGCAACACCTGCTACTGATTAGTCGCTAATTCATTCAATCCGCTTTCATTATATTTCCTTCACAGCTCCTCGGATGTCTACTGGTCTTTTTTCCTTCTAATGCAAAACACTTGGTCTAAGCTCGAAGCTGAGTTCGAAGCGTCCGCCATATTTGTCGTGTGCGCGCGCATCTCTTCGCCTTAACGAAGGGTGTATTTGGCTGGAGGCTGGAGATTAATTCACAGTTTGGTGGAACGTAAACAATTATGGTGGCGTATTCGTTGCCTATGCGACTTTTAGTCACTAGGCTACAACAGATTTACCCATTTAGAGCTTCGCATTTATACTTTGTTCTCGCAGATATTGTAACAACTGACATAAGGATTATTCTGTTAGTCAATCTGAGATAGGCCTCGCCTATATTAAACATATACACATACAACAACTTTACTGCCGAACTCTAATCGGTTAATCAACGTCATTTTCTTGGTCGATCCCGGCAGTTGTACTCTATTTCCGACTAGCACGACATCTAGCGGAAACAAGAGAATTACGGTCGTTGGTCACGTACAGTTATAGTGGCCGTCAGTTGGAAGGTTGCACATTAGGTCCACTTTAAGGTCTTCTCTATTTCGCTATTGCGAAGTAGAGATTGCATCTTTTAAAGAAGAAGAAGGTGTCACACAATCCTGGTATTCTTCAAATTATAAATAGTCCGTGGATACTGATTTAAATAGGAAGTTATGCAGAACCGATCCACCATGTGATGATGATTGGTGTTTTACGGCCACTTTTGTGCACATGATAGGTTAAATGGGCCGAGCGACCTCCAAAGGGAATGAAGCGAAGTCAAAGATGAAACACCCTTCAGATATGCTCACGCCGAGATTCGAACACGGGTGGTTGTGATCTGTGATCCAACACGCTACCGCTAGACACGGAGGCGCCCCCCGATACATCATGTATTGTTGTATTTGTATCGGTAATAAGCTTCTGCAACGTCTATAGCAGATAAATCACATCTCATGGGAGCTTTTAGGATATCCAGACAGGAGAACATCCAGAGCAGACAAATCATATATCATGAGATCTCTACTGATATCCAGACAGGAGAACACCCAGAGCAGACAAATCATATCTCATGAGATCTCTACTGATATCCAGACAGGAGAACATGCAGAGTAGAGAAATCATACATATCTCATGAGAAATATACTGATATCCAGATAGGAGAACATCCAGAGCAGACAAACCATATCTCACGAGATATCTACTGATATCCAGACAGGAGATTATCACAGTTACAGGGGCCACTTAGAAAATTTTCCATTTAATAAAAGTAGCATCGCAAAATTGATACTAGCTTTTACCTGTTCTGGTGATTTAGCGGACATGTGATAAAGTGTGGATATTCATTGAAATAGAAGATGAAAGAATTTAGATAGTGAAATTCTTATTTGTACAAGTGCGTCATTATTTCACATATTTATGATTGATGGGCGTTTATCAGTTATCATACGTTAACCTGTAAGGTATTTATTGTGAAAAATGATTACAGAATCCCAATTAGGGGAGGTACTATAGATACCTAATGTACCAACTCGTGTATAAAACATACACCAGTCGAATTTATGTGCCGATGCACCTTTTGTGATTCTAGTAACATAATATGTGTATTTTACTAGCCGCATATCTTCATATGTGATTATTATTCAAATAATATTCAATTATGTGCCAGTTAATGCCAGAAAGTACTATTATTATGTTGATGCAGTGTAATCTATTAGAACTAAAACCTTGACAACAAACTTGTTTATTGTGTTAGTAATACATGAAATCATAATATTTATATTTAACACAGTTTCTTTTTTTTATAGTTTAGTTGTCCTTAACAGCATATTACACAATAGGATAACACCCGGATTACACAATATTTTGATATTAAGTGTTAATGTTCTATGAAACAAATTTACTGGATTTTGTTTTGGTTCTGATCAATTACACTTGTTTTTGAGATGAAGCATCCAGCTCTATTGATATCTATATTAATATTTAAATTAATGTTTAAAAACCGAGAGATGACCTGATTTATGACTTTCTGTTACTTCTTTACCGAAACATCTACTAAATAACATATCACACATCGCTGACACTTCGATAAAATAGGTTATATTAATATTGAAAAATATAAAAACGTATAAAATGAACTTACTATCTGCATTAACGAATATATTTTGAAAATAACTTATTAGCAATATCCGTGTTATCTTTTGTGTGTGCGCGTATTAGACGAAATTGAGATTGAGGTTGCTTTTAACTACAAAATTACGTTATATAAAACTGTTTCCTAACTATGATAATCATAAACATCTCATCTAATTCAGAATCATCCCGAGTGTACCCGTATCAAATTGGGCCGAGGCAAAAGTTCACTGAAGATAATATGATGGTAGATAGTTAGGCCACAATAATGCCACTCTCAACCGGAACGTCGGTCAAAACGTCCTTAGAGTAGCGACATCAGAAAACAACTCGGCATTGCTCTTTATTGTTGTCCTCAAAGTCCATTTTACGAGTACCATAGAAGCGTACAACATGATCCCTTTTGCTGCAGTATAATGCCTATAGAAATACAAGACACGAGGTTGATGGATCAAGTCCCAATGCTGTTTGTGTCATTTTCAATAGCGATAAGCCTCTCAAATGTAAGTCCCAACGTAAAGTGGTGTTATGCCTAAACGAAGAAATTATACTCTTTTGGGGCTGAGCTCCTCTCCTTTTTATCGCTGAGACATAATTTCTATTGATGGTTCAGCGAGCTGAACCTGGTAGATATCCGAACGATGTTGACAATAGGACGTGAATCTAGGGACTCCGTTTTTCAATTTATCGGCCCGAAAAAAAAACTGAACTACTACCTGAAACAGGTGTTTTGTGAAGTAGTAATAATTACCACGGTAATTAACCGCACTGTTACCTGATGACTAAAGAATGACCTAATCCTCGTTGTCCGTGTTTACAATAGCTCAGTTCGCTCACATCTCGGTGGTCCTTTTATGGCGAATGCTGACCAGGTCATGATGACATGTCATCTTTGATGATGATTGCTTTTTTACGGTCAACTTTTGTGCACATGGTAGGCTAAATGGGCCGAGCGACCTCCAAATGTAATGAAGCGAAGTCAGTGATGAAGCACCCATCAGCTATGCCTACGCCGAGATTCGAACTCAGGTGGTATTGATCTGTGATCCAAACGCGATACCAGTTAGACCACGGAGGCACCCTGTCACACCGCATGTTAGAAAATATGGGACATTTTATGTAATAATTCCTTCTCCTCTCCCTCATAAAGTGGGAGTAAGTCATCGAGTAAGCGAACGAGAATGGCACGGATGTATAACGTTACCTTTCATCACATGCAACATGTTACAGTAGGCCAGTTACAGACTCTGACCACAGAAGGGCTAAGGAAGAATTCTATGATATTCGATAGCATAATGACTTTGGCTCAACAAGTCCGAGATATTTGGCTGTCCCTATATTTTCACATAGAAATATAGACGATTGATGGAATAGAGTATATTCCCTAGCAGCTTCCAGACCGTGGAATGTTTTTCCAATCGCAATTCTTGCATGATTGATGTCTTACGGTCACTTTTGTGCACATGGTAGGCTAAATGGATCGAATGACCTCCAAAGGTAATCAAGCGAAGTCAAAGATGAAACACCCTTCAGATGTGCCCATGCCGAGATTCGAACACGGGTGGTTGTGATCTGTGGGCCAACACGCTACTGTTACACCACGGAGGCGCCCTTTATTATTATCATTATTATTATTAAGAGTAGTAGTAGTTGTTATTGTTGTACTAGTAGTAGTAGTAGTAGTAGTAGTAGTAGAAGTTGTACTAGTATAATGGTAGTAGTAGTAATTTCTGTTATCATTATTATTGTTGTTGCACGGACACCAGTAATACACACACACGCGCGCACACGCGCCCCCCCCCCCACACACACACTAGATTCGAAAAGGATGTGGCAACAACGCAGTAAAGCCAAGACGCAATGAGCTTTTATTAGTCACAAGAACGTGCAATTCAAAACTTCAATATGTTCGGCCAAAAATAGAGTCATCTACCTAGTGTTAGAGATAACATGAAAGGAAATGACGTATAGCTAACACGGTATGAGCATTTACTGGGCGTTGAGTTCATCTTCCGAGATCCGATACACCGAGGTTTGCTGTGATCGTTTCGTACTCATTGATAACTCGTTCCGTCGGTTTTCGGTGCTGTTCGGGGCGCTGGTTGTTGTGACTCATACATTATCGCTCACCAGAAGCTGTGAGCAGCCATCGTGGCTGCCCCCTGGGTGTTCCATCTCCCGCTAGAAGTCTGGTTTCAGATATAACCGACGAAAAAAGCGATTTGTTTGAAAGCGGGCTCGATAGAACTATCACTAACTGTAAACGTGTAAGTTAGGGATTTCAAACAAATTAAGAAATATTAGATAGGTTACTTTGATAACTGTACCAGACCTGTATGTGGTGTGTACGTGGGTAGGGGGGGTGTTGGTGTGACTTATGGGCAGTTCAGATTTCTTTATTCGTATTTGTTTCCCTAAGTTTTCACCAGAAGGCACGTGGCTATTACGTAATGCGTCGCTTTCAAATGTAAGCCCCGAATGTTAGGGTTCGGCTCCCGCTGGCGATAAAAAAAGCATCATAACGTTTCTCGATGCATGCTGATTAAGGAATTAATTTCTCGACTCAGAATATTGGGAGGTGTAATTTTGTGTCATTGGCAGCGCTAGAGTAGCTCACAAACACAGGCATGAACCAGATTCGAACTCACAACCTGGAACATCTTACAGTGTCCAAACTGGTATCGGAGTGCTTGTGTATTGGACATTAGTGTATGTACGTTAGTGTACATAGATGTTAGTGGACCTGACATTTGTGTACTGGATGTTAGTGAATCAGAGATTAGTGTATATTTAAAATCTACGTCCTGAGTTACAACCTGACACAACTACGAAAGATTTTGAATTGGCTACTTTAAATGCTGCCGAAACTGTGTTCCCAAGAGCTACTCCTATTCGGAGTCTTTTCCACCATGGACAAAGTGTTTATCTAAACATTTGCAATTTGGGTTATACAGTTTGATATGATGAAGATGTGCATAATACCGGCATTTGTAGAAATGGAGGATGAGTTAGCGGACGCCAGTCTCAACTATTTGGAACCAGTCTCCATTGGTTTACGGGCACGAAATGGAAGGCGGAAACTTAAGAGAGGAATGGATCTTACCAAGAAAGATCTTACCAAGATCTGGTCCACTCCATTCGAGGAGATGAAGTTAACAGCGACCGCAGATATGAAGACAACAATATGAGGATTCTCAGATTGGTACGGGCTTCAGTTACGGATGGTTCGACATTTCTGTCTGGAATAAGCCTGAAGCATGATGACGTCACAAACCAAAATAAACCAGCCGCGCTTTGCATTGTGGGATTTATAGGGGGTCTAACTTCATCATGCAATGGGTCTATTGGGTACAATTTGTGATATTATGATTTTAGTAAATATTTTACTGTTTAAAATGTTTAGTTAGTTTTAAAGGTTTAAATTTGAGTGGATCAGATCGTTCTTGATAAGATGCACTTCTCTCTTAAGGAGATGCAAATACTTCCAGAAGCTTGTGTGAGATGAATTAACCATATTATTGAAACGATTGTGCCAACCTTTCACGTGGTTATTTGTTCTGGGCACCAGCCTCCACCCTGTCGCCTACATTCCAGAACTGTATCGGAAATCTCGGTTCCCTCTTCTTCCGTTTCGTGCCCGTACACCAACGAAGGTCTTGAAAACATAGCTTCAGCACCATTTGAAGTGGCCGATTTAAAATCCTCCATTATCGCCTGGTTGTAACTCTGGACATAGATTTTCAATGTACGCTAATGTTCGGTACACTAACATCCAGTACACAAATATCAGGTTTACTAACATCTATGTACACTAACGTCGGTACACTAAAGTCGGTACACTAATATCCAGTACACTAACACCTTCGAACCGCCCAAACTACAGCGCCATTGAAAGACGGACGACTTTAATATTTTCTGTACGAGTGTAAGTGAATGAAATATTTAAGAGAAAGCTTATTAATACTTATTAGGAAGCTTTGTCACCTGGGGGTGGATGAGTAGACATTATTTGATAAAATCACACATTAGGCCATACTGTGTCGATTAAAAGATATTGTAAAAAGGTTGAAACACTTGTCAAGGAAATAATACACAAGCAGACAATGTGCTAGTCAATAATCAAACAGACAATACAGCATTGTTTCTTAATGAATATAGAATATTTCGATGATGATGATGATGATGAAGTTGATTATGGTGATGATGATGATGATGATGAAATGATAATAACATTAATCAGAATAATAAAGCGAACTTTTAAAACCGGATTATATTTATATGTAAATCTCTTCAGTAAATGTATTGTTGATTACACAAAACCATAACAACTACTTCTCGCGTGTATCAAATTTGACAATAAATTTTGAACCGTTTTTGTGAACTTGTCCCTCAATTAATCGGATTAATAATGATACTAATAATATGGATGTTTCTTGATTAATCGAGGGCGCCCCCGCGCTCTAATTCGTAGCGCATTGGACCACAGATCACTTACCACCTGAGTTCGAATCTCGGCGTGGGCATATCTGAAGGTTGTTTCGTCTTTGACTTCGCCACATTACCTTTGGATATCGCTCGGCCCATTTAGCCTGCAATGTGCACAAAGTGGCCGTAAGACATCGATCATCATCGTCATTATCATCATGATTAATCAATAATAATAATCGTTTAAGACGATGCGGTTTCTCCCAGTTTTCTCTCAGTATAAGATACTTTCCCAGAACTAGTTATAGACACCTCGTATGTCCCTATGACTGTGTTCAGTATTTATCGACCTCGGTGTGTTGATTTCTTTCGCCGACGACGAATGTGAGAGTTACCCGAGAGCGGCATTAGCTGCCCGAAACCAATACAATTAGCATATTTGAGGGAACAAGCCAGTTTGAAGTTTTACACGATCGTTAAGGCATTGCAAAACACGGCCAATTGCCTGTAATTGCCACCAAGCAGCTAGCTTAGGTAACTCTATCAGATTGGCCTGTGAACAGCACTAGCCTCGAAGGCTCTAATTTATCTATCATACTAACCAAACCTATGCCAGACACCTCAGCGATCTCCACCTGGTCCTTGATCCGAGAGAAAGGAGGGGGTGGGTTGGGGGGTTGTACGCCGCTCTCCGAGTAAAGAAAAACGGACGGAAAAAATATAATTTTAATCAAAGATAGTCCGCCTCAACGGTGAGGAGGGTTTAATTAGCTGAATTCGGCGGCTTAGTGGGATTGGTGCAATTAATTTTATCTACAGGTGTGTGTGTGTGTGTGTGTGTGTGTGTGTTACCGGTGAATAAAGTTTCCTGCTTGTCACTGTACACGGCTTGGACGCATGCTCCGTGTTACGACTGTACCATTTCGGGATCCTCCTATGTCGTGATATTGCTATCTCAGTGATAGATATACAAACCGGAAAGATAAAGGATGAATTACTAATTAATCTGTCTAATATGGTCAGGCTTATGTCTGTTATTAGCAGGGTTTCGATTCCACGATTTAAAACGCACACACGCACACACACGCACACACGCACACACAGCACGCACGCACGCACGCACGCACACACACAATAAGAATGAACACATTCGCGGACGATCACAGTTAATGCCTAACATATACGCTTTGGGCCATGCTATTGTAAGATAGGGCCATCAGTGAAAATCTAATCAAATTATATATATATATATATATATATATATATATATATATATATATATATAATACTTATAAAAGATAAAACCGAATTTGCGAATGGCAATATAAACACACACACACACACACACACACACACACAAACAAATAAATCTATTGCTAAATGGATAGTCTGGAAAAAGAACATTTTCTTCTTAAGGTCACATATGGTACTTGCCAGGTCGTTAATTGGCAGACGAAAGCCGATATGTTTACCTGTGGTGTATTTCGTCGGCTTTTCACGAATCGCTTTGATCAGAGGCAGCTCGTATTTGTGACTTTCTACGGTGAAATAAAGCGAAATAGCTCTATTTTGTGCTCGGAGGTTCGACACGCTGCTAGTTTGGTGCTCGGAGGTGGAGATCCGGTTGGCGTGCACGATTGGTGAGCAATTTTGAGTCGCTCAACTCGAGTCGCTTAGACGTTTTCCTAACCTTAATCTGCAACACTTTCGAGCGAATGCACGAAACGCGTGTCTGAATGAAAGCTACAACTTTGCTTCTGGCTATTTTTGCTCATCGAAAAACATTAAATAGGATTGGTGTTGGTTTGTAATTATTTCTGTACGAAATTACTGTCGGTCCGCTTAAAATAGAATAACTTTAATGCTTCAAGGTTTTGTTTGTCTGTTTGAATCGCTAAAAAGACGATAGACCGTCGTTATTGGTTTAAAGATGTCGTTATTGGATGAACACGAAGGCAGAACTATTTACGTTTGTCGTACATTCTAGCAACATTTGGCGACTTCAACACGATTTCTGGTTTTTTATGAACACGATATCGGCATTTAAGAGAACCCACTTTTAGGAACAGTTTTATACGTCTGGACCTATGTGTGTGTGTGTATAGCAGAGTTATTAGTATTTATTAAATATGTCAGACATTTATGGGAATCACACTTTTTAAATCCTGTATTCTTTCTATCTAATATATTAATATGGAAGAAAAAAAACTCATTTTTCAGAAACCCTTTTTTACTCAGTATATACAAATACACCAGCCATTTTCCCCCCCTACTTTCACCTTTACTTCTCTTCTCTGAAACATAAAATCTTGCCTTAAAAATAGTTTCACACTCATCATGCCTCAAGGAGAAGAACCAAAACAGTTTTTATCGGAAATGCCAGATACACATCTCAAGTTGTGAATGGCTTTCCAGATGCCAGCATTGTAAAGTGTAAAAGGTGCTGCAGATTTATATATATATATATATATATATATATATATATATATATGATTAATTTGTTTAGAGACATGATTCGGTAAAAGACTCTGGTTACATCAAAAGACGACTAGCTGCCAATGCGATATGAAGGTGCAGTTTTTGAACTGGTTAACTGCATTTATTCGTATAAGAGGTTGTTTAAAGTTGTTACGAGGTAGAAATGATGTGTTCGTGACATGCGTCCAAGATTTTAGTGTTCAGGATGTCAGATAGCAACGACGTTTACAATAAATCTCCAACTTTATTTTTGTACTATGAATATGTGTCTTTTGATATGATAACTGACAACTTCTAATTTAAGTAATCAAATATTTATTAGCCAACATCAGTACCAACAGTTGAATTTGAATTGTCACCTATAATTTTGCACATACAGCAATCGGCAGCACAGGGACAGAATTGTTTTCAAATATAAGACACCTCATCCCATGGCTCATGTCCAAGCCAATGAAGGTAAAATTTCCAGTTATTGTCGAAAGCCGATTTCCGTTTTCTTTTTTGGCTTTTCCACGCTTTTGTTCTGAAGTTCCCAGCTTTTTCTCGCGGTTCTCCATCAACATATTGATGAATCATAGCCATTTTTCTGACAAGTAAGTGAAAAAGACATGTGCTAATTATAGCACGAACTATGATTGGTTAGTAATCGTGAGATTTTCTGCGATATCCTGACCAATGGCCGAGCCCAATTACAAAAGTAAACCACTCAAACCACATTTGATACTGTCGGGTGTCTGATTATCATCAAATGAACCGCTCTAAAAATTCGTAGAATATAATTGACTGTGTACTAAAAGTTCTTCTCAATCTCTGGACCATCGCTCATGCATAGTCCATCGCTTAAGCCACCACTTCCTCCCCCCCCCCCCCATATAACCCTACCTATGATCTTTGACATTTCAAAAGATGATTCAACCTAGTTCGGATCATTTCGTTCATCGACATGATATCTGTTGTGTTATTTTTTAATCAAACAGACGCCGCGCGCCAATCGACAGACGACGACACAGACGACTAATTCGTCACTCTGTTGGTCTGAGACCGTCTGTAAGAATTCGAAGGAGAAGCCCGTCTGTGGTACAGACGGACAGACATACATCTCCAAGTGTGAGCTGAAGAAGGCACGCCGATGTGAAGGTCATAAGGTCAGAATCAGATCCCTAGGACGTTGTTCGTCGTCTGCTAGAGGTAAGTCAGACAAAGACTGATTGGCTGACGTACGTCGTTACGTCATAATGTCGTCATTTTTGTAATAAAAGGGTCGTTTAGGTATCTTACTAATATACGGATTTGACCCTCTAGCCACGGTTCGAGCCGTGAACCTCTTGAATTATAATCTGTCACACTATCAGTTGGGCGACTCCGTGGTAGTGCCATTGACCATATACCTCTAGCAACTGGGTTCAAACCTCGGCCGGTCTGTGCGTGAATGATTTTCCATCTTTCACTTCGCCTCACTAGCTTTGGAGATCATTTTGTCCTTTTAACCCATCATGTGCACAAAAGTAGCCACAAAATAGCAACTGTAACCGTAGCCATGTGTATTTATTACCACTCAAAACATATAATATCCCACTCCAGAATACCTAAATACACAAATCAATCAGCTGCGACCGGTACACGATGGAGGTAAAAGCTGCCCTATGTCTTGTGAAAATTACTCCTACTCAATGAGATGAGTGGAAATATGACTACAGACCCCAAGGAAATGTATTCAATATCACAACAAGACGACATTGTGTACATCATAGGTCTTTAGACATCTCACTCACTGTACACTATAGTATTCTATAATGTTAATGATGTTGGCCCAGTTGAAGAAGACTTTCCAAGATGATGAATGTCTCTAATAGATGCTCAGTGATAACAGAGATTTATTAGCTTGATGTTTGCCGCATGTTGAGTTCCAATTTCGTATGACGTAAGTTAGATGACGTGGCCCGTCGACGGAGTTTCTACGTCATTTCCTGTTATAATGTAGACGATAACGATAAGGTAGCCTGTCACGTGGTTAGCTAAAGTTGGATGTCGACATAGGGGGGGAGGGGGGGTGTCGGTGTATTTATTCAATTGTTTGTGAAAGAAGACATGCCTCACAGGTGTTGGTCACCCTCCAGGCAATACACTGTAACCTTTGACCTCTGTCTACCCGTCTGTCTGTCTATTTATCAGATTCACTATCTGTGTCAATGACTGACTCAGTACCTGTCACTTTACTTGTTCGTGTGCCCCCCCCCCTCTCTATATGTAGTATGGGAGGAACACATCGGGGTCACTTGTGGTGGCCGTTAAAAATGTTCTGTCTGTCTGTATGTCTATCTTTCTGTCTGAAACCCAATTCCTTGCTCTTTGTATATCCCGTATTTCCCCTTCCCGTCTCTCCCACGCATGCTAGATGTATTGGGAGTTAGATACACATTATTATGTACTATCTACTGGGCGGCTCCATGTGGTTGGCCACATATCTATAGCACCTGGGTTCAAACCCCGGCCGGACTATATCTGAAGGTGTTTCCTCTTTCACTTCGCGCCATTACATTTGGAGGTCGCCAAAAGTGACCGTAAAACATCAACATTTTCACAACTATCTACTGGTGATAAATTGTCAGTTTAAATCACAGGGTGTGTGTGTGTGTGTGGGGGGGGGGGGTTTAGGCACAGACTCAAGTTCCGTGTTTAGTGTGTGTTAAGAACCAAATACATAAGGTAACAACGTTTACAATACACACACACACACACACGCGCGCGCGGTGCGCGCACGCACAGTGATATAGAAAAACAATAACAGTTTCCAATATGTCTATAAACATTGAGATAAAACTTTGGGATCCGTAAGAGAATTTCTATTTTTAATGTGATTTATGATAATAATGTGAAGGTGTGTCTCGATAATGTCTTGGAATGTCATAAAGAGTTTTGTTTATGTGAATTAGGCATGTGTTTGTGTTTGTTTGTATGTACCTACTTACAACCGTGTTTATTAACCAGCTATTTTTTATATCTAATTTTTGTGTGTTTACATACACGTCCGTGCATGTCTGTGTGTGCATGTTTTAAGATATAATGTTCACGTTGGATTGATATAATACCGTTATTGGGGGAGGGTTGATCTAAATATGCAGGTGTGTCGTTTAATGACTGACAAGATGTCGGTTATTGTCACGTTAGGTTATACAACATCTGCTCAGCAGATGTTTAACATAACATCTGATCTACTCTTTTACTTCTCGATATACTAGTTCGTCTGGGTTTTTTTTTCTTAGCATGAAATATAATGTATCTAGAATTCTTGTGTCAATGCACCCCCCCCCCCAACGCATGAATGTGTTAAATCAAACCAAATGATCTATTTATGTATGAGCATTTGCGATATATATATATATATATATATATATGTGTGTGTAGTGTGTGTGTGTGTGTGTGTGTGTGTGTGTGTGTGTGTGTGTGTGTGTGTGTGTGTGTGTGTGTGTGTGTGTGTGTAAGTATGAATAGTCATATTTATATTAATCAATTGATAATAGAAAAATCATTAGTCGCGAACAAAGTGACTACTAGTATAACATATTGATATCATCAGGTAATATCATCAGGTAATATCATCGGGTAATATCATCAGGTAATATCATCAGGTAATATCATCAGGTAATATCATCGGGTAATATCATCGGGTAATATCATCAGGTAATATCATCAGGTAATATCATCGGGTAATATCATCAGGTAATATCATCAGGTAATATCATCAGGTAATATCATCAGGTAATATCAGCTGACCAGTTTACTTTAACTAACATCTGTATCACGTCTTATCTTCTACCTGACATCATCACATATCAGCTATGGGTGTGTGTTTGTGTCTGTCTGTGTGTGTGTGTGTGTGTGTGTGCGTGCGTGTGTGTGTGTGTGTGTGTGTCTAATATGTAATTATAATTTTTTCCTTCAACCAAATCATCCTCGTTTCCTGTCTATTATTCCCGCCGCCGTAGACGAACATTTAAACTTCCGAATTTCAAAGAAAGTAATTCTTAAGGTGAAGCGCATCATTTGTCTATAACAATGGGCTACTCCCACCTACAAGGTGCTTTCAATTATTTGTATTTTTCTTCACTTTGTTGTCTTTGTTGTTGTACCATTTCTTTATTATTAAGGGATAAGAAGAGGGGGGGGGGGATTTTTATTTCCAGCTGACTCTTGTCAAAAGGAATACGATCAACCTTTGCAACAACCGTGAGTGAACACTTATATATATATATATATATATATATATATATATATATATATATATATATATATATATATATATATGATTAATTTGTTTAGAGACATGATTCGGTAAAAGACTCTGCTTACATCAAAAGACGACTAGCTGCCAATGCGATATGAAGTGCATTAAACGTAATAATAATTTTTGGTGACGCGCTAACTTCATCAGTAAAACAAACCAAACATTTAGATGATTCATGAACTAAGACACAACATTGTTTATTAGCTTTTGTTATTTAAATTTTGGAGGCGTATGGATTCAGTCCCCTGAAGAAACGTCCAGAGTTTGAATTCACGCTTCGAAATTCTCTGTGCCTGTGCCTTATTATACACAGCTACACACCACACACACACACACACACACACACACACACACACACACACACACACACACACACACACACACACACACACACACATATATATATACACACATTAACCAGATCTAAGGAATATTTAACATTTCTCAATGGGGTTGGGGCAGGAGAGGGAGAGGGAGGAGCATGTCTGTGTACCTATGGATTTGTCCGGATGTATAATATAGATCTACTCGTCCGTGTCGGTTTCTATGTTACGACTAAAACACAACATACACATAATAACTATATCACTCTCGTCATCCGGGTAACTTCTCATATAGGATAACTGACTGTAAGTTAACAACTATGACATATGGTGGTGGTACTGTTGGTGATAATGATGATAATGATGGTGATGATGGTGATGATGATGATAATGGCCAAGTTGTGATAGCCTCCACGTGGAGGTTCACTAAGCTTTTCATTACACATCCAATCTGGCGGATAGGCGATCCCTGGCGGAGAGAGAGGGAGAGAGAATGTCAAAGCGTTCTCCGAAGTAATGGCTGATGTCACACAGTTCAGTTCTCTTCATCCTTGGTACTGGCACGCTAACGCTGTTGGCAAGCTCGCCGCGAGAGTACTGCAATCTCTGGATCGCATGACCGTCAATACAGACCACGTAACCGTAACATGGTGCCCCATCTAGACCGGATCCGCATAACGGTATCCAGACAAGTCTCCTTATCTTATCACACACCAGATGCCTTTACATAGTCGGATGCGTTCCTATCCGGAACCAGTCATCGCCGAGACCAGGTCTGACTGATTGGGTGACTGGTCGAATGACTGATTGACTGACTGATTGCCCATGCCATTGACGGTGGTGCTGTGTGTGTGTGTGTGTGTGTGTGTGTGTGTGTGTGTGTGTGTGTGTGTGTGTGTTGCTGTTGCCGCGTACCTTGTCGGAGTAGGAGAAGCTATTGGTTGTGTTGGCTTCTGGTAGCCTGGTGGCTTCACTTGAGCGATAACTGGCTGTAGACTGTCTGAGCTGGCGGGGACCGACTCGTACTCGGTGGATTATGCCCTCTAGGATATATATGATTCTATGTGTGCTTATTACATGGATCAGTGGAATGTCGACAAAAGGTAACACGATTAGCTATCGTTTTATCGCCGATATTGCCCAGGTACGATATCACCCAGCGCGTGTCTATATGGACAGAGCTCAGGTAAACTCCCGTAGATCGTCTGTGGGCACCTATTATTAGTAAATGACGTCTGACATGGATCATTAATTTCTGTCGGCGAAATATCCAAGATATGCTTGCGTAAAGACCTCGTTTGTTTGTCCTTTTCGACGAAGACAAACTAACTTGGCCACGCAGTCAATAACACTTTCTCGACGAGCCGCTCCTTGTTGAATGATGGTCTCTGACTTGAGAAATTCCTGGAAAATTTTCAAACTTATTTGATTCTTTCGAATTTAAATGTCTTTTAAATCGGTCCGATACTTCGACTTGTTTCCGACCTCTCCTGTACCGATAGCTTTGGAAAACGCCTCTTTTTGCGATTTAGTTTGATAAGCTGAGTCAATACTGTGCGATTCCTTATCAATAAATTACGAAAGGCACACCTATGCCATTACATCTGAGCCATTCCAGGCAGTCTAATAGATTGACCAGTTACCTGGATCGGTAAACAAACTGGGTCAATGTTCTTTTATCTCCTCGGAATCATTTGGAACCGCTTCATCCGATGCTGGATGCCGAGAATGGAAAAAGTGAAGCGTTCGGAAAATTGACTGGGAATTATCTCCTCGTTGTTTTTATTCTCGCCGAATCCAGAACCGGATCGGCGGATCAAAGCAACGACGAACGGCCCCGGACAACAGCGATGGTCGCATTTTATCGGTTGTAGCGTGTATACGCGGTAAGTGTTTATTATAGAGGAACATCAATTATACCTCAGCTCGTCGGCATTCCTCCGAGTGGTGTTCTGGATCGGCTCTGGACGCGTGTGTCTAGCTGATTGTTGTCTGGTTATTGTCGGATGTAAGGTATTAGACTCGGGATGTTTGTTTGGTGGCTCGGCGATGACAGCCGCCACCGGGGAAGGTTAAATAATGTGCAACCTCCATTGAAAGACCGTACGCCGACCATTACTGCGCAGTTCCGGTCCACGTGTCCCTTATACTGAGCGTATTCGATTCTCAGCGACATTTACGCGTTGATTCGCGACTATAATTAGCGGTCTTAGACGCGACCCGTGAAAAGAAATCTGTTTAATTTGCTTCGTAATGCCATCGAGAAATTTTGATAAAGGTAATAATATATTCATCCAAGGTCACGATAGCCGTCCATTGATGAAAAAGGGCAGGGGATGTCCCGTACGTCATAGCAGTCATTTTAGGGTCCCCCTTTCTTCGTAAATCTGTCATTCAGAGAGATAGTTATCTATCTGTTTGGGATGAGCAGCGAGTGATAATACAGACGTCGTGGAAACATTATATATACAAAATATCACTACAACGTCAATTTTGTATGCCAAAGGTGAAAGGTTAGAGAAGGTCTCCTTCTTTGGTTACGAAGCAATATATGAAATCTTATAACAATGGCTTATTCGATGGAGTGGCCCCACTCTCCGTAGATTAGTTCTCTTTATAAAGCGGTTATATAGTCCTTAAGCCAGCGAAGACGAACCTGTCATATATTGAATTTCACGTCGCAGATGGCCGACGCCCGTCTCAGTGTCTCGAGGAGCGGCGGCTGACGCTCTTCTCCCGAAGTGGATCCCGAATCCGGTCTCGGGGTCAGTACGTTCCGGAGTGTCTGGACGACGGCTCGTTCTCGCCGGTACAGTGCCACCAAGCGGCCGGCTACTGTTGGTGCGTAACGCCCGACGGTAGGCCGATACCCGAGACATCCGTACAGGGAACTGACGTCAAATGCAACGATAAGGGTGGGTATGACGTCACGCTGCGCGCTCTACGTATAACATTCGCTTTACAATAATCTTTAGTAACGAGTCTCGGCATTAGCTTACGCAGTTCCTATTTTTTATTGTTAGATTTTTTTCCTTTTTCCGATCGGCTTTCTAGGCGGATGTAGAGGGCTTTCTCTGATTATTGGTTATAATTCCTCGATGTAGTAGCCGCATCTAGAAATTTACTCTGCATCACGGCTTTGTAATTATTAATTGGCAACGATTGGTAGGCGGCGAGTCACGTGATCTCCAGGTCTCAACATGGCTTCTGCTTTGTGCTTTAGTAGAGGATTATTTAGTAAAGATTGATAATCAAAACATTATATTTTAAAAAATATATATATATATATATATATATATATATATATATATATATATATATATTGCTAGAGCTCACTCAGTAATGCAGGCCTCACTAAACATATATATATCACCATTTGCCCATTTCGGACAATCGAGAACTCAGCCGATATTTCGGCGGCCATAAGTTGGCGCCATGTTTTAATCACGTGACTGACTCGGAAATTGCCGTAATCTAACGACACTTACCGAAGATTTAATCGTTTCACTAGGATCTGGCTACCAGCGAAATGCCGCACCCCGAGGAGGCAAATCTAGGAGAGGTATGCGTGTTTCTCTACTACATCTCCTACAAGACAAGGCATGCTGATGATATCTGTAACATTACAGCCTGGCCGGCCCTAGTACACATTTTATGTAAAGTAACAACTGGCCACTGTTTACACACAGACAGCACACACACACACACACACACACACACACACACACACACACACACACACACACACACACACACACACAAGGGCTAGGTAGACATTACACGTTTTAGCATGAAAAGTTGTTTATCTAGGTTCAGTCTTCTGATGAATCGTCCAGATATTGTCCAGACATTGGTGATTCTCTGTCCCAGTGCCTTTTACACACTATTAAAACAGACAGACAGACAGACAGACAGACAGACGGACAGACAGACAGACAGACAGACAGACAGACAGACAGACAGACAGACAGACAGACAGACACCAGTCCATATATGGTATTGTGCTTAATATTTTCTATATTATATAACTGATTGACGGACGAATGCTGATCTATCAGCTGTTATATTCAATAGACAGTAAGATGAGCCAACGATAACACAGTTTATGATACAGACTGTAGTCTTATTACGGCGCTTCGTGTGTTGATATATTGCATTAATGCTTTGGCACACTTTCTTACATCTATTCTTGTTGTTTATTTGGAGATAATTTATCAACACGGGACGCACGCCCGCGAGCGCCCCCCCCACACACACGCGCGCGCGCGCACACACACACACACGACGGTTAGTTGATGTTGTTTGGCCAATTCGAGATTATTGTAATATTTCTACACTAACTTGATATAGTGTTTGTTAGCTCTGTGTATTAGTAGCTTTATTAGTGGCTTACACTACAACGGTGTGGTATATTTGTTGTATCAGCAGTTTTACTTGCATGATCTGCTTGTAGCATGATGATTTATTTGTGTTATGGCGTATATCAATCTAACACCAATACCCGCCTCTCTCTCTCTCGATATATATATATATATATATATATATATATACACATCCATCTATCTATCAATTTTCTCTTCTTCTTTCTCTATCTATCTATCTATCTATCTATCTATCTATTTGTTCTATCCATCTATCTCTCTATCTTGTGGAATTAAAATAACTAATTGTCCTTTGAGGCAGATAATTATAGGGATGCCAAACAAACAAACAAACAAACAAACAAACAAACAAACAAACAAACAAACACCTATATGTATGTACTTACCTTTTCAGTATTTCTGACATTTATTTATAATTTTCCTAATATTTGTTATATTAATGTCATATTATTATTATTTTATATCTATACAATGACACATCTATGTTAAATAGTTCAATATGATCGATTTGCAGTAATTCATATTCTCTCGTAAAAAGTGTGTGTGTGTGTGTGCCTGTATGTGTGTGTATGTGTATATATCTATATATGTGTGTGTGTGTGTGTGTTTATGTCCGTGTTTATGTATGTATGTGTGAGTTTCCCTGATACATAAAAAAATTCATTCCTATCCAACAGGCCAGGGAAAAGCGTCAAGCTTTTAAAATATTTACATCATATTCTCGCTAGATATTTCGAACAGCACGATTTATTAAATTGATGTTGAGGTTGATGATGAAAATGATGATGATGATGATGATGATGATAAAGAAATCAATACAGATGGTCGACATTATGTACCATTTTCTGAATTTTACATCCTTTCACGTATCACGCCAACAGGACATCCTGGTAACAACACACGGCAAGACAGCCATTTTGATTGCTTCTACTTAAACGTACTTTATGCCAGCCGTGTTTAGCTTACCAACAGTATTAGCCTCAATACATCATGCCGTGATCAGTTTTAGGATTGGAGCTGTTTATGATAGGCGTAAATCATGCCTCAGCCCCGCGCCACCAACAAAGCGGCCAATTATTCCAAAAAATCATCGCGATGTTTGTCTTTTCATAAGCGGCGGCGGTTTGAATTACTCGGAGATGTTTCCATAACAACGATAAAACGTTGTGTTTTATGTTAGAAGGCAGCACTCCATCTTGATCGACGCTCTGCCTGAGTTTTATGCCCGGGCGCCTTATAGTGAGAGCTTTGGTTTATGGCAGATACAAGTTAATTATATTGACTAATAGTTAGCGTATGGCGGCCGAGAAGGGAACCTTAAGCGGCCAGATGCTTCTGGTTTCGACCCCCCCCCAAAAAAAAAAATCGGCCTACACTAAGGAAAAGGTCCCCTTTCTCTTGTGGTATTGAGAAATGCATCCAGTAACATTTTACTGCTGACGTTGTTGATGTAATATCCCCAAATGGGACGCTAATAACAGCACTAGCAACGTTAACCATGACCTTCCTGTAGAAATTCACGAACTGGATTAAGGTTGGAATAAAATTGACTAATTTATGTACGTCTGGATATTATATTATTATGGAAAAAATATTTACATCGGCATGTGATTAGGGAAACTTTGAAAGACAAAGACCAATCCTAAATAATATTAACCGTAGATATTATGATACAGATTTTAGACAAATTATAATGTCTGCCTGTGAATTATTTACGTAGACTCGTTGTTGAGATATAGTCGAATTGTCTTTGATTTGATGTTGTCATTTGACGAGCCACTCAGCTGATGACCAGTTTTTCGATGGTTGTTCTATTACGTTCAGTTTTTGACATAAAGTTTTCGATGGTTGTTCCATTGAGTTTAGTTTTTGACATAAAGTTTTCGATGGTTGTTCTATTACGTTCAGTTTTTGACATAAAGTTTTCGATGGTTGTTCCATTACGTTCAGTTTTTGACATAAAGTTTTCGATGGTTTTTCCATTACGTTCAGTTTTTGACATAAAGTTTTCAATGGTTGTTCCACTACGTTCAGTTTTTGACATAAAGTTTTCGATGGTTGTTCCATTACGTTCAGTTTTTGACATAAGTTTTCGATGGTTGTTCCACTACGTTCAGTTTTTGACATAAAGTTTTCAATGGTTGTTCCATTACGTTCAGTTTTTGACATAAAGTTTTCGATGGCTGTTCTATTACGTTCAGTTTTTGACATAACGTTTTCGATGGTTCTTCCATTACGTTCAGTTTTTGACATCAAGTTTTCGATGGTTGTGTCATTACGTTCAGTTTTTGATATAAAGTTTTCGATGGTTGTTCCATTGAGTTTAGTTTTTGATATAGTTTTCAATGGTTGTTCCATTACGTTAAGTTTTTGACATAAGGTTTTCGATGGTTGTTCTATTACGTTCAGTTTTTGACATAAAGTTTTCAATGGTTGTTCCATTGAGTTTAGTTTTTGATATAGTTTTCAATGGTTGTTCCATTACGTTCAGTTTTTGACATAAAGTTTTCAATGGTTGTTCCATTACGTTCAGTTTTTGACATAAGGTTTTCGATGGTTGTTCTATTACGTTCAGTTGTTGACATAAAGTTTTCAATGGTTGTTCCATTACGTTCAGTTTTTGACATAAAGTTTTCGATGGTTGTTCTATTACGTTCAGTTGTTGACATAAAGTTTTCAATGGTTGTTCCATTACGTTTAGTTTTTGACATAAAGTTTTCGATGGTTCCATTGAGTTTAGTTTTTGATATAAAGTTTTCAATGGTTGTACCATTACGTTCAGTTTTTGATATAAAGTTTTCGATGGTTGTTCCATTACGTTCAGTTTTTGACATAAAGTTTTCGATGGTTGTTCCATTGAGTTTAGTTTTTGATATAAAGGTTTCAATGGTTGTTCCATTACGTTCAGTTTTTGATATAATGTTTTCGATGGTTGTTCCATTGAGTTTAGTTTTTGATATAAAGTTTTCAATGGTTGTTCCATTACGTTCAGTTTTTGATATAAAGTTTTCAATGGTTGTTCCATTACGTTCAGTTTTTGACATAAAGTTTTCGATGGTTGTTCCATTACGTTCAGTTTTTGACATAAGTTTTCGATGGTTGTTCCATTACGTTCAGTTTTTGACATAAAGTTTTCGATGGTTGTTCCATTACGTTCAGTTTTTGACATAAAGTTTTCGACGGTTGTTCCATTACGTTCAGTTTTTGACATAAAGTTTTCGATGGTTTTTCCATTACGTTCAGTTTTTGACATAAAGTTTTCAATGGTTGTTCCATTACGTTCAGTTTTTGACATAAAGTTTTCGATGGTTGTTCCATTACGTTCAGTTTTTGATATAAAGTTTTCAATGGTTGTTCCATTACGTTCAGTTTTTGACATAAAGTTTTCGATGGTTGTTCCATTACGTTCAGTTTTTGACATAAAGTTTTTGATGGTTGTTCCATTAGGTCTGAGAGCGAAGTCCTGTAATCCGGCGGATAGAGCAGTATTTAACAAAAATCTCGTCAGGATGTTCTCCCAGGAGTACACCCGAGATCCGACGGTCGATAAATCGTTTAAGGAAGATCCCGACTCCGGTAGGTCACTCTAGCTGTTACGGAATGTTCTGGATTAGTAATTACGTCATTATTACAGGGAATAGTCCGGCCATTGTAGACTAATCGCCCGTTTATGGGATCTATCCCAGCTGTGTAATCTGTCGAATGATTTCCGCAGACTCGAAGGTAATCATCTGGAGATTCCAACAGTTGGATGAGGATCACGATGGACTGTTACGTCGCGGTGACGTCAGGACGTTGAAGAAGATGTTAAAAAAGGTGGTAAAGCCGAGGAAGTGTGCCAAGACATTTGATACTTACTGCGATCTGGATCAAGACCGAAGGATAAGTAGAGAAGAGTGGGCTGTCTGTCTTGGCGGTGACCTTAGTAGGATAGTGAAGACGCCGTCTGGTGAGTAATAGTTAACAAGTTGGATTCTCCGTTGCCATCCTATTCTATAAGTTGCGATATAAACTATATGATTGCATGTATCATCGCTTATATTAAGTAACACCAACTGACATCACCTGTCAGCTACTTGTCATCTTCCGTGAATCCTATCTAATGGCCCTCCAATAGCGTAGTGTACCAAAATTGACTGAGTCAGCGTTCGAATTCGAATCGTAGCTATAATGACTGTGAGTCATCTAGCTATAGAATGTCCTCTCGGTGTCACAGTTCAAGATGTCCCGGGTGTAATCAGAGCCGAGAATAGTCTAAGAACACCCCTTTCCTGTTGTGAAACAGCCTTCTAGTGACATATATTCACATCGGTATTCAGTTAATTGCCTCAAAAAAAGAAAACCCTACATTTTTTTTAAATTCTCACTAACAAATCTTCAGATATTGATACCACTATATAGAAATACTATTGACACGTGCTAGATCCAGTTCCAATAGCAGTTGACATAATTTAATTTTTAGTTTCACTTATTTTACCCAAATCAAATCTTAGAGGCCTCAACCAAGCACAGTTGATCGCACCTTATGCTATATTTTTAGGCCCTGGTCCAAATCTCTGTGTTAGCCGTCTCTGTGAGGTGTTTTTCAGTGACTGATCTTATAGTCACATCTCCCAAGCGTTACCACCGCCAAAACTAATAAACAAATCACGTTTTATATTGCCCGCGTACTTCATATTAATATTATTGTTCCCATTAACAGATTATTGCCAAATCTCTCATTTTGATCGAGGATAATATCGTGAAAGATTTAAAATAACAATTTGGTATATACATGTGCACAATCGTCACGATTGTACTCCATATTAATATTAGAGAGTACTTTAATAAAGCGCTGTTTTTAGCAGGAGCCATTCAAGAGCATCATACATTGATAAATTACTCTACATATTAATGGGGAAAATTACAAAATTCTAGTATTAACAAATTTATACATTGTTATATTTGTTCGGTTATTATCATGAAATAACTTAACCATATCAATGTTTGTTGTTGTGATGATACAGGACACGCTAATAAAGTCTGTAATCCGACAGACAGAGCGAACTTCAACAGAAAACTAATTCTCGCTTTTAAGAAGGAATATGACACCGAAGGATTGGCAAGAGAAACTACACAGGATGATATATCTAATCCAGGTAGATTTAAACATAATGCATACGATCCGATAATATGTATCATACAGGATTGATGAAAAGTTTTAGCATCAGGAATAGTGAAGTTTGGATGTTTGATAAGCCAAAACAGTACATTAGTTGGTCACTTTTAATCTCTATCTAATTACACAAGATCAGCGTCATCTATTATACAGGTGCGTCTTTGAGACCTGATACAATATTGAATACGCCTGAACGTCGGGTCATAACGTGGAAATTCCGACAGCTCGATCGAGATCATGACGGACGATTGAGGCGTGACGAGATCCGGGGTCTTAAAGCGCAGGTATCATTTTGTCATAACGTACACGTGGAAATATTAATCGCGTTTTGCTTGCTGAATAATTGCACGGGCGATGAATAATTAAAAGGGTAGAGAGGATGGAGGGGGGGGGGCTTATTTGTGTCCGCGTCAACAGGCAGAAAATGCTCTCCAAATTCAGATAAGAAGTGACTATATTCGAAACAATTTACAGATGTTCTCTACATTAAAAAACGAACGTTATAATTTCTAGAAGAACGTTGAAACATTAATAAATCGTCACAGATTGTCATTAAGGCCAGGTGTTAAATTTCGACACCAAAAAATGCAGACCTCCCCCCTTACGGCATCACCACTATGAACCTTTGTTTGTGTCACGTAGAGAATATTTTTGATATCATTTCAGCGGATTATTGAACGTTTGTAAAGGATGTGTTTCAAGTGAAGTATCAAACCCGAATATTATTTACGCAGTTTGTATGTATAACGTATCTGAATGAATTTGTCATTGATCTTTAAGGTGAAGTCCACAATGAAGCCCAAAGCGTGCGCTAAAACATTGGATACTCATTGTGATTTAAACAGAGATCAATTTATCATGGCTAGTGAATGGTCGGTTTGTTTGGGTGTTGACATCAATAGTAAGTATTAACTCTCTGTAAGAGGATTATAAGATAGGGACAGTTTATTAATCCCACCGCACAGGGAGAGAGAGGGCGAAGGAGCGAGAGAGAGGGGGGGGGGGTTGTGAGAAAGAGAAAATCATATCCCTTATGGAGAGATAAATTCATAGATGCACAGCCACATAAACAACTATCCACTACTTACACCATTTAATACCTGTAATCTATATAGAGATATTGCTGTTTAGGAATTCATTAATTTTATCATCTCATCCGGAATGCCAATCTGGAGCCAAAGTTTACCCCTCCTCTCCTCAAACTGTGACTACTATAGCCTGTCTCCAGACCTAACAGTTTAATAACCATTTGAGAGATTTTGTAAACATAACATATGTGATTGGTTTAGTACCCAGCAGGGTTGTGAAAGTAAATACAGGGTCTGACCCCTGCTGGGCAGAGCTAAGCAAATATATTCATTTCAAGGCTCCGACTGGGCAGTGGAATATAAACACACCTTTGATGATTAGAAAATATACTCTTACATGGGGATCCACCCAAGACTATGATCCACCACTTGATATAATACCTCTTTAGCTAAAAGCGTCTTGTGGTTAGACTTGAGCTAATTTTACCATGTTAACACTTACATGTGCTGTTACCAATATACTGGAACCAAATTGATGCAGAATTATATCAAATATGCACACTAACTGTGGCACTGCACATGTGCATTTAACCAATTAAACTGGTCTGGATACACTGGGCTCCACCCACAACACGGAGACACCACCACATAGCATGCCTGTAATCTATATAGAGATATTGCTATTTAGAACAGGCAAAATTAAATTAAATTAGTTTACCATTTAATTTTTAAATCCAGAAATATTTCTTCCATGACAATCCTACTTGGAATATAAACTACTCGGAGTATGTATTCCAATTAGGTACTCGGAGTATCTACTAATGGTAAAAAGGCAAAAAAAGAGTCGGAAAAAACGGAATTGGAATTGAAAATTTTGGAAATGGAATTGAATTGGAATTGATAAATTTGAGGTGGAACTAGAATTGACCAAATGGAATTCAGTGGAATTGGAATTGACAAAATGGAATTGACTCCATGTCTGATATATATATATATATATATATATATATATATATATATATATCCATGTTATCCGGATTGTCCAAGACAGAACACTAAGTTTACATACATCTGCCCAAACATGCTACATACTTACATCTACCTTGGCTCATGTAATAGTCAAAACCTGATAAGTAAAAAAACTGAAATGTCACGAGTATAGTCAAGAATGAAGTTAATTTAAAAAGCTCTTCAAATCGGTGACAGTAAATATTGTCGGTTTGAGGAAGGCTCCGACTAGGAACCTAATTGTAGTCTCCTTTCGTCTGTTCCTGTCACTCAACTCAGATGCTCCGACAGGGGGCGCTGGGATTCCCATTGATCACAAGAAAGGAAGCGGCAATTCGGGAAACTCGGCCCAGAAGTCGATGTTCAACATGCTGACCAGTGGTGAGTTGAGACAGTTTGGTACCGATGGTGGATGGCGTATATCCCAAATTCGATAATGGCTCGATATTTGTTTCGACAACGTAATACATTACAATTAGCGACATGTGAATTTAAGTCGGTCTTATTTTTATGCTCTAGGTACAAATACGAAAAGTTCCGCTTCTAAAAGAGACGATACACCTTTGTACGAGATAGTTAGCGACCAACAAAATAAACATTTAGCTCCATCTCGGGAGGAAGAATGTATGTGATGGGGATTTGATATTGAAATATTCGTTTTTGCTGAATTCCAAAAGGTATCTGTTGACTTTCCCTAGACGAGATTACGTCCTAGTGAGGTGACTGCTTTCTATTTTTAACAGCCGTGTTAGACAGTGGCTGTACCAAAGCTCGAATCCACTTCCTGCGAGAGCACGAGTCCAATCCCGAAGCGCACATCTTCATTCCGGAGTGCCAGGAGAATGGTCAGTACAGGAAGGAGCAGTGCCACAACTCGACCGGCTTCTGTTGGTGTGTGGATCAGACGACTGGCAAGCCAATACCCACTACATCTACCCGGAATGTGATGCCAAACTGTACAAACGTCAAAATAAGGGAATTTAAAGGTTTGAAGAAAAAAAAAACACCTTTATTCCACTAAACCCTTAATGGTTTCAATATTATCAGTCTTCGCAATGATTGCTCGTTAAGTGTTCCATTTTGAGGGCCCGTTGCTGGCTTTATCCAGTGTAATTGTTCTTGTAGAAAACAGATAAACAAATTTGATATACTAATAAATAAATATATTTCACATAGGTTGTTCATATCCAATGAGAAAACAGTTCTTGACGAAACTACTCGATCAGCTAACAACCGAAATGATGGAATTTGCGACAGATGGTAGTGATAAAAGGTTATTTGGAACGGATTTTGTAGTAGTTGTATCGTTATTGATACGAACACACAGATACGCACGCACGCACGCACTTGCGCGCACCCCCCCCACACACACCCCCCACACACACACACATCCCCCATTCACCCTTTACGCAACACTAAATTGATATAACCTATCATAGTATTAGTACATTTGAAATTAGAAATAAACAGACAATCACACTAAAAGTATAGATTTTCTGTGTTTTTTTGACGTTATCGTTTATTTCAGTCCAATGTTAGACACAAATACTGATCTCACACTAGAAGAAAGAGCCGTTCGGTGGAAATTAAAAATGCTCGATAAAAACAATAACCAGGTAAGTTCTAAACTTCCTATGTCTCGTCTTATTTATAAACATTGTTATCTTCCCTTACTGAGATACCTAGATAGATGTTGTGCTGGGGCGGGGGGGGGGCGGTGGGGACGGGGTGGAGGGGGAGAAGGAAAGGTACGCGGTGTAGCCATGGTCTTCGTCTTTTTCTTTGACAGAAGCTCGAGAGACAAGAACTTAAACACTTTAAAAGTGTCGTTCGGATGAAGAAAGATCTCAGAAAATGCAGCAGGAACTTCCTTCGTTACTGCGACGAGAATAATGACGGCACCATATCAGTCTCTGAATGGATTGAATGTACGGGAATAAATGGTACGATGTTATATATATATAGATTTACTGTATAATAAACCTAAACTACAGGGTTCTTATTATATGAGTAAGGTTTAGTAAGGTTGATGTTGTTATTGGTAGGTGATGTTGTTATTGGTAGGTTGATGTTGTTATTGGTAGGTGATCTGTAGTAAAATATAGCGATAGAAGGTTGAAATATTGCCGCACCATCGGTTGATCATTGCTGAAGATGCCATTTCATTTTTCTTTTTTCAGAACAACACCGAAATTTACCAGAGAATTCACATCCAAGAGGCATTAACCCATTTACGGTATACTTAAAAGGTGATCAGTGATAACAGCTAATGACCATCCAGCGAGTTCATCGATACCTGCTCAAGGCGAGATGGAATGCTATCATCCAAAATAAGAAACTATCTAAGAGACACCATAGGATGTGCCATCATAGAAGTTCGCTATATAATTAGTTAACAATTTACGATGATTAGGAATGAACTGTGATGCAGTCTTCACTAAGCAAACGCCTTGAACACAATGCGACATCAAGTGAAACCTTTCATGTCCTGTATGGGTTGCAGGTGCGGTTTGCCTGCACAGTCTGAAGCTGAGCTGGATTTCTCGATTGCGAGGCGTAGTTGCTACTGCTTCGGCGAATCGCTGTTCGTAGAAATGGAAGAATTGGCACATATTACGGCTGACCATCGCCAACGGACATGCCATGATAACCGTGTTAGATTATCTTGTTTATTGCAAACAGCCAGCTGCAGTTGCTATGTTGCTGTCGTGCTGTTTGTATTCAGATATATGCGTATCGCTGTACCGTTGATATAAGACAACGGCAACGGCGTGAAATATTACTAGTTAATTAATAAACACGACCATTTCAAGAAATGCTTAAAACAAATTCTGCAATTCCTAATCGAAATTCGGATTAGAGGAAGGACGGCTTGACGAGATGTTGGACTATAATAGTGTTACAGTGTTCATTAAATGTGATATGTTATATATAGTCATAAACGTACAAGTGTCTAATGTTTACCTTGGATGTATGTGTGCTACTGGTGTCATTGTATACATAATACTACCTAAAAACATAAACGTTCAGTCAGAAGACAGCGGTGATTCCGTAAGATATACCATTGTCTCGGCATGAATGATTTTATCCACGTTTCCATGTGATCCCCCCCCCCCATCTCTCTCTCTCTCTCTCTCTGCCTGTCTGTCTGTCACTTCCCATCTTTTTTCTTGTTTCTTCATCTTCCACCATGCCTATCTGTCTTTATCGCTGTTTCTTCTGACTGTCCACACAATCTTTTCACGAATTATAATGAACCTTTTAACATTTTAAAGGGTCAGAATGGAAATATAAATTATTTGTGATTGGAACGATCATATCGCACACGACTAGAATATTGTTTATGTTATCATGTTCGGAGAGCCAATAACACGAAACATAGATTGATTGTTAGCAACAATCTATTGCTTGTTGCTGTAACCCGCTCTATATACATATGAATTGATCGTGTTAACATTTAAAGCTACAGCATTCTATCAGAGAACTGGATCACTTATGATGATGTGATGGCTGTTCAGATCAGCAATAGCACACACACACGCACACACACACACATACACGCACGCACACACACACGCACACACACAACACACACACATACACACACATATATACAGTGGTTTTGTTAAGAAATAAAGTAGGAGGGGACCAATATAAAATACCAGGGTCAGATATTGGAAGCCTACACTGCCACAACTGGACGTCTGATTGACATTGGAAACCATTGTTTTATATATATATATATATATATATATATATAAACACCTTTGCAATAGTATGTAATATTTCTATAAATACCGTTCTAAAAATTAAACGTTTTTATATGCCTTATATCATTATTGATTCATCGAAGAATGATTGAAACAAGATGGTTATTTCAAGAATTATCAAAGGGACCTTTAAAATCTGTTAGAATATGATATGCAACTCAACTTGATTCTTTCGTCGATTCTTAGGTTTCCTTTTTTTATTAGATTTTGTAGTGCACAGATTATGATAAATACATCCTTGAGTTAGATAATAATAACGTAATGATGATTGGGGTTTGAAGAAATATTACTAATTTGAAGGATGATTGAATTAGTTTAAAAGATCAAGAGTTATAGATCTTTAATATTATGATTCAACTGGTGTTATGCTATTATTAATGAAACAACGGCAGACATATATAAATTAATTGTTATGTTAAATGTGAAACGTGTTGTAGTTATGTTATTCATGTTTTGATAAGCATGATAATGATATGCTATTATTATTATTATTATTATTATTATTAATGTAATATAATTTCATAAAGCGGCAAAGACACCGACACAGGTACACATTATCCAGTTTCCAGACTGTTACACAGTCTATTCACATTATATCGCCCAGCAATAACGGCTACTCGTATTATGTTTAAATTTGTGGAAGCTTTCTCTGTTTTAGTTTTTTTTTTTTTGATAAATCAATAAAATTAAATCAATGAAACATGGAACTGGAAATAAGGACAAATGAAAACTAGTAAATAATCATCAGTTAATGAATAAATTAACTTTGGTATTAAGTTAGTCGAGGGTGTCTAAACAACGATACCACATCATTTGAAACTAAGACGAGTTGATTTATTCAATCTGACCCAATTCTTCTTGTCATTGATCCGATCTGATCGGATCACTTTGAAGCATTAATTCGTTGTAAAAATTTATTTTGGATAACCGACTTAAACTTATCAGTATATATATATATAGGCCTATATATGTTTGTGTGTATGTGTATGTGCGCGTTTACCTAAATATGGTGTTTTGGCAGTTCGATATCAGTAGAAACACGAAGACTATTTATAGATCTGGGCAAGCACTTAAACCTAAGGGAAGTACCCTATTATAAATAATCTCTCTCTCTCTCTCTCTTATATATATATATATATATATGTGTGTGTGTGTGTGTGTGTGTGTATGTATCCGTCGTCATACTTTTAAAAATATCATAGGCTGCCAACAGACAACGGTCATAATAGGAGCTTATACACGCCAAGCCGTTCTTTGTATTTGTCTGCTAAATCATCTATGGCATTCCGATGGCATAGTAGTTAGAAGGCTGCGTTGGTAATCCTCCAGGTTGTGGGTTCGAATCCGCATTATGCCTGTATGTGTGAGATTTGTTTCCCTTGGAAGACGCCCATTTGACCATAATATCCCAAGTGTGACCAACACCGAGATTAGACAACCTAACTCTCTCATCAACTATATCATGTATACTATTTTTTTTTAAATTATCGTGCGTATCAATGTCTGACTCTTGCTTGAAACTGGACAGAACTAGGAATCTCTGATTTACGACCACACACAGCTCATATTGTAGTCATCTTATGACCTAGTTAGCGAAAATGGACAGTTTTAGAGTTGCAGTAGGCATTTTGATTAGGACATAAATACTGAGATTATTAAATCATAATAAAAATATAGTCTTTCCATAAGAAATCTGTCGATGAAGTTATGAAACAGTAGTCTTGGTCATAGATTGCGGAATATTTTTATATTAGATAATGATCTCAGCGAAGATCACAATATTATCTGAATAGATAATAATTAAAGTTTGATAAAGGCTGTAGATTTTGTTATATTTCTCATTGATTACTTTAACAGATTTACAAACAAATAGGATGAGAAAACCCAATTACATTTATGCAACTCATTCACAGCTATCGAACACAATGATCGTCACGTTATTTTATAAAATAATAAATCTTCGTAGATCTTGAAACAGTAATTTTTTTCACGTGATAAAAAACTTTTAAACCTTTAATGTGTGTGTTGCGGTTAATCAGTATAATCAAATAATAGGCATATTACCTGAAATGTATCAGGCAAGTTGTAGTAAGTTTCAGGTAATATACATATCACCTGATTATACATATTAACTGTAATATATATATATATATATATATATATATATATATTCTGTATTTAAAAAGGTTTTGGATTAAAGTAGTTAGTTAGCTCTTAACGGCTTTTAATGGCAGAGGAGCTGGAAATATGTTTTTTTCCCGAATCTACGGCTTAACAATTTCAAAGCAACAATATAGTTCTCACATTTATTGAATGAGACTAGACGAGCTGGTGGGATCATAAAGTTATTAATGACAACAAGAACATTGAAAAACTATTGATTACTAACCTTTCTTTAAGCTAACTAAACAAATTCAATAAATGTTTCGTGTTAATGTATTGTCATTCCTAGTTCTCTTGAGGTATTTTATGATGTTCGTAAACATGAATAAAATATACAATTAAGAAGAGTTAATGCAGAATTGTTGTTGAAGTGAAAAAAATGAATTATGTATAAAATGGCGTAAAATAACAAAAGAGAAAAGAAATTTCATTGTGGGTGATTGAATGTTTGAGATAAAAACTCGAGGCTGAATGAAATTAAAATAGTTTAAGAAACACTGGCTTAGATGATGGTGATGAATTGGGCATGACATTGACAAGTTATTTATGTATAAATATAGAGGTTGTAGAGGTTTTGTGCACCTCCAAAGGTAATGAAGCGAAATCAAAGATGAAACAACCTTCAGATATGCTCACGCCGAGATTTGAACACTGGTGGTAGCGATCTGTGATCCAACACGCCATATAATATTGATAGTTCGCATCATTTTGGGGTTTCTCTGGACTTGAATGGATTCTGCTAGAAAAGGCGCATTGCTAAATCTAATTTATTGTAAACATAATTTATTTATTTGTGTATTTTGATGGACATTCTCGTCCTGTATTTGACAATGCATTGCCTTCGATAGCCTCTATTTGGGAGGATTGAAATTTTTTCTAGTCAACTTTTTTATCTAGGATTTTCGTCTTTCAATCAATTAATCGATGTTTTCTTTATTCTAGGAATTAGTTCACAGGTTGATTATACATGATGACGTTAAACAAATTGATTACTCAGTTATCCCGAGTCCTATTAAATACATCTGATGATCTAGTTGTCAGATAAAAGATTAGGTGTTTCATTCAAATTTTACCATAAAGTGTCAAGCATTTGAGTAACTCTTTATCTCTGTCATTCTCTGTCTCTCTCTTCATCTTTAAGGTCGATAATGACCTTGCCCTCGGCGATTAATTGTTGTTGTTTTATTGAGTTGAACGGTTGAAGGTCAAAGTCCATGTAGATAACACAAAACAATATAGAATTCCATCCGTGACTGCTGTTTTGAGAATTTTCACAATATATTTCGGTTAAAATCATCGTTTCACAAACTAATTTCATCAACAAATGACTCTGTCCATCACATTACACTAAAAGGACGAGAATAAACAAGGAAACGGAAGCTGACACCAAGGTGTGATAAGAGTTTCGAGGCTTTACATCAACTGTGTTATTGTTAGAGGTTGATAAATGTGCCATACCACATCTATACCGAAAGGAAATGCTGTCGATATAGCTTCAGATGTAACAACTAATGACCACTGACAGTGAGTCATCCTGGCTATGATGCCATAAAGGAGATTTACTGAGGCCCCTTTAATATACAGTTGATGCCAGATACGGTCAGGTTTGTGATCGTTCATCTACAGACATCTGACAGTTGTCCATCGTTGTTATGAAAACGGTTTAAAAAGTAGATTTGACACAATTCACAATTGTCGTCTACCTGGTTGTGTCCGGGGTCTAACTGGTAGCCCTTTGGATCACAGAACACTACCACCTGAGTTCAAATCTCACCGCAGGCATATCTGAAGGGTGTTTCATCTTTGACTTCGCTTCATTACGTTTGGAAGTCGCTCGGTACATTTAGTCTTCCACGTGCCCAAAAGTGGCCGTAAAACATCAATCATCAACCCGATTGTCATCAATCTGATTGTCATCTACCTGATTGTTTAGTTCAGATGAAGAAAGATGGTCGGATCAGTACCGTCTACGTTGGGCCATAATCTTAACATGACTGCTATTAATGTACAATATCCATCTACTTTAATATTTTATATCTTGGTAGAGGTTTAGAAACATTAATCATGTTCAAAGAGCAGCCTCTTTGTCCCAATTGTTTCTTGTCAAAGTAAAATCCGTCTTCGTAAAATCTTTCTTCAAATCTTCTAAATTGAAGCCATCAAGTGTATTACATAAAACCGCTCCGACAATAATTGCCCACTGAAGTAAACCGTTGCACCTTAATGGTGTTCATTAATATATTGCTGTTACGTGGCTTAACTCTGATTATGCTTCTTTTCTATATACACTAAGTGTTGTTTTACACTCAACATTCATAATCATAAACTTCACGTACACAATTAAAATAAGCAATATAATAAACTGAACCATATAAATTCGATTTTACCGTTTCAGGTAAGAACTGTCATCAAATGGCAGTCCACTTTTGATATTTAAACCATCTATTACAATTTTATGGTTTATTAAACTTGAAAATCACACCTTGTCTTCCTAACATGCGTTGAAGGTTTATTAACCTTAAACCAAATCCAACAGAGATATAGAGAATTATGTGTATGGTGAAATGCAGTATATAAAATAACTTTAAAATGATTTAGGATTTCACGTTAACAGTTCAAAGACGATTGAGTATTTTTTATTTATGTTGACACCCTGTCTTTTATATCCTGCTGGAGGAATTGAATTGTGTCTACAGTCATAAGCAAATTAATATCTAAGTCGCTTGCCGTCCGAAAATAAATATGCTCCAAAAGGTCGACAGGATGTCATCACTAGTAGCACTAAAACTGGGTATGTCACTGAGGAGAGAATTTGGAAAAATAAGTCAAATAATTGAAGAGAATAATAAAATATATACGAAATAATGTTTTTAGCATCTTATTCGGTAATGACCATCTGAGTTCATGTCGATTCGTGAATGTGCAAATCAAGTTAAGCTAAATGTTTATTAAGCCATAAACATTGATTGACAGAAAGAAACAGAAAAAAAACCTTCCATTTTATGGTTTAATGGCAAATATGATGGTGAAAGCGAATACTATAATAAATCTAGTTCTATTGTTGAGATATGATTAAACAATACAAATTGGCATCGGTAATTTATAGACATCTGTAGGTGTTCTTTTAACATCCAATTTTATTAGCTGTGCATCTTCCTGACACGAACAATGTATTAAAAATAAATGTCCAATCAGTGAAGTATTATATGTATTTCGCAGCTTCATACTAGGAAGATTTGATTGATTCGTACAGCTGAGAGCTAATTAACGTTTGGCAAGTTTATACAAATGAAGTATTATAAATCTGCGGATCGAATACAACAAGAGGAATAATAATTTAGATTAAAAATTGACATCGCGCTCGCTTCATATCTTCGACGAAAGGCCGACAAGCCGTACTGTTGGAGAAAACAATTAAACAAAAATTGATTGTCAGCTCGTTATATCATAGCAATATGGCGAGCCACTTATCCTAGCTACCAGATGCTTGTCCTTTGTAGTCAGCTGACTGAGCAGATAGTAGTTATTGTCCGGAACTAATACGACGGCTCATGAATAGGATTTGTGATAAAAATCAATTTTTGTGCATGACATCTCACCTGGACGCCATGATTGATGTTGGCCTGAAACGACCTTTCACCATTTTGTATTTGTTTGGTAAATCTCTTAGCCATTCGTTCGTTCGTTCGTTCGTTCGTTCGTTCATTCATTCATTCATTCATTCGGCGGTTGGTTGGTTGGTTCATTCATTCGTTCGTGCGTTCCTTCCTTCATTCATTGAATTCTTCAACCAGTCATTAATAACAACAATTACTCCAGAATTTAACTTTAGCTATTTAATTCCAAATGTATTGTATTATGAACTAATGTTTTATTTACTTTATACTTACAAATCAATATTTTCGCGTGAAACTTAAGATACAAATTTTGAAACTTCTTAAATCCAGGATTTTGACCAAACTCGTGGGATTTGTTAAGGCTAAATTATAACACCGACAAGAGTATCTCGTGCTGTGTTATCGATTGGAGAAAAATCAACATTTTCGTATTAGCGTTCTCTCTGACAGGATTGTGTGCTTGTCTGGATCTGTCTTGTCCGGATTAGGCGAAGATCAAGTGAAAACGGACTCCATTTGAAAACCGATCGGGCTTTTAGGGGATTGTGGCTCAGTGACTCAGTCAATATAAGCCACAAGCTTTTATAAATAGAGACCACTTCCAAGAAATTGTTAGCCAAATACCGATCAATATATCGGGAGATTCATTGAATGTCATATTGATTCGTTCAGAATTTAAGGTTTTATGGAAAGAAAGGATGAAAGTTAAAATTACCATATAATCTAAGTTCAGTATTGAATAAGTATGTATCCAAGTATGTATGTATATATGTTACATTTAATCTGTATAATTAGATAATATGCATGTTATCAGAACTTTTCAGATAATGTGTATTAAATCTAGCAATATAGGTAGTACCTGGATATTTCAGGAAATATACATATTATCTGACTATACAGATTAACTGTTATATATATATATATATATATATATATATATATATATATATATATATACGTACATACGTATATATGTATACATGTATGTATTTATGTATGTTTGCTTGTTTATTTATTTTTACTAAGCGATATAAATATCTGATAACTAATGAACATTATTGTGAATTTGTATCATATTTCAGAGTTCATGCCTACGATAGAAACAAGATTAAAACTGTTTATGTATATATATATATATATATATATATATATATATATATATATATTATCAGTTAATCTGTATAATTTTCAGGGAATACGTCAATTGCAAAGTGTGATTTAATTTACATTACCTGAAAGATTATACAGATTAACTGTAACATACAGTAATAGTTGGTTATAATGAAATTCAAGGGGAATGTGAACCGATCTCGTTCTAATGGTACTTCGATTTAATCCAGTTTTCAGATCGAGGTGCCATGTATGTATCAGATATTAGTTAACGATGTATGAGAGATAATTGGTGAAAATAATCCTATTTTATTACATGCCTGGTTTTTGCTATGAATGTAAGACACGGAACAAATATGTTCCTAGTCTCTGATTGGATGATGAAATTCAATTCGTTTCATCTTTTATTTCCACATTCTCCTTAAAGATATCGTTTACAAAAACATTAAACTGTTGCTGACTTGCTAAGTTTTGCAACTCTGTGTCATTATATACTAGTATACGTTTGCTAATCATTGCGATATTCGATTACTGATAGAAAATCCGTTTCTTTACTGAGGAACTTCGAATTAAGCTACTATTTCGTTATATTCTAGTAATTTATAACCCTCCCCCCTCTCTCTCTCTCCCTATATATATATATATATATACGCCTCCAAATGTTTATAGGTAATTTTAGCGATAAATTACACACAGCATATATAACAAATTTAACAATAATATTTAATAACATGTTTAGATGTAAAACAGAACTTTGTTATTTGAAGTTACATTGCCGTGTTTTCGTTGGGTTATTTTCAAGGTTCTTGAAGTCATGATATATTTTGATGTGACTCCAAGAATTTGTTAATATGTTTTTAGTTGGTCTTTGTTTTCTGAATATACTCGATTCAGCCGAGTGGAAGAAGTAGTAATAATCACTAACAGTGTTTTGTTGTTGCCTTCATTAACTAAAAGATCAAAATTTCGAGAGATTATGCGATTTTGTACTGCGATATTGTGATGCTATTTTGCTTCATTTTAGACATGTTTATTAGGTGTGCTGTTGTTAAAATTACAATTTGTAGGAACTATATATATATATATATATATATATATATATATATATATTGTATATAACAGGACTAACATTTAGCATTATTACAAAGAGATGGTACCTTACAAGATATTTGTCTAACTAAAGCGCGCGCGCATCCCCCTCATACACACGCACACGCGCGTGCGCACACACAGAAACACAGATACGGGTCTAGGTGTATGTTTTTACCCATCCCACGTTTATGTATATACAGGTTACAATAATGGCCATCGATGAATCATATCAAGCAGTCCTTGTCCAGGACAATAAGTCGATTTGGGACGATCTTCTATGTGGCCAAGCACCGCATAATTCCGTTTGACGTAGCCATTTTCAACGGCGCATGCGCAGAATGCCCTCAGGGCAGCCTGTGAGATCCGTGTCGGTTCCTGGGTGTGGAAATCCCCAAATATTGTTATAGCGAGATGCTTGCCGAAACCCTCTTGACCTCCCCGACTCGTTACACTTAGATAGGCTGCATTATATGTCCAACTTCGGCCTTCGTAAAATCTTCCGGATCCATCCAGAAAGAAGTTAACTCCAATATCTGACCATTTCTTTGCTGCATGAAGAGGTTAAATACGACTATATATGCTTATGCTATTTGTGGGTCTTAATAAATATTCATAATGTAAATATTTAAGTAGCCAAATAATTATCAATTTGATTTAACCGTTAGATGTTCAGGCGATACAGCTGTCTTTTTGAGCTCCGTTTATTTTGAGCAATCAGCTAAGATTCACACTCACATCTAATATGGATGTCATAGTCTTGCATGTCCCTCATGGTTTTGAAGCAATTATCCAAGTCGCCGCAGTCATCCGGCCATTGGTTGTCCCGAACAATGACAGAAGCGTGCAGTACAATGAAGGAAACTGGCGTATCCAGAGTGCCCGGATTGCCGGCAGGTGGACTGGCCTGCCAGTCCGTCCTCGAATATAACCTGAAACCTTTTCGACACGGACGCTGTGCCGAACAAATCAGAATTAGTACATCGAATAGGATAGTTGTTGCTCTCCGAACTGTATTATGTCGCATCTTCAATTAGATACGTCGCTGGGGTGAACAATCTCTATATCTACGGTAAGACTTTCCTCAGCAATCCTTCCCAATTACAAAAAGGTTGACTTTGTATAAGAAGGCACGGCGTCAGTTTCATAACAAGAATTAATGATTCGAAAACAGGAAAGAAGGTCTTTATTCAAAGACGAGTGAAAACTACGCCGAAGTCTGCCACTAGAATTTAATTATTCCACATCTTCGTCGATATGGGCGCCATTAGCTACACAGGTTAACACATTGTAGTTGGCTGAAGGCGTGACATTGGACTATCTACCCTGATGTGACAATTGCATGACGGTTCATTTCATTCGGTTAAGGCTATTAATGGTCTCATGGGGCTAGCAATAAAAATAGGATGGATTGCGTTCATAAAAGGCTAAGTTTGATTGAAAATTAACCGAATGCTTACCTTGGAAAAATAGTACGCATCACTATCTGTTATAAGGCTTAGCTCACTTCGGTACTCAGCCAGCAACGAGCAAAGGCCTGTACTCAGTGAATACAGGCCACTGCCGCAGAATGGTAGATCCACACAATCTGCTACACATCGTAATCTACAACGAGTAATGGGTTACACATTACTATAGACAACAGCTGATCGCCTGAGAGGAGGGATTACTAGGTAACCATTAAACTTACTGACTTTCAGCGGGATGAAAATTATTTGTACGCAAAACGGTATCGACATACACGCACACACACACACACACGCACACGCACACACGCACACGCACACACGCACACACACACACGCACACACACACACATACACACACACATTATTGTAGTGGTATCAATTATGTATCGGTAATTAATTATACTTACAATTAAATATTTAAAAAAAATCAGTTTGGAGTTAATTGTTGTTTGAATGAAAGCATAACACCTGTGCCAGCGCCTTAACTATCTTTATAAAGCACACACACAAACACACACAAACACACACAAACACACACACACACACATATATATATATATATATAATACTAAATGACACTTTAGACCTTCTACCAATATATATTTTTAGAAGTACCAATCCATGGAAAACGAGCCAACCGATTTTTGAACATAAACAATTAAATAACAATACTTATAAACATGTTTCTAATGCTTTAGCCAATAGCAATTCGTCTAGTCTAAACTCAAGTAGTACTGAAGATAGTTACATGATATAATATGTAACATAAATGATGCAATAGAATATTTTGCACCTAAGAAACCAATCAAAATCCTGCCAGGTATGTAATACAAGAGTTATGAATAACTCCAGGAAATGATGCATTAATACAGGCATTCGGATAAACCTTACAAACCAAAAACGGAATAAAGAAAAACGACACAAGAACAAATTAAATATATAACTCACATAACAAGAGCATATTATATATATAACATACCTCAATTATATTACAAAATTTAAACGTACGCAAAAGTAAATATAACTTATTCCAGTAGTACAAGTAAAACATTAATAAAACGAGATACTTAATAGAAATAATGTCAAAACATCAATATCAAACGCATTCAACATAAATACCAAAAGTTGAAACGACCCTACTGGCATTGCTGATAAATTTATCGAATTTGTCTCTCACTTTGCACCTAAATATGTTTCTAATATATGATTGTCCAGCAAATATTATATAAACAACATCTCTCGATGCATTTAATTTTTGTCCCACCGAGAGCGAAGAAATGATAAATATTACAAATTTATAAAATCCAAGAAGAGCAATGAACATGATAGCGTGAATATGTTACTGTTAATACATACAAAATCTGCAATACTATCGCCACTTAGCATGGGTATTAACAAATCAATCGAATCGGGTGTCTTCCCAACAAAACGTATAATTGCGATAATGATAACAATATATATATCAACAGATAAACAAAGTTTTAAGAATCATAGGCAAAGTTCCCTCTTACATAGCATATCCGAAATAGTCCATAAGTGTCTATATAGTATTATGAAAGCTCACTCTTTAATAAACAAAAATCAATGTGACTTCCATATATGGCCAATATGGCCGGTCCACAATAAATGCAGTTACTAAATTTACCAAAGATATTCTACACACATTGGACTGAATGATAATGATAATGTGTCTGTGTTCCCAGACCTCTCCAAGACCTTTGACACAATATATCATAGCCTTCTATTATAATTCTGTGTTACTCGACCTCTCCAAGGCCTTTGATACAATATCTCAAAGCCTTCTATGTATAACATTACGGCATATGCGGTGTTGTATGGGAGAGATTCGGGAGATATCTATCAGAGAGAAAGCAATATGTTAGTTACAATGGTACGGATTCGAAATTATTTACAATAACATGTGATGTATCACAGGGATCGGTATTGGGACCGTTAAATTGTTCTTTGGATCAGATGCAAGGCCCTCAATGGTAAAGTGAATATGGTTAAGTCTCATTTCGGTCACATTTACTTTGATAGTCTATACCAAATATTTAAAACATACTGGAAGCCACTGTATGATTCCCAGCTTTGGGATTATGATAATACAATTATCGACACGTTCAATGTTTCATGGCGAAAGGCTATTTCGCAGATTACTCAACCTGCCAACAACAGTCCATTGTAGTTAACTACCATATATTTGTGATGATATACTACCTAACTTACAATTATATAAGCGTGTTATCTATTTTGTTAATGAGTTATCAAAATCTACCAGTGTAATCACCTCTCTTTGTTATCAATTGGTTGTTAATGGTAGTGGTTCTTCTGTAATCAATACAATATCAATTTAATCATCAATGTGGTGTGCACATCGAACATATGTATGCACTATCAACAACAAGACTTACCCTATATCTACACACATTGATGACAGTTTAACTATCACCGCGAGTGTGATACGTTGATATTTTACACCTGATATATAATAATCATTATTTTCCAAATATCTGCATATTTAATGCCTCAGAGGTATATTTAATGCCTCAGAATTACAATGCATGTTAAATACACTCTGCACTAAATGGTTACCGCAGATGCACATATTTGCTGTATTATAATTGTATATTCTCATGAATATGAAATAAAGAAGAAGAAGGATATAGATAATAAATCACTAGCAGGGTGGTTTAAGGTAAATATAGTATCCCTAAATATAGGTAAATGTGAGCTCTAAGTCAAACAACGTTATTTCAAACATACTAAAACTAGATGTCATCACATTAATTGAGTTAAATGTGTCACATTTCTAAGTCTATTAATTGATGAAAACCATGGATGGGATGAACATATAAATAGTAGTAAAGCATAAGTATCCAGGGATTTATATGCCCTTAATAAAATCAATCACCTTCTAAATACAAACAATATGAGAATAATATAGCACAGTTTAATATAACGTATGGGGCTCTAGTCATGCAACACAAACGCGTAGCTTAGAAATACTGAAGAAAAAAGGCAATTAGAACCATCTCGAAAATGAGTTATAATGCCCACACAGAACTCTTATTTAAGAATCTACGAATTCTCAAGTTAAAGAACATATTTATCATTCACCTTTCGATATTAATGCATTCATTCCTTGGTGTCACATTGCCAGAATCCCTAATGAGTGTATTAACTGGAAAGAGTACAATCAACTCCCACTCAACTTAGAGACGTAAGATATTGCTGCCATTGGTCAATTAAAGAGATTATTTTCAATTATACAGTAGCTTACTATTCCCCAGACAGTGTGTGTGTGTGTGTGTGTGTGTGTGTGTGTTATAAATGTAAGTTTTAAACAAGCTGTTATCATCAGTGCACACATGTCGCTAATATGAAATGTTAAACTCAGTACACTTTAGTTTATATGTTGTTTTAAGAAGTTTTAAATGCTTTCTTGAAGCGAGAATTAGTGTCTGAATATATCCCGAAAAATATGTTACAGAAAAGACCAACTCCTACATATAGGTGCTATTGGAAATTTTGTTTACTAACCTTGAGTTAGCCCGGTAAACACTTTTCAGCGGAGAGCCTCCAAGTGGCTTTTGATACTTTCTCAGAATAAGACGCCAGTCTGTTGCCAATATTGGTGTAAAACTAGCCAGCAGAGATAACAACGTAATCCAGAAGGCTTCCATCAGGATCTACCAATATCTCCGGTCTGGACTGTATAAAATATAGGACGCGATGGTATAACAGTTACCGTACTGCTATTAGCTATGATGCTAATTGATTCTCAGATCGATAACACTCACAGTCTAACCTGTCCCTTCTCCCAACTTACACATACAACTGATGGTGCGTCGCCTTCTGGAATGTTTTCGCGCCAAATTGGCACAGCGTAATCATTCCCTTCGGTAATAATAATATTTAAAGCAGCAGTACACCCATGACTGCATACATGTACACGATTAATCTAATTAAAAGTTCAAATACATGTATTGTTAAGACTACTTAGCTCACATCATCATTCAAGAATCGGTCTTGACCATATGTCTCATATGTAACCAGCGCAGAGTTTAAATAAGCCAACAATTCGGCTAATGACTCAACTTAAAATGTATTGATACAATAGAATCACTTAATAATATAAATACAAGTTAGCCTACAAAGACCTAATGGCCACCAGGTGACAGTTTCTGAGATGATTAGGTCGATAGCGTAACTAACAACATATTACAGAATTATGCTGATGACTCATGAAATTTCTTCAATAACTCATACAAGTTTGCCTAGAAAGTTTTATATTTGCACTTTAAAATGGTTCGAGGCTCAGGGAGCTGCAATGTTTGTCATGTGGTGACTGGTTCACTCATCCATAAAATGAAAACATGGCTATGTGTTTGAGTAAAGTTTTGCGCCTATAATGGCAGCATGCGCTGTATGCTCCCTCGGGAGTTGAGATCTGTGCTGATTGGAACAGGTCTGAGTCAGGGATAATAATACTGTACAGCGCCTTAGAGCAGATATATGGCTGAATGGGGCGCTATATAAATGTCACATATTATTATTTATTACTATTAAAGATACCGAGGATTAATAATTCGAATAAAATCGGGTAAAAATCTAATCTAACAATACAATATCAAAAGTGAGTTTATTTGGCCATAACTTAAACTAGTGATGTCGGTACATCGTTTGATGTTTTTTGATGCGCAGATAATTGTCTTCTATTTCATTCGCTGCCATTTAGTGTTCTGAGAAATTATTATGTTACTCCAGAAACTCACCCAAGAAGTCATAAAGGTCTAAAAACCGGATTAGAGAATAAAGAAGCCAGCAACTTGACATTTTTCGTGTGATCCAAATGTGTTTCACGCGGAAGCTCTTCTGTGAGCAAAACAATTATCATATCGAATAATCACGTTCCCCGTTCTTATTTGCATAATACAATCCTATGACCGACATCAAATATTGCCGACAATAATGATCGTTCTTCTTACAGGTAATGCTTCCTGTCAATAAACGGATTACTCCACGGCAGCACATTTTTAACCATCTCCACAGTTTCTATTTCGCAATTTATTTTCTCAATTAATCAAGTTTTCATACCTTTCGTCCAGAAAAGCTGAAAACATCGGATACTAACCTGTAAGCTCTTAATGTGTTGGTCCTTCAGTAGATATCTGGATCAAGAGCTGAATGAAAATAAATACAGGTGATGTTAGGTTGTTGGCATTGGATCCAGAATTAAATATCTGGAATATTAATCATCACCGAGAGTTTTGGAGATGGGCTTCAGATGACAAAAAGTCGTCAGGGCAAATCTCGACCAAGTAGTCTTCCCATACGTAATACATTCTGAATCGTGAAAGTATTACAAAACTCGATGAGTATGTTCTTGGACATTTTAAAGTACATGTTAAGCGTTCAATATAAGAAAGAAAAAACCCACACAAAAACAACTCTTTCTCCAGAACGGCATAGATAACGAGAAAAAACAAAAGCGCAGCAACTAGACATGAAATGGTTTATTGGACACACGACACCAATCGATTATAGGTTCATGTTAATAAAATACAGGAGAGATAGCAGAGTCCCTCATAGAAACTAAACCCGACGAAATACTCTTAATATCTCATCGATAGAAAGTAGAATGTCGAGAAGTTGTCAATATAAATGACATACTGTCTTATGACATGCCCCGGTATGGTTCTATTCTGACAGAACGTGTCACGAGGCACAGTCTCCTCAAACAACATCAAATCTTTAACAGTTATTGTATTTGCCAAGTAGCGTCTATATAGACAAGCACCTATCATAGTTACGAACTGAGCGAAACCACCCAAAAACACAGCCCACTTCGTGAGCGCATTGATAGCTTAGTGGGTTGAGTACTGCGGTTACAAACCTTCAGATGTAGGTTCGAATCCAAGTGATATTTGTGTGCTTGTGATACGATACCATACGGAGATTCCCTCAATCCGTGCCAGAATTTAAAAAAACTCAACCGTTCAGTCACTCGTTCCCTCGCTCCCTCTCCGACTGGAAACATTTTAATAAATACATACTAAGTAGCTCTAAACCAATAGTTTCCTCAGATAGTAATGAGGTAAATGTTTGAACAATACACATATAATTAAAGTAACACGAGTACTCGTGTTTGGGGAAAAGAAAAGCTGTCTTACAGAGTCATTAAGCTTAGCTCGATAGGCTTTAAAATTGGTTTAAAAAACAACAATAACATTTGCCGTGGAATATTGTTTTCCATGACCTGAGGCGTCCAGGCGATTCTATTACATTTCAGCCAATTTTAGTTTGCTTGTCATAAATAACACCAACATAATTTATTAACCATACCATATAGATGGAAGACAGAAAATTTAATATGGCTTGAAAATATTAATATGTAGTTTTCACAGTACAGAGGTTACCTCCGCGTTGAAGGTTGTTTGATGGCATATTTCACTTTTCGATTTTAATTAGCGGTTTATTTTAATAGCTGTGCATAAGTAAATCAATAGAGTAAAAGAGTTATTAAGTTATTTCTCTTATTACACACAATCTAAAGGACTTTTGGGATGTAACATGATTTAAGTTGAAGAGGTGGTTTCTTTATTTTTGTTATCCTGACTGACTGACTGACTGACTGACTGACTGACTCACTTACTCACTCACCAACATGCATACACAAGTGTTTTCAAACCTTTACATATGTAACGATAAACCAACATACGTAATATTCGATTCAGTTCTGATCCCTAAACCGTGACAATTTCCCGGATTACAGTAACAATTGAACAAGTATCACTCTACTTATTGATCAACAAGTAAGCAAGCTTGCATTAATTTCACCTTAACGAAGAGTATTGTTATCAGTCTGACGCGTTATAGATAAACAACGAAGGTAAATAAGACGGGTTTTTTAATCGGAAACAATCTCATATTTTATCTGTTTGTTGAGATCACTAAATCAATGAAGTTGCAATTGATAAATACAAAAACAAAGACTCTATTTATTTTTCACGTCTTTATTGATGATTTCGAAGCCGATTTAAGGCCTTGATGACATTCATCTGCAAGTCCTCACTCTAATAGGTCAAGTTAGGACGAGAACAGTTTAGATGTCAGTGCAGATTTTTTCCAATTACAATAGATATTGACCAAATTTGACAGTTTGACACTATACGTTTGATTAAAATAAATCGTACAACAATCATCACATCAATCGAACTTATCGTGTCTTTATGTTTCTTTACAGTCATCGGAATTCCCATTTAGATGCCAACCTCTCGCAGAGTTTGAGTTGCACGAGTTGCATTTGTCGAGATTTCTGTCGTAAAATGTGATACAGTTTCAGTCTGCATGCCTAAGCCTCACTTAGGCCATTGTCCCATTAACTAACTCGGTTTGTTTTCAATTTTAATTTATCGATTTGTACTGACAAATGGCATCACCTGTTTCATGACATCACACTTAGAGAGAGGTATCTGACAGTAATTAATGCTCCAATATTGTTAAAGTTTGGGGTACAGACCCCGGACCTCAGATATTGAGCACCAACACATTACTATTCCATTTTCTGACACAAATCAGTTTTTATAAAACTGGCAATTAAGGGAAGCCGTCTACTACCTACCTCCTCTTACATTATTTCAGGAATAAACTCCATTAACACCTTATATAACAAATTTGACTTCTCAACAAGGAACAATATCCAATTATAATAGAGGATCATATCCTTGCAGTGAGTGATTAATGGCTTAATTAACAATCAATAAAATTTAAAGGCTTTTAGAGTGGTCTTTTAGACTGATCTCTCTCCCTCTCTTTCTCTCTCTCGCCCTCTTCTCTCTCTCTCTCCACACACACACACACACACACACACACACACACACACACACACACACACACACACACACACACACACACACACACACACACACACACACACACACACACACACACACACACACGTGTGTGTGTGTGTGTAAGTGTTTGGTAATATAGATGAGATAACGTCTTATGACATGACCCAGAATAGTGTTATTGAGACAGAACGTGTCGTGATGCGCTATTTCCTCAGGTCAATTAAAGTAATAATAATAATAATAATATTAGATAAAATTGAGGTTTTCGTCCATTTCTCTATTAAGATGGGTGTTTTGGCCGAGATGTTTATATTCATGTTAATATTTGTATTGTCAAGGATATAATGCTATAATAAATAATCTTCACAAATCCCTTAAATTACATACATTCTATATCGGTATGGATTAGAATGCTTAGAATATTTCCTATAATTCTAAAATATGACAAAATTCAAACAGAACATGAAGCTATTTATTACCGAGATATACCCATATGATGTCTTATTTTATTTTGTTAAAATGGGTTCTTTTATCCTGACATAAAATAGGAGTTTCTCCGGGTGTGAAGGGTTTTAAGGATGTATGAGACATATACCTATTTTACCCATATTTGTTTAAGTCAGAAATATTTGTTCTATGATAATCCTACATGGCATATAAATTATTCGGGGTAGGTATTCCAGGTAGGTACTCGGAGTAGATATTCGGAGTACCTACTCATGGTAAAAAGTAGTTGATGAAAAAAGAGTAGGTAACAAATTAAATTGGAATTGATAAATTTGGAATTGGAATTGGTAAATTGGAATTGATAAATTTGGAATTGGAATTGAATTGGAATTGATAAATTTGATGTGGAAATGGAAATTGACCAACTGGAATTGAGTGGAATAGGAATAGGCAAAATGGAATTGACCTCATGCTTGAGGCCTAATGAGAACTGGAATCTATGACTAAGAGTAATCATATGAAAAATAATAGCAGAAAGTGACAGAGTTGAGTTGAGTGATTAAACATATCTCGTTATTACTCATTATTGTGAATGTTCCGATGTATGTCACTCGGTGAGTAAATGGTTTGTTGACCTTATAATTGGTTACACACGAAACATATGACTGAGGTGTGGGTCTCTATGACAGTATCCCACCTAGACAGGTAGATAACCTGAACGTTGGCGGCGCAGTGATTTAACCATAGCACGTTATTGTATGAGTTGTATGTACGAAATGAGGCTGTAGAAATCTACATAATATGATGCTAATAATTATTATAAGATAATAATTAGATTATAATTACAATACCAGCTGATATTAAAAATTAGGCGATGCTAGATGAACTTTTTGTACCCAAACAGTACTCACCTATTGATCAGAACATCATAATAACAGAATAATGTAATAGTGAATGAATGAAGGAATGAGTCAATGAACAATTGAATGAGTAGTTTATTTAGCCTTGCTGTTGGTGACACCTGCGGCGTATGTCCCAAGGGGGACTCATTAGAGAAACATTCCACAAACAGCGGTTTGAATGGTGTTCGAACCCCGAGCTGCGGGTTTGTAGAACACTACTCTATCAACTGTTCAATCAAAAATCACGCAGCAATGACATTAAACATGGTTAAACTCAACTAAATAACGGAACAAGAAATGTTTCTAATTATTGATCATTATCTAATCTTTCAATTATAATAAGGTCAACTGGGAAGACATCATTAAGTTATTGTTATAGAATTTACTAATGTTAGCGAATTGTCATTTATTGCGGAACAATAGAATTTCCAATTTTTCTCAGCGTGAATTGTGGTCTTTCAGAGAGTACATGCAGGTTAGAAGTACATTTTAATGAAACAATATTCCGCTTTCTCATCATCGTACAAAAGTACATGATACATCAAGACTAGGAATCACTCTGTATTTATAAACCAGTTTAATATTATAGTTATACTCGAATCTCATTGGTCAGAGATGTGTATTTTTTATGACAACCAATGTTAGAAGTACACGCTCAAACTGGGGGCGTCGTGTGTGTTTTAGGGTACATAGTAAGAGGCAACAGGCACAGGGCATCAACATATCTAAACATCCTTCGAAACCTACCTCCATAAATCTAAATACAACTATACATATATTAATATAAAAATTAAATGTTCCATACCCTCCACATATTGATAAATGTGTGCGTATACCTAAGCATGTGTCTGGTCTACTCATCAGGAAAGCGGCTACATGCAGGCTACGTACAAAAAGCGGAAGCACGTAAAAACATACCATTTGATATCACAGCTCGCAGTAAAGAACGCGTGCGTGTGTGGTTCAATGGTGACTTGCTACATACATATCATAAACTATTTTGACACCACAGTTTACGTTCAACAGTAATTTTCTGTGGTCCAAAAGAAACCTGTATATAAAACATTTCGACACCTCAGATGCTGACCTCAGTTTTATTCTGGGTTCGAATAACTGAATAAATCCTACCTATATAAACCATGTATCAATACACGTCCGACTGGTCTGGCGTCGAAGTTCTTCTCTAACCTAAGTGAAAATTTAAGCCTTTTATATACCCTCAGCGTGTTAACAACATTACGGTTTGTTCATAACAAAGAGAATGTACACTAACTCAGTATGGACTCACTGAAGTGATTTAACTAAAATAAAAACAAAGTAGCAATACCGCACAATGGATTATTACTCGACTAGAACGAAATATCGTCTCAAACCTGAGTAAATACTACGATTTACTCGAACCTAACAGCTAACCCTCATACGTTTCCGTTCATCACTAAGGGAACGTTCATTCACGCTTAATTTAGCGTCCCTAAGTATATGCAGTTAGGTGTGGTGGGATCTAAATTAAAGCGCCTATCGGCTTGATCTATTTGACCCATGGTCGAGAACAGCGGATTTCAGGCAGATCTCCGATACTGCGAATGTCACGTCGGGATTATAATAGCTATACATTTAACAAATTTCCTATATCAGGTAATCTAATTACTCATAATATGGGAAAAAACTCTGTCCACAGCTTAATACCCATGGAGATGCCTGCCGGAGTAACAAACGACTCCAGGAGTATAAGCCCATCAAGCAGCATTGTATGAGTTAATAGGTTGTTTCGCCTGTTGTGTGTGTGTGTGTGTGTTGTGTGTGTGTGTGTGCGTGTGCGTGTGCGGGGGGGGGGTTCAAGTATAAATGTAAACACCAATGAAATGGCAGGAAAGAAATAGTCATCCTTTGAGTCTATTCATCACTATGGAGGCCCAAAGTGGTTGAAGATGAGGGAATTGTCCCTATTCAACCGTTGCATGTTTGTGAATACGTAATACGTGAATATGTATTAAGAAGAAATCATTCTAATAAACATAGTGCTTCTAACATTAGCCCTTAAAAACAGGTAAACCAAGTGCGTACCACACACACACACACACACACACACACACCACACACCACATGCACAACACACGCACACACACACACACATGCACAGACGCACACGCACACACACAGACGCACAGAGAAGAGAGAGAGAGAGAGAGAGAGAGAGAGCGAGACAGACAGACACGCACGCACACGCACATACACACACACAACACACACTCACATGCACACACACACACACCCTCCCACACATACACAGCCCCACATGCAAAAACAAACACGCAAGCGACCAATTAATCAATTTTATGGAACATATCATGACCTATTTATTGACACGGTTAGATGACCGAGTCGATATGATTGAACCGAGTTTGTTTTTGTAAAATTTACGGAACGAACTTTTTATCAATCGAAATATTCCTTTTACGATACTGGCTAATGACTTTATTGGACCGATACATCTGGCATCTTCCCCAACTCTTACTGTTTTATTATATGAATATCTACACCATACAGTACTCCATAAACGTCCAAAAGGTACCTATTTACGGCTGCTGAGTCTATTGACGTCTGTTTTAAGCCAAAGACACAGTATAATAGACCGATTCAATTACCCCTATTGCCACCATGCGGCTGAATTTCACACTACAGTCTCGGGTTAAAAGTCTAAGAATCACTGTGTTGCATGGCCATTTAAGCGTATAGTGGCCGATACGTGTCATACTGAAAAGCTGTATTTAGGCTGTTTACCAGCTATAATTGGATTTTATTTATAGTCAGTCTATTAAGGGTATGGGATCTACAGATCATAATTTTGCATTTATTAAGAATGGCATATACTTCATCCAATAGATATATGGCTGTCAGGCTCCGGCCTGTCTAGTTCAAACTTATTTTTGTAGAACTGTTGCAATCTGACATGAAGATGTGAATGGATAAAATCAATGATCACATAGATTATAATTCAATGTGTGATTCCTATTACTGTAACATTGGTATTTATGCATGATATCTATTTTATTTTCTGATTCAGCCATTCGTGCAATGTTTATGTAAATGTCAAGGGTGGTAATATTTTTATTTATTTAATAAAATACAGGTGATAAATATATGATTAGTTCCCAGGTACAGGTAAAATAATATTTCAAAAACTCGACATTTTTAAATCTTCATTAAAATCAATTAACTTTGAGCTAAAAGTTTAATTTTAAAATCATTTATATACGCCATTGAAACCCATGGTAAAAGTCCACCACAAATCAGCACGAATAACTAAGGTTTAACTTTGTCATTCATCTGGAAAAATCGCGGTCTGCTCAACCATTCGGTTATATCGTGATAATTATTGTGTTAAATCCCTTGAAAAGACACAATCGTTGAGCTGAAATACTAGTCTCAGTCTCCGTGTAATATGAAATAATTTGCTGAAACCGCAGTTGGTAACCGATGCAACGCACTTCGCCTGGATCGGTATATTCTAGATACTTGTAGTATTTTGGTGACTCATTATAACCAAGAGTGATCCGGAAGGTTTGAGAAGTTTAGTTTCTGCGCTGATCACATTCCTGTTGATAATTTAGATGATAGGCGACTTTTAGGGAAATGATATCAGTCAAACGAAGTTTTGAGCCAGATTCAATTTAATAACCTGATCGTTTACAGTACAGTACTCTAATCGCTGTGCCATCAGAACGTCCAAATTGATTCATAAGTACGACTGCAGATACAATAAAATGACAATATCATTGTTAACACGTTGTCTGTTAGTTACTTTCGCCGAAAGACAACTATTCCACGTTTTGGCCATCGACTGAGGTACTTCAACGAAATGGCAGCGAAAATTGACTCCATCGAGAAACTATTGTCTCGTTCTCGGCAAACGGACGTCTAAAAGCACGAATTTCGTATTTTTTCAATTATTGATCACGGTAGCCCAGTCATGAAGTGCGCAAATAGAAAGTCGTCGGTTCTCGCTATTAGTCAACAGACTAGCTGTTGATCTTTAAGCTGGAATTGGACGTTAGTGGATTAATATTATTTATTATTTGTAGTATACGTCGGAAGTTTAGAAATAATAAACACACATTATGTTTCCTAGATCGTTCCGAATTGTTCCGAATTGGCCCCAGTTTAGAAGAGTGTAAACTAATTAAAGGATCAAAAGTTCAACATCTCAAATAATATATATATATATATATATATATATATATATATATATATATATATATATTATAAAAGATGCATAACCACCCCCGTGGTCTAGCGGTAGCGTGTTGGACCACAGATCACTACCACCCGTGTTCGAATCCCGGCGTGGGCATATCTGAAGATTGTTTCGTCTTTCACTTCGTCTCATTACCTTTGGAGGTCGCTCGGCCCATTTATCCTACACTGTGCACAAACGTTGCCGTAAAACATCAATCATCATTACCACGACACAGAATAATCCTGTTATTAAATGAAGTGGTTATTGAAAATAGGGTTGTCATTTTATGGCGGGTCCTTGTACTTATTACTAAAGAGGTTTATGGTAAATTAATGATGATTGGTGTTTTACGGCCACTCACTTTTGTGCACATGGTAGGCTAAATGGGCCGTCTATGGTAAATTAGAAGTAGCACATTTTATTTGTCTTTGAGGTATTTGATCAATGTGACATGTCTTACTGTATGCTGGGAAATAATTACACATTCTAAGCGTTTTAGATATAAGATATAGACCATTGATCGTAAATGATAAGCGGTTTATCAGACAGGTCTCTCTATTTACAACGATTTCCTCGGTGGAGCTCTCGTCTTCCAAGTCACAGTTCGTACCTGAGTTTTATCTGTGTATAGAGATGTTTCATTATACATTCTGATATTTCTATGGCGTGACCTATCGACCGTATCTCACAGGGGTTACCAATGGCTGTGGTTAAACCCAACAGTCGATAACCCATAATGGCTTCCTCCCTTGGATAGGGAAAACATTTCTAAAGAATTTCCTGGCTGGAATCAGCCCGATTACATTTGAGTGGAATAATGTCATTGTTCTGACAGTCACCTCTCCTCAAAGCTTACTATTGAGACAGCCCAATATTCAGATAGCCAAGTGCTCTAATAGCTAAGTGTTTTGATAACCAATTGTTCGCTCTGATAGGACAAAGTTCTGACAGTCCAGTGTTCTGACAGTCCAGTGTTCTGATAGCCCAATTTTTTGGACAGCACAACGTTCTGACGAACCAATGTTCTGGATAATTGACATATCAAGGCTAGATACCGACTATGACACACAACCATGGATATAAAAAAGGTGACCAAGAATATAGGTCGTCTGAGTACAATTGTTCTATTACTGATAACTGTTAGCTAAAAATAACATGAATAATTAACACGAAATAAACGGACATAATGTATTTGCGTTATGCGATCTCATAGTGGCCATTGGAGGTTAAGGTCAAGGTCGCGATGGCGGAATATCGACCTATTTACGATAGCCCCGAAGCTAACCATCGAACTGACATCTATATGGGAACGTTATGATGCTTTATATTAATATTCGGACTCGTTTTCATGTAGGTTTGTTAAATACCACACATATGGCTATATAACAGATGGAGTTGAGTCACTCATCATCTATTAAACATCTTTAGTTAGAATTTACGACATTATTTGATGATATTCTTTTATTTATTGGCTAAGAATTTAAACTTCGATTAATTTCAATTTCAAATTTCCCCTCTTTCAGGTAATGTTTTAACGTTCAGGTGTGAGTTTCATTAGCCCTGTATTCGTAAAGAGTAAATTTAATAAAATAAATTAATTCGGTTATGTGTCAGGTGCTCAGCTTCTTGTTGTAAGGTACGGTTTGACTTTATTTAAAAAATGCTTCGATATTGAACCCCTCTGGAGCTTGACCGGTAATGCGACATCAACATCCGCATCAATGAAGAGGTAGAAAGATGTTTACAACCATGGAACACTTTTTTTCTCGAAATTGATAATAATTGATTGGAGCAAGATGATTAACAAAATATTGATATAAACTAAATAAAAAGATTGTAGTCGGCAGCTTTGATCAAAAGAGATTCTTTGAACAAGACTATCGGAAAACAACAAAAAAGTCTACTAATCTATATTATTACAGGTTTTATGATAATAAACCCTTAGATATGTAACATATTCTATTATAAGAATACTACGATAGTAATATCGTATTGATTTAAACTGTTTTCGGTTACATTAGATTTGGTAGTTTTTAACTTCCATATTATGTCTGAGCTTATTATGGCATCTAACTTCCGGTGGAATAATGAGAAACGAGAGGTATTTTTATTAGCATGTCATGTTTTAATTATTTATATGAATTCCTGGATAAATCACTTTATTTACAATGAAATATGCCACTTATAAGCATTGACTACTTTAATTTCAATTTATCACTTCTCTATTATATTAATATATCCTTTCATAAGTATTTATATGTTTGTATATCTTTGGCTTTGTATTGTTTTATATTATAATTAATAAATCAGTTATGAAACAAAATATTAGACTCTGTCATTTGTTTTAACTATAGTGCATGAACTGAATTTATTTTCTTCAATTTAGCTTCCTTTTCATCTGACGTATCTATTAGCATTGGTAAATTCCGCCAATGGTATTTATTTACCATGTTATTATTATTTATTTACCATATTGTTATTATTTATTTACCATTTTGTTATTATTTATTTACCACGTTGTTTTTATTTATTTACCATTTTGTTTTTATTTATTTACTATGTCGTTTTTATTTATTTACCATGTTGTTTTTATTTATTTACCATTTTGTTATTATTTATTTACCACGTTTTTTTATTTATTTACCATTTTGTTTTATTTATTTACTATGTCGTTTTTAATTTATTTACCATTTTGTTTTTATTTATTTGCTATGTCATTTTTATTCAGGACAGATTTTAGAGATGTTTGATAAAATTATCATTCTACTACTACTACTACTACTACTACTATACTAACAACAACAACAACAAAACAATAATAATAATAATAATGATAATAATAATAAATAATTAATATTGAAAATAATTATAATGAAAATAATATACGGTCACTAATATACTGTAAATGTAGTTCGGTTTCAAACTATAATTATGAGTTGGTCAGTTTTATGAGAAGAATTTAACATTTCCACAAATAATTCACTCATACCTGTTTCTATTAATCTTCATAAAGCGAGCATAATTCAAGAATTAATAGGCAAAAAATATTATCAAAGCCAAATAAGCTAAATAACGCTAATATTCTTTAACTAAGCCACTTAACAAATATATTCCAATCAATTCCATGTATTGATAATGACTGATTAACAATATTAAAGCTACTTCAACATTCCTGTGACTACCAACTCTGTCTGTGGCATGCTTCAGTCTTTAGGCTCTAAAGGCCTTATCATCACGTTTCCCCAAGAGCAGTCTCCCGTCTGCCCATTCTAGGTGTGATTAAAACTGAGACGAAAGTAAGCAACCTCTAAATAAATAAATCAATCAGTCAATCAAACGCCCACTGATTCATTTACTCACTCATTGCCAATAGTTCTTTGAGGACTTAAGTAGACCAATTATGTGGTGATTTAATACGGCAGCTATCTGTTTCATCAACCAGATACCTGTATTTGTCACTAAAGCGAATGTATAGGTACTACCATTTAATCGATTCATTTGATTGATAACGATGTTGGCTTTGGTGAGGAGAAGTTAATTTAACATTTGTTTTGCTTCTCTACTCCGTCTACGAATGAAAGCTCCGACTTGGCAGGAAACGAAAACAAAACCCAATGGAACACATTATAAAGTACGAAAACGAGGCTTCTATCAGATGGGTTAATAATGATAATAATTGCAGTGTATTACGATAATACGACGTTTATTTAGAATCTAACATCTGACAGTGACTACAGTAAATACCGTACTACAATCATATGTATTGTTTTGTTTATCTTCATTGTCTTTCGTATCTCACATCTCTTGACTATCCATTACCAAGTGTTACAGATGGATCCGACCAACAGAGGTCGGCATTACGGTGCCGGCCAACGACGTATCATTCTGCCCAAGGCCTGACCCGGACACATTTGCGGAGGACTCATCGAATCCTGATCGTGGCCAAGCACATCGAAGTCCGGGGTCAGGTAACCACTATCGACGGCGCACGCGTAGAACGCTCTCAGCGCAGTCTTCGACTTTTGTGTGGGCTCATTCTTGTCAAATTCTCCGAAGATCATAATAGCGACGTGTTTGTGATCAGTAACATCGCTGATATATTGAGATTGGCGTTTCCAACCTCGAGCTTCGTAAAACCGTCCAGATGCATCCAGGCAAAAGTTAGGATCCATATCGCCCACCACTGCAAGGGATTATATAAAATGTAGGTTATCGCAGTTGATAAGGAACAACAAGGGTAAAAACAACAAAACAACTTCAACACCTATACGCTAAACATATATTATATGTGACCTCTGCGATTTAAGTCGTAGTCTTGGATATCTCTCATTGTCTGTAAACAGTTCTCCAAGCTGCCGCAGTCATCAGGCCAGCGGTTACTTCGAATGGCACCAGCTGCGTGTAGTATCACGTGCGAGACAGGCGTAATGAGCGGCTTTATGTAACGGATAGGTGGCTGTGCATGCCAATCAGCCCTCGTATACAGCGGGAAACTCCCGAAACATGAACTCTGGCAAAATAAACCAGAAATACAAAGGGAAGACCCCCCCCCCTTTTCCCACTTCTAAACGTCAACAGTCAAAACAAATGAACGAACGAACAAACAGACAAAAAAGAAAAACATCGAACAAACATCACATTTGTAACTTAGTATTTATGGAGTGAGTGAGTGAGTGAGTGAGCGAGTGGCGAGTGCGCGAGTGAGTGAGTGAGTGAGTGAGTGAGTGAGTGAGTGAGTGAGTGAGTGAGTGAGTGAGTGAGTGAGTGAGTGAGTGAGTGAGTGAGTGAGTGAGTGAGTGAGTGAGTGAGTGAGTGAGTGAGTGAGTGAGTGAGTGAGTGAGTGAGTGAGTGAGTGAGTGCGTCGGTACGTGAGATTTGACTCCACGCCAGGAATGATTTTTCATCTATCGTCATTTTAGTCCCCTCTAACGACGATCATGAGCGTACTTTAAGAAATAATGATTACAATAATAAAACAGTTAATATTAACAATAATAATCACCCAATCACTCACCTTAGAGAAGTACGACATAATTAAGCTTGGATTTAACTTAAGCTGATATCCAAACTGCTCTAACAGATAACACTTTCTTTCTCTGGTAGAGTAATACCCGCTGTTGCATGACGTCATCAGGATACACTTTAATAGGCAGCGAAATCTAACAGAAATGGGAGAAACGGAAATTATGATGGGGAAGATAATTGGTAAGAAGTAAGATTTATCCTTATAACAGTAATATTGTTTTGTGTATAGTAAATACGTGACATTAACTGGATAAACAATACCTTGATAGCGTTCAATATTTGATCGACAAACCTCATCAATCGAATGAAGCCTTTCGTGGTCTATTTATATCACTATCATGGGGTTGAATGAAATAAGTTTAAACTGATAAAGTGCCAGAGTCACTGTTTTGACAAGTTGATATTCCTTAATTTCCACCTTGATTGGTGACAAACTTTTACGACAATGAAAATGAAAATATACTTCAATAATAATCCAATCAGTTATCTAATCAGCCAAACCTCTCTAAATACATATACCTGTATAATATGCATATATTTCCAATAGGCTAGGTCTTTCTAAGCATATTATTTATATGGTGCAACCACGCATATCAAGATATCTAGAAAACCATCAAAACAGGATTATATATATATATATATATATATATATATATATATATATATACATATATATATATATATATATATAAACAAACCATTATAAATCTCCTTGTAAAAAAATAGTTAGTGATAAAACAAAATTGAAAGAGATTTGAAAACAAATTTATTTATGTTTTTAATTATTTTCCATAATTATTCTTGGTAGTGCCTTAACTAGTGTGAGCTGAAATAAATTTAACGAATATTGTTAATGTTGTCATCTGATGTAGGCATTTTCTTTCGGATATTTTGCTGGGTTAAGATACTGACATTAATTATGATAACATTGAAATGTTGTTTTTTAAATTTCATTCTTCATTTTCAGGTATGCAACAAATATTCAGTCTACAACCAATATGTAGTCCATATTTGGCTATTATTGCTACTACTAGCACAATATAATGCTATATAAGTTATATAAATAAGGTTTGGGTAACCATACTCCTATATTTCCACACTGTGGAATGGACCTTTTTAAATTATGAAAAAAAATCCTTTACTGTGTTCCCTATATTCTGAATACTAACATGAACATATTAGTGAAATATTTTGAGAGTGAGCTATTCATATTTAACTAAAAGTCAACGTTTTATTCTTGGAAGACGGCCTAATTGATTGAGTGGTAAACCACGCATCTCCAGCACCAGAGCTTATAAACATCGGTGAGTGTTTCATCTTTCACTTCGCCTCATTACCTTTTGGAGATCGCTTAGCCCATTTAGCTTACCATTTAGCCCCCTCTCTCTCTGTCTGTCTGCTCTTCTCTCTCTCTCTCTCTCTCTCTCTCTCTCTCTCTCTCTCTTAATAGATGCGGAATAAATAAATATTTATAAAGGTTCTCTGCATTAGCGCTATGTGAGTATCCATTCTGCGATTTGGCTAGAAAGATAACTTGAACCCACCACACGCCACCCACCGTTAAACCGGTGTATGGCAAGGGTTCTCTAACTATACAGGGAATGAACTTAATGTGGACAATATGTAACATAGTCAGGACAATACAACTTCAAACTAAACCGAAATTGTTTTATATAAAAACAAAAAATACCTAATCTTAGTAACTTTAACATAGGAAGAGACCGAGAGAGATCAATACCTGGAGAGAGATACATTAGAAGAGAGCGACAGATAAAGGATGTTTACTAACCTGCTTATAAACTTCAATATAGTAGCATCTGATTTCGAGACGTCAGGCTTATAACCTTGGACAACTTTGAAGTATCGATTTTCGATCTTTGATCCATAAATGAACGAGTCGGTCAAAATAAGCAAAATTATTGTCTTCTTTAAAGCTTCCATCCTCTAAATTGTCGAATGCAGGAACCTATCACTGTATTACTGTTCCAAGGTAGTCCACCACCTCAATGGTTGCTATCTCTGAGATCAATAAAGCAGGTAGCTTGGATCCGGATGGCATTCATGCATTACGTCTGAGTTATTGCTGCATTTACGTTGGTGCCATTTTCCATTAACAGTAGCAGTTAATGTTTGTTTATTTCCTATCTCAGTAGTATCTCTTATTGTTATCCCACGTTTAAATGACTATCGCATCGCTCTAACTTCACGTTTTCTTGGAATGTGGGCACTTTTCGAATGCATGTTTAAAGTTAAAACTGTTCATTTCATACACATACTAAAGTTCTCCATATTGCTCTACAATTAAGTAAACAATCAGTCCCCTGAAGAATCGTCGACGGTTTGAATTCACGGTTCGAGATTCTCTGTGCCTGTGCCTTATAATACACAGCTAAAACACACACACACACACACGCACACGCACACATACACACACACACACACACACACGCACACACACATATATCTACACAGAGAGAAAGAGAGAGAGAGAGAGATGGATGGATGAATGTTGTTTAACGACACATCGGCGCAATTTAGACCATTCAGTGTCTCAGAACGTTTAGAGAGATAGATAGATAGATAGATAGATAGATAGATAGATAGAGAGGGGGGGGAGAGAGAGAGAGATGATACGTTTGAGGTAAGTGTCCTATGACAGTTGACAGCGATATCACCATGTAATATCACCAAGGTTTGTTTGAGTGACCAGTGATTTTGGAAATATATATATATATATATATATATACAATAAGGATTATTATTATTATTATTATTATTATTATTATTGCTATTTTTTACTATTTTTATTATTATTACTATTTATAGTAGTATTAGAAAAAGACTATGGGCTTGATATATAAATACAATAACTTCGGGGACAGAATGATACAAGCCAGATATGCTTTTAGTTCATCCTGTTTCAGGTCATTTAAGGAAATGTAATACACCATAATATCCATATTTATTACAATTTAATCCTACGTATGTGTAATAGTTGTGTTTATATTTTTAACTTACAAAGTTGTAAAAACGTCATTGGATTCCTCGAAATTTAAAAGTAACTTCATGAAGAACGGATTATGTGTTTGAATAGGAATGGTTATAAAATGTTATTCTCATAAAACAGAGTGACGTGTATCTCTGATTACTTGTAAGCAATATGTTAAATGTCACTTGTCACAGTAGAACACTTCCCGAGATGACAAAGTAGCGAGCATAAACAGTCTCTACGTCGACAAAAAGTATAATTTGTTTAATTTTGTCCACAAAACGTTGTGTTGATAATCTAATTTAGTGTTTACAAACACACAAAACATTTAGCTTCTGCTTCATCAGGGGCCTATGGGAAGACAGTTATTTAGCTACATAGGTCCCCCAATTTGCACAAATGAATAATTGTTAATGTGTAAAATATAAATTGTAAAAATATGTAAGTGTAAATTGGAAAATAAATTCATTGTCATTCATCATTGTCAGCATACGAGAAGATGCATTTATTATTTGATCGTAGTTGAATTAAGTTTGAAATGGTACTTGGGTAATTGTATTGAACCCTAAATTACAAACAAAAACATATATATATATATATATATATATATATATATATATACGATATATAGCTGGACACTTGACTGGTGATCAGCAAATGCTTCCTTGAATTGCAAACAAAGGATTCTTCAATATATCAGTTAACAGTTTTTAATACTGTTTTTGTTAATTATCTACGAATCATATTAATAATGGTAGCATGTTACTGAGATTGTTACAGAAATCGCTATGATAAAAAAAAACGATGCTGAATTAATCTTCTAAATGGCTTGATATACAATAAACATTAGTAAGAAAGCACTTGTAGAACAAAGAAGAATGGCAAAACACTCTTAGAATAACGTAGTAACGCGAAGGGTTGAAAGTCACCTGTATACTATTAGAACATATTCGAAGAAGGTCATCTCGTCATGACCTAAACAGACAGAAATTGACTGACAGATATCACTATGATCTGATGACTAACAGTCGATAAGTAGATGAAAGAGTGAAGATTGTAAAGGTTATTACAAACTTATTCAGGTAATTGTGATCTGAAATGAGATAATAATTATTCAGGTGAATTTAATTAGATATCAAAGTGACAAATAATACTAGTAGCCGTAATTCTAATTATGGTGACAATATTTAATATGAATTGTTCATATGTGGATTGTGCATTAAACATCCCATATAACTAATTTAATGAATCAAATATACGCTGAAAGGTTACGACATAGGATCACTTATTAGTGGACATAATGGGAGGGATATATCGAATACCGATAATTGGTTAATGGAGTATATCTTCCAGCACGCAACTGGCAAACGACTATTTTCCGAATGCGCCACACACACACACACACGCACACACACACACACGTACGCACACGCACATGCACATGCACACGCACACGCACACACACACGCACACACATACACACACATACACACACACATATATACACACACACGCATGCACACGCACGCACGCACGCACATATATATATATATATATATATATATATATATGGATATATATTCGTTTCACAATTATACATTTATTTAGAATTAACGATGAACCACAACACATTATCTGTGTCTCGTAATACGATAGCCAGCCACATTTAACAGTACCATAGCTCCCGATGGTGCAGGGGTTAGGGCGTTGTGCCAGAAACCTGCAGATTGTGGATTCGAACCTGACTAATAATAATAATAACAATAATGGCCGAAATGGAGATTATTTTCTCGCAACTTCAAACGAGGAGACGCATGTACTCTGTAATTAAGTTACTTCTTCACCACGGTAATTAATTCTAAATTAATGTAGAATTTACAATACAATAATACCTAAATGTTTTGAGATGTTTCCATAGCGAGTCGTTCTGCGGCCATATGTTCCAAGTTGTGACAGGAGCCGAGCCTAACCAACTTAATTAAACTTATCTTTCGATGAGGTACTCAGAAAAGTTTTAAAACGTTTTAAAAGTCACACACAGCAGTAAAATGCAAATATGGCCACAGGAAGTTTAGTTTTTGTTAACAATATGATGTTATCTTCATTTCACACACACAAACACATATCATACTGTATAACACCATTTATCAATATACTGACATACCCCAATTACATATAAATGGAGAAACATTACAGGCTCAGAAATGCGCTTGTCACTTTGGTTATCCCATTGGCAATGCAATTGTAAACAAAATCGCCAGTAATAATGCGCTACGTGATATTGTGTGGAGAACAAATTATGCTAAATTTGTGTCTTTTACAGCTGATGTTCGTTCATTCATAATATTCTGCACCTATTGTACTAGTTTCTGTGGATCTCCATTATGGCGTTTGAGTGTTCGCCTGATATAAATGGACTACATGTTACACGGAGAAAATGTTTTAGGAAAATATGGAATGCGTCAACTAGAACAAATTGCAGGATTTTGAGACATCTTTTATGCTTCCATCGCCACAAATAAAATGAGTGTACTCGTTTTTGTTCATTATTATATAAATCATCAAGGTCTGCCGTTGGAGAAAATAGAAGGATGTTATTGTCAAACATTTACAAAAGGGAGCTTTGTGAAATTTAAACTCCAATGTTACAAAAATATTTCATTGTAATGAAATCTGTAAAAACAAAGGTGATATACCTAAAAACTATGTCTTATAAGGGATGAAAGCCTTTTTTTGTTGATTTCGATGTTTGAGAGATCCAGTTATTGATTGACTTGATCTGTACTGGCTAAGCCATGTCTAGATGGATGAATGATTGTTCTGTTCTTGTTCTCTCTTGCTTCTTAATTTAAACTTTGTCATTACTGCTAAAATAATTGTACAACATTGTATATACTATGTTGTTACGAATATATATATATATATATATATATATATATATATATATAAAATAGAGAGTAAGTTTTCATAAAAGTATTATAAGAGATTGACAGCTTTGAAAGGGTGTTGAAAGTTCCTTAGTTCAAACCAATAGAAAAACTACAAGCGTATAAGAATGACCCTAGTATGGATAACCTTACTTGAGATATCAAGGTCATGTCATCAACTTAGGTTAATTTAAGTTCTATAAAGCTAACCTTCAATGTGTAGGCTTATGACATTGTGCTGGTAATGATCAGTAGAATTGTATGTCAGAAAGCTGCAAGATGATGGCTAAAATCTCTCTATCAACAACAACGTAATGAAATATGTATTTAATTTCATTTAATACGAAGGAGATTTTACTTTATTTTCTATTAACCAATAAATACTGTCCATCTCTTAAAACATTCCTTTAAAATTATAATAGAAATTAATAACTTTGCTATGCTTAATAGAGCGATTATTTGTTTATTTTGCGTTATAATATAAGTCAAGTGAAAACCTTTATATACAGTTTGTAATATTTTATAAGGAAATATCGAAAGTGGTCTTAATTTTATATGATAGAATATATAGTATTGTATTTAGACCGATGCTACATCTTTCAGGTTTTATCGCGATTTGGTTTACCTGTTAGACTATGCCAAGGAACTGGACATATTTAGTAACTGATAGGATATGTCATCTAGTTCATTATTCTGCGTGAAGAATGACTGTTTTGGTTGAGTTTACTATTGTGATAAAAGTGAGAAGGAACAACCAGATGAAACATCCAAATAGTATTGCGATTTAAACCCCGACCTATAATGTCATGCGAGCGAAACAGATGCTAAAGAGGTATTATAGGGTCTACAGTAAATTCTATTTACGTCATCTGAACTTTTAGGTAACTAGTTCTCTCGACATAATCAAAACGGGCCCGCCTTGAGTAATGAGAAATAGAGTGTTCGAGCGAGAGGACGACTCCTGGTTGGTCGTAGTAGCATTTCACATCTCAACTCATCATTCTCCAACTCGCTCCTCTAATTCTCGTCTCGTATACCACTTTGTGAACACGTATCAACTGATCGCTGACGCCCCATTTAGATACTGTGGGGACTCGTTTTGAGATTGATAAATCTACTTTCTGTTTTTTTTCGCCTTCACTGTTCATAACAAAAGAAATATAAAACTTTCATAAAACATCATAAACCATAGACGTGAATAGCTAGGCGCTGAATAGCGATAGACGTCGTACGTTTAATAACACTCGGTTGTCAATCATCGATCGTTAATAACTCGGCTGCGAATCGATAGAAATGGATATTCCGTGTTAAGGCGGCGCATAGACGTTATCTGAATAACCAAAATGTTGTCTCATTGTTTAAAAGGTTTTATCTTGACTCTGATAATAACAAAGTAGTGACTTTGTAACTAGTTCATTAATTTGATGCCCGTCCTCTCTCTCTCCTCTATCTGTCACTTTTCTATCTGTCACCTCTCTCTCTCTCTCTATGTATGTATGTATGTGTGCGTGTGTGTGTATGTGCGTGTGAGAGTGTGTGTATGTTTACTTGTGTTTGTGCGTGACCAGTCTGGACAATTAGCCGTGATATTTAACTCAAAAGTCTCAAGTGTCTGTGTAGTCTAATTATAGATTTACACAGTCATCATTATAGAGTGTAGCATTTTGCTGACATTTGAATACGAAGATCATCAACACAGCACTGGAGCAGTTGGCTGTGGAACTGGCCACAATCGCCCCAAAAAGAACAGCTTAGCTCAGGATAAGAAAAAAAATTTCACGCGTATGCAAATGTTGGGGCAACATCAGGTCTGGGCTTATATTTGAAGTGCGGGTTAACATCATATTTACCGTCTATAGGTTTGACAAAACTTGTCTTGAATTTAAATTACAAAAATGCCAGTAAGTAAAGGAATAAGACAGTTACTGGAGGGAGTACATTCTTTGTTTTATTATCGGCGATGATCACACCTGGAACATGTAGCACAGGTGGTACTATCTTTTGAAATGACATGATTAAATGAATCAACCAACAGACACAGATATAGCTAGGATTCTATCCATATTGCTACTTTAATTATATATAAAGTCTCATCGCCCTGACTTGATGATTCTGAGGGAATGATCAGTCTGTCTGAGTGAAGAATAGGAAGATATATAATGCCTATCACTACTCCAAGTATCAACCATTAAATAAATTGTTTTTGCTGTTAATACTTCATTAATAAACAACAGTTGATACCAACCTTTCGTCACATAGAAACACACACACCCACACACACACACGCGCGCACACACACGCACATACACACAGGTACGTATACAAACAACAGTTGACAACAACCCTTCGTCACATAGAAACACACACACACACACACACACATACTTATATAAAACTTTTTTTCATTTAATTTAGTTCTATCCTGTTTCTTTGTTAAACAGGCCAAACCATTTTTGTTAACAATTGATGAGTTCAGTGTAAACAGAAATGATTTATTGGAAGCTGAAAAATAGAGACAATGAATAATAACAATGCCTATCGATAATGGTTTCATAAAAAATCTTTTTCGCAGAATATGACATAATGAATGTCATATAATTGACCTCTGTTATGAAATTGAAATGCCAAGAAAACAGTATCAGTGACAGGAGACAATCAGCGACGTCCTAGGAGAACATTTGACGGCTATATAAAAACGGAGACTGTATAAGAACTCTAAATGATAAATGTGCTTATTTTTCTCTATTATGAACGAAATTGATATTTTGAAACTGTACTGCAATTGTCCAATTAAAACCCCCCGCGCGTCCTTGCGTCTGTCTGTTTTGTATGCGCGCCCGTGTTCGCTAAGATAATGGTCTACTTACTATACTAGCACACGGAAGGCTTCAACTAAATCAAAATTGTAATCTAAATGGGCACAAATAAATTCAAGCCCAGAAATAGTCTATAACTATGCTGAACTCTAATATCATCAACTGGCAATATATATATATATATATATATATATATATAAAGCGACAACAGACCATTGTTGAGTTTACTCTGTTTGACTGATTGAGTTGACTCAACATATTGAAGTTATAATTTTATAAACTGAAGCTAGTACGATGCTGAAAAGCTGACTGACATTTTCTATAAATATAACAAACCACACACACACACACACACACTCATTGCCCGTGCCAGATATTGAGGTTCGTGTTTTCTTTTTTTCTTTTTTGGGGTTCAATTTGCTTGTAATATTTGATATCATAAAGGGTTAGTGAGAAGTGGGTCATAGTATTTGTTGGAATTGTGTGCTTATGAGGTATTTGATAGTTTGATCCTGCAGCAAATATCACAAGACATAGTATGCTGCCGTTGAGATGTTCATATTTCTGTGCGTGGCTACTATGTGTTTCCATGTCCGTGCATTCTAAGAAAAGCTGTATATTCCGTGTACTATTTGCGTCTTTGGAGCGACGCCTGGTTATCCAGCATTTAAATGACTGTAACAGACACAGTACGCTCTTAAAGCATTATAAGTACTCCTGACTCAGGAATAGAAACACTGCAGCGGTGGTATTGGGCATAGCTCGTGTGGTTGCTCTGTTTTATATAACAACTGTAGTTGCATATAAAATTCACCTTAGTAGTAGGTGGGAATAGAATTACCTTTGCTAGGTCCAGTTATGTCCAGTCTTTAATATGACATTCTAGGCCAATTTTAGCCCCCTTGTCATTAAGAAAACACTATTTTATAATTGTAGTTTGTATAATAGACATTAGGTCTGATTTGAAAATGTTAATATATAGAACGGCAATTCCGCCATAACGGTCTGCTAAAGCGCCGATGTAATTTTTTTTATAATAGTGACGAGTAGGTCATAGTATTTATTGGATTTGGATGTTTATGAGGTATTTGACCATCCAGCAAATATAACAACGCATATTAAGCTGCAGTTGAGATGTTCCGTTTTCTGTGCGTGGAGATTACAGTGTATGTTTCCAGGTCCGCACATTCTAAGAAAATGTTGATCTAGAGCTGTATATTCCTTGCACTATTTGCCTCTTTGAAGGGACGCGATTTAGGTGTTTGGCCTGGTTATCCAGCATTTAAATGACACAGCTAGTGGGTTTTATATAACAACTTGAGTTGCATATAAAACTAGCTCTCCACTGAATTATTTAAAATAAAGGGGGACGTTAAAACTCTCTGAGGACGTAAAACACTCTGACCACCCTCAGGGTATTTCGTCTACATCTTTCCGTACTGTTCCCCTGTGAGTGGTGGGGGGGGGAGGTTTCTCAACCACTCCAACATTGAGGCTGTGCCGAATAAGCGACAGCCTGGTGATTCTCCCCGAACAACAAAACATTAATCTAAACATTCGCACAACTGCCGTGATCAGACTTGGGTGTTCTACTGCTAAACTCCACGTTTTTTTTTTGTTTGGCGGCTTAGGGACTGGTGAGACATTACACATGTCTCAGCAAGAGACGCCCAGAGATTGAATTCACGGTTCGAGATTCTCTGTGCCTGTGCCTTATTGTACACAGCTAAAAACACACACACACACATGTACGGACACCTATGTACACACACACACACGTACACATACATTGTACACACACATATATAGATGCATATATAGTTGTATTTATATTTAAATTTATGGAGCTAGGTCTCGAAGGATGTTTAGATATGTTGATGTTCTGTGCCTGTTGCCTCTTTATATGTATCCTAAAACACACATTGCCCTTACCAGACATCATATTTATTTCGATCCAGGTTCCTTATTACACCAATGTATGGTTATGTCGTTATTACATGTCCAAGTCTATTAGCTTTGCTATGTAGAATGTAGAATCTATATTGATGTCCTCTTATATGGTCTGGCGAAACGACCAATTAATTAATAAAATGCTGCTCCCGACGTATCATTTACAGTATCGGAGATCTGTCGGAAATCCGCTGATCTCGACCATCAAATAGATCAAGTGGATATGCACTTTAATTTAGATCGCACAACACTTATACTTAGGGACGCTAAATTAGGCGTGGATGAACGTTCACTTAGTGATGAACGGAAAGGTATGAGGATTAGCTGTTAGGTTCGAGTAGTATTTACTCAGATTTGAGACGATATTTCGTTCTGGTCCAGTAATAATCCATTGTGCAGTATTGCTACTTTGTTTAATTTTAATTTTAGCTAAACCACCTCAGTGATTCCATACGGAGTTTGTTTACATTGTTTCACGTGGTCAACAAATCGTAATGTTGATTAACACGCCGAGGGCCTATAAACTAACTTTTCACTCAGGTTAGAGACGAACTTCGATGCCAGACCAGTCGGACGTGTATTGATACACGGGTGGTATAGGTAGGATTTATTCAGTTATTCGAACCCAGAATAAAACTGAGGTCAGCATCTGAGGTGTCGAAATGTTGTATATACAGGTTTCTTTTGGACCACAGAAATTTACTGTTGAATGTAAACTGTGGTGTCAAGTAGTTACCAAATGTAGTAAGTCGCCATTGAAACAGACGCACGTGTTGTTTACTGCGAGCTGTGGTGTCAAATGGTTTGTTTTACGTGCTTCTGCTTTTCTACGTAGCCTGCATGTAGCCACTTTCATGTGGGCATGACATTTGTGGCGTAAGAAAAGCGAATTAGCTGGTCCGCACAGGCTGATGAGTAGCCCAGACACATGCATAGGTATACGCATATATGTATCGATATGTGGAGGTATGGAACATTTTTTAAAATTTAGATTGATGTATATATATATATATATATATATATAGTTGTATTTATATTTATATTTATGGAAGTAGGTCTCAAAGGGTGTTTATGCTCTGTGCCTGTTACCTCTCTATATGCATCCTAAAACACACACACGTACGTACACACACACACACACACGTGGTAAATGTAATTTTGGATGTACCGCTGTGTATGTCTGGAAGTGTGTGATTTTATTAGTACAGTGGTCACGTGGTACATGGATGTTAACCACTAGGGGTAAGCATGCATTATTTTATAACACAAATCATTACATCTCCCTTTTTTAGTGATGTCCTTATTGTTCTAATATTGAATATCATAGTGTGTATTTAATGAACATGCATCATTGGGCAGCTGTTTGATCTTGCTGGTTAACATTAGGTGTTGGCGCAGATGTTGATTCGCTGGCCATATTCATTGCTTCCGTGTTTGCAATGTGACGCAAGTATCTACAATTCTTTCTGTAAATAGCACCGTCCTCTGTTTGGACATTCTAGGAGCGCGGACTGCCATCTTCTAAGACCTTTCCTTTCTGTTTCCATGATCCGCTGGAATATAATCGGAGAGGTGCATTAGTAGGTAATGACTTTATTGTCTTAGTAGACTGGTCATAGTACCGTTTTGTCTTCCTTTTCCTTTCATTCAGCTTTGTATTTAAGTGATGTTGAATATTTGTCAATGTACTTCGCAGCCGAGGACCGAAGGATAACTCTGCTGGCGATGTGCCACATTCTAGAGGTGTAGCTCTGTAAGCTAGCACTGATAAGTGAAGATCTTCGTTGTGTTATGCTGACCTTCTTATCAGCCTGTTCGCAATTTGGACAGCTTTTTCGGCTCTTCCGTTACTCTGAACGTACTCTGGACTTGACCTTTTTGATTGAAAGTTGTAGAACTTTGTGCGAATGACCGAAACGGAACTTGACAATTTCTGGATAGTTGGCTGTGTAGTCAACTACAGTTAGTCTCCTTCATTGATTATTTGTAACATCCTTCCTCTCAATGACGTTGGGACCACGACTCTGTTTGATTTGATGATATCTCCGTCATCTATTGAAAGCTCATACAGAAAGGTTATAATGTGCTATTGAGCCACTGATTATATTTCTGTTCACCTTGTGTAATGTTTAATCTGTGTCCGTTTCTCCTGCAATTATTCTTCACATGTCATCATACTGGCATTGTTTTCTTGACTAAGTTGACGTGAATTGACATCTCTTGTTCTGTGTCACTTTTCGTCTTAGGTGGTATGCCACATGAGAATGCATCTGCTAAAATCAAAGATTTGCCAGGTCTGTATTGTAAATCCATATCACATCTCTGCATTCTTAGCATCAGTCGTTGTAGTCTGTGTGTCACCTCACTCAAATTCTTTTTAATTATTCCCAGTAGTGGTTTGTCTCTGCAGCTATCTTGGCTCCATAAATGTACTCGTGAAATTTCTCGCATGGGAATACAATGCCAAGCATTCCTTCTCTATTTGTTAGTATCTGTACTCAGCATCTGTCACAGAGCGTGCTGCGTAGGCAAGAGGTAGCCATTTTGTTTCATGTAATTGCATTATCACTGCGCCTAAAGGATCCTTTGATGAGTCAGAGGATATTTTTGTTTGCTTCTGTGGATGAAAATAAGCTAGTACTGGTTTATTTATAGACCATTTCCATGCTGTATCTTCTTTAATCAGGTAACGCAATGCTTTGCTGTTGGCTGACTGGTGTGTCATGAATCTAGCCAGGAAGTTAATTATACCAAGGGCTCGGTTGACATCTTCTTTGGTTTCTGGACGCCTGAACCTTCTTGTCATCGTGTTGAACACCATTACGGGTGACTCTGTCTCCAAGGAACATAATTTGTTCGACGCATATTTCGCACTTGCTCTTATTTAGCTTTATTTTAGTTCCCTTAATTTTCCACTATGATGAGTGCATTAACTCAATCAGTTGGTTCCTCCGTACGTCTAATTACACCCATTTTCTTCAGTCTATCAAGTTCAGTTTTCAGTTTTTCTCTCAGAGCGAATGGTACGCGTCGTGCTGCATGTTCTGATGGGACAGCGGGTTTTTTCCAGATGTATGTGGTGTTTGCCTGGCTGGCAGACATCCAAGTCAGTGATTTGGTATATGTGATCCTTTGGTCACTTTGTGTATGTACCTATATATGCTGGCTTTTCTTGACCAATCCCATCAGTTTTGATGCTCTGGATCCCAGCAATGATATTTTGTCGTGACCTATAACGACAACAAATGCAATGTTATATGTGATATTATTATGTTTTACCCTTGCACGACATGTTACGACTGTAGGTATGATGTCGTTATTGTTCGAAGTTAAGTTTGTGTCTCTTTTCTTTAACTTTAATCTCTGTTTCAGAGTATTATAGTCCTTCATAGCGAATAGCTTTGCTTCTGCCCCCGTGCCGAACTTCAGAAGTAGTATTGTTCCATTTATTGATAATGGTGGAAACCATTCATCGCCTGTTTCAGTGTCAACTGAATGAACAAATATCTCCTCTTCACTTTCACTGTGTTCATCTCTTTTCTGTGTACGGTTATCCAAGGTGTTAATCGACTGTTTTACATCATGATCGAAAATGACTTTTCAAGTGACATTTACCGCACGTATTTCCCCAAACCGGACTTTAATTATAGCCGTGTTTTAGGCCACAGCGACAACATTTCTGTTTGCCTGTGCGGTTCTCATGGTAGCTCCTGACCTTTCACCTCTGTCCGGAGTGTCTTGTCTAGTTGCCATGGTAACCTTTGTTCTTACCGGATCGCCTTACACCACCGGCCCTAGTTGGCACAGTACAGCTACTAGCGCCATCCGTCATTGCCTGTATCTGGCGTTTCGCGACTTCTCTGGCTTGACAAATAGATACTGCTTTTCCCAGGTCGAAATCATCATTAGAAAGTAATTTTTCTATCACTTTCTGGTTTAAAGATCCCAGAACAATTTGATCCCATATTAGAGATTCTTCAAGTATCCCGTAATTACATGTTTAACTTTGTGCTTCAAGTCAGTAACATATTGTTCTACTGTTTCGCCCCCGTGCTATAAACGTGTAAGAAACACATGTCTTTCGTATGTTTCATCAATTCGTGGTGTACAATATTGATAAAACCTACCTATCATGCATTAAACACATCGATGGCTTCTGGACCAGCTACAGCCAATAATACGGCGATTTTCCGTTTATCTGGCTTGCTATCCATATTGATCGCTTCCATATAGAAGTGTTTGTTTGAATCGTATCCAATTATCACTGACATTTCCTTGGAATATCATTTCTTTCGGTGCTCATGTGTTCCATTCTATATTAGTTCTTTGGCGACTTCATTGATTGATTAGGTAATTCAATCCGTTAATCAATGAGTTCAATAGACTTTTGGTGCCATGTAATGTTGGATGTACCGCTGTGTGTGTATGGAAGTGTGTGTCCACAACACAGTCTTTCTGTACTACTGTACAGTAGCCATGTGGTATGCACATGTTAACCACTAGGGATAAGCGTGCATTATTGAATAACACAAATATATAAATACAGTAAAGACATTTTACATCCATTCTGGGGGACAGGATTATCCGAAAGTAAGGTAGGAACAACTTTGATGTGTTATTAGACCACCTTCTTAACTGTCAAATAAGAAATAGACACCCTAAGGGCAAAGGTAAAGGTCGGACCGGAAAAAGAACAGAAATGGCACTGGTGACACTTGATAATAGGCTTTTGGTATTGGGTGGGATAGATCCATTCACATTCGGGTCGGGATGGACCTGGAAGCCGGCACCAGAACCTACGACCAAACGGGCTCTGGCTAGAAACAGAAAATCTCCATGGAAGACCAATATCATTGAGAGCACTCCAGTTTGTTCAGATGATTTTCTAGAATTACCTAAACCACTCGAGTGACAAGGTCAACCCGTAAGACTCTCAACCTTACGGAGATAAATTCAACCCCGACGTCGTTGAAGCGTGGACCACCTGCTCCCAGTTCCCCAACAGAGGATGAAGAAACACCCAGAACGGTAAATCCGCTCCACAAAAAGAAGATTGGAGAAAATATTAAAGGGTGCCACCCGGCCATGGTGTTCGCCCACAAAATAGATAAAGGAACAAAAAATAGTTGGACCTGGCCAAAGACCACCAAGGACCCATTGATCATAGCAAAAGAAAATGTGTCCAGGATAATTGCTACGCCGCACCAGAATGTGCAGCTAGAAAGTCTCCCTGGTGCCAGATTTCAGCATTTTAGTGATATGCTGAAAAATATTATTTTAGCACTTCGAATAAATGACCGTAGCTCGAATCCTCAGAAAACATCGATTCGAAATTTAAAAACCTTTTTGACATCGATATGATTCGATATGATTCGAATAATATTTTCCTTACTAAAATATATTATTCAGAAGTATTACTGAAAGTGGAACAGACCAACAGAGATTCAATCAATCGATCTATGGGTCATTGTGAATGGCTACCGTCATACCAATGTTGGGTACTCAGAAATTCAAAATTGATTCAAATAGTGTAATGGGAATCCTACGGAGAGAAGACACAGCAAATTCAATGGTCCATCGCTGGTTAGATTTTTTAAACTAAGGTCTCCAGAGGGTCAAACTTACCACTGTTATAAAATAATTAATGACATTTTAAATCTTTCAAGTCACGTTTTGATTACAGTAGAAACAAACTTACTAAGTAAGGGACTTGCATTCGTTCAAACCCCAATAATTTCTGGAGGAAACTGAAAATAAAATATTTCTTTCGCTATGAACGTAACAATTTTAATAAACCACAGAAAGGTTTAACATCTAAGTCAAACTGGGTACAACCGGACAAGGGAACTAATTCCGATTTAATATAATTCAATTAAATAACTTTACAAAGGAAATATATGAACTAAATGTTCTACGGGAAAAAACTAATTTAGCAATTGAAGAAAAATTAACGCTAAACAACATACGTAAACATAAAGATGCAGTAATTAAAAAAAAACTGATAAAGTTTCAGCAGTAGAAATAATGAACAGGCTATGAGGGCTATAAGCCTGAAGCATGATGACGTCACAAACCAAAACAAACCAGCCGTGCTTTGCATTGTGTGATTTATGCTGATCGATAATACCGGAATATTCCCGCCATTTTAACCTTAAACATCAATGTTCCGGATCTGTTATAATCATGCCAAAAACTAACTTCTGCGTACTGTTTAACTCTGCTTCGACACCGAAAAAGCCGGCACTGTTGAAAAATTGTATTCCAAAACTGAAAATCAGATTATAACTATATGCTAATCGTCCGTCATTGCCACTTTATAAATGATAGTAAAGTGTGGTATTCAACATTGCAAACCATAGTACAATAATATTCAATGCACATAACAAAGACTGTTAAAATGTGGTGTTCATAGTAAATCACACTAAAATTGTATTTAACGAAAAGAAGGAGAATAAAGACCAGGATATTGGTAAATTATATTTATGGATATAATAATATGGTAAATTACACTTTGTTTGGGCCTTTCACTGTTTCAGTCAATCCTTATACTGACACTGTAATTATAACAATTTGACTCACAGATTGTCATTTCGAATTAAAACTACCCAACGCTTTCTCAGCGTTTCATCCCGCGGCCAACACATACCAACTTAAATGTTTATATTGCTTACTAGTGGCATGACAATATGGTATGCAGGAGTTAGTTTTTGGCATGATTATAACAGATCCGGAACATTGACATTTATGGTTAAAATGCCGGGATTATCACGATATTATCGCTCAGCGGACCCCCTATAAATCCCACAATGCAAAGCGTGCCTGGTTTGTTTTGGTTTTTGACGTCATTATGCAATGGGTCTATTGTCAATTAAATAATGATAATCATTACGAAACAGTTAAAGAGTTTATACAGCCCAGAACGGCGATTCAAATAACTGGTATTTTAAATAAACTTAAATCTTCGGGTGCAATTTCTGAAGAAAAAACAAAACAATTTCGATTCCTTTCACCTCCCCAGGATCCAAGACCTCGACATTTTTATAGGCTCACTAATAGGCCAATAGTGTCTGACTGTAATAGTGAATAAAAAAATGTATCATCTTTCATAGATAGTCAGTTAAAACGATTTGCTATGGATCACCCTTCTTATATAAAAAACACATACGATTTTGTAGAAAAAATTAAAGCATTAACTTTGCCTGATAATTGCCTGCTTCTAACATTATATGTTGAAAGTATGTATACTAATATAGATCACACCAAGGGTTTGCAAGCGGCCAGGGACGTAATGGGAAATTATCCCATATATGATGATCCAATCATAGAACTTTTAGAATTATCTTTGAAGAGTAATGACTTTTTCGTCGTTAATGATGAATGGTTCATCCAAAAAGTAGGTACTTCTAAGGGTAGGGATTGGGCACCACATTATATTTTCATAATATGGCCACATGGCAAGGATTTGTTCTCTGGGTTTCTAAATAGTTATAATATATATGAACCACCCATTACATTTAAATCTGCTATCTGTATTGATTCGCTCTATATTCAAAAACCTTAAAAACAATAATACCTTACTGACCAAGGTATTTTTTAAACCAACTAATATTCATCAGATGTTGCACAAACATTCTTTTCGTCCCAAAAATACCTTTAAGGGTTTATTTAGATTGCAAATTATACGATATTTTAGACTATGTTCTAACGAGAAGGACTTTGATAAGACATGGGGTATTCTTTTTCAAGCCTTGTGTAAACAAAACAAATTCTTCTAAAAGGTGGATGCGTGGTATTAAAGGAAAAACTGTTAAGGAATTGAGAACCAACAGGGCTAAACAAAAGATGTTCGGAAGATATATTAAAATCGGCCGAAAAGAGTGACACTATAGCTGTAATAATGTCGTTTTCTAGAAGAATCCGAGACAAACTACCACAGGACATAATCCCAAAAGAAGGACAAAATCCCGGACTCAAAAATTAAATTACATAGTAATAACAGAACTACGTTTTGTGACAATAATTTGTTTCATTCAATACAGCCCATTGATACAAATTGCATTTGCAATTTATATTTCAATGGGTTCCAATTACAGAAAAACATAATGTCATCAATTAACTAAGATTGCTGGAGCTGACCTATGAGCTAATCTATGACCAATTATCTGCAATTAAGAGCTTGGATACAATTATCTACTTGATCAGATCATCTTGGATAATCTGTATTATAGGTAATTGATATGTGAGAAGTTTCATAATCAGCATATCTGACAAAAATAAGCAATCATGTGAATATCCAATTAACTTTAGCTGCAACCATGGAGGTCATACCCACTAACAAGGGCGGTCAGAAGATTTTAATAGATGGCTATATGTATACAAAATAAATCTACTAGGAAGAATCACATATGGTGGTCGTGCGTGCAAGGCCGTTCACTCCACTGCAAAGGAAGTCTGAAGACATCTCTGGCCACGGATACACATGTTTCTGGAGCTTCCCACAATCATGACCCTGATCGAGCTAGTGTTTGTGTGACTAAGGCAAAGGCAAACTTGTAATCTTTATCTGCACAGACCAGAAGAGAAACCAGGTCACCTCTTTGCCCAGACGATTGCTGATCTTCCCGACGATGCCAAACTACGTCTGGGCAAGCAACTCACTGTCAAGAAGATGCTACGGAGAACCAGAGGGGGCCGACATCTATCTGTAACAGACTCAGTCGACGACTTGACCATCGACGGTGAATGGGTTCAGACTATACAAGATGAACCTGAAACATTCGTAATATATGACAAGTGGTCCAGATACCAATGCCCGTATCATTGTCTTCGCCTCCGCACCCGCCATCAGACTGTTAGCCAGTGCTAATACATGGTTTATCGACGGCACATTCGCGATGGCTCCCAGAGGGTTCACGCAGTTGTATGTGATACGTGTTCCACTTGGAAATACAACTGTCAACACCGTCTATGCTGTTTTCCAGTACATTTGTTTGAAGTATATTTTACGTTTATTTTCTTATGTCGGGTACTTTCACACCTGTACAAACATATTAATTCTAATCAATTATCGGTGGGATGTTTCTAAACACCTAGATACGCAAGTTCCGGCGTTGAACAAAGAGATTAAAGTTACACACCTCCTTCGTTAAAAAGAACTAACGGATTAAGTGTGTGGCTTCCTATTGAAAATTGTGTATATAAACATAGAGTAATATGGTAAAGTCAAACTCAGAAATTTATACCACGGCATCAACCTTCTGGCAGCGTGGAATCCAAGTAATACTCCACTCAGTTCCAAGCCACATTACCCTTGAGGGCAACGACCGAGACGATAAACTAGCAAACGAAGCCACGAGCCTAGACGTCATCGAATATGCCAAACATACCCCAGACACATTCAACCATCTTGTTGACAGATTTATCTCTAATCCACTAGAATCTAATTGCAGAGGCTATACATCATCATCAAAGGATTGGTACCAGAACACTACTGTAGTTGGACATAATATCCCCAACAAAGGATTGCCTGACACCCAAATCAGAAGACAACGTTTCTGGAAAATTCACCGGCCCGTCCCCCCTAACACTATGCCGGCACTGTCAACAAGTGTACGATCCGGTACATTATTTGCTCAACTGCCCAACCTACTCGAAGCACCGAAGAATAATTAAAGGTCATCTCCGCCCGGAAGACTACAAACTTCCGGACCATCACATAGCAGCATTAATCATAAGAAAATCAACCTTCCTATCAGAAGTCATAACCCCACTTCTCCATAAAGACCCTTACACACAACAAAAACAATGAGGAAAGATCAGAGCCCCTTTATGGACTAGTGGTTAAGAGCGTGGGACTTCCGTAACCATGTTTCATGCTGTGCGGGAGGCCGGAGGTTCGAATCCCGGCCGTGACATTATAGTAGGGGAGGTTTTCATTCAACCAGGCAAATGGTACGGTCCCCCCCCCTTATATGACATTTATAGTAAACTGAGGTGCCACCATTTTAAACAACTGCCATCATTAGAATAAAAAGAATCAACACCAGGTGGCTGTGCCCAATAGGCGACAGCCAGGGGTAGAGACCTCAAACTTCAACAAGACGAGACAAGTAACGTTAGACATTCTATGCAACCTGATGAAGACTTGAATAGGTCGAAACTGGTGCTTGCTATTGGGTTGAGTCGTGTTGTGTGTTGCTATTGGGTTGAGTTGTGTTGTATCGCTGCTATTAGCATTGATCTGAATTTATTCTGATATATGCTTATATTATTCATATACTATTCATACAGTGTACTAATATTTTACTTTTCCATTTTAGGCTTATTCTTTATTGATGAATTCTTGGCCGTAGTGTTCAGCATAAAGCCTGGTTAATTTCTTATTTATATTTAGATTATCCTCTTCTGGATTATTTTAGTTGTTTTTTTCTTTCATTTTATTCTTCTAATTATGACGGTAGTTAAATTACATATGTAACTAAATATATTTTTAACCAGTTTAAAGTTTTAATTGTTGTTTGAATAAAGGTATACACCTGTGCCAGCGCCTTAAATATCTTTATGAAAGACATGCACTCGTACACGCACACGTACGCGGGCACGCACACACAGCCACGCACACACCCGCGCATGAACACACACGCGCACACGCATGCATATGCACACACACACGCGCATACATATGCACACAATATTAGTCGTCATTTTCATTAAAATTATTAATAAACAACTACCGAAATAGGTTATCAGATGTAAAACTGAAGAATGTCAATATTTCTTATATTAATCACCTGGTCGATATGTTTAACAGAGTACTGGGAGTACGTTTAGATAGGCACATTACTGACCAGAGAAGTAAGGTTTGTAAACGAAATAAATATATTTTGAATGAGTAAAGCACATATTTTTAAAACTTTTTTGTTATGTTTCCTATTCTTATCAAATATGTCTTAAATGCTGTTAGTTCTGGAAATTTAATGTATTCCAGCAACATGATTTGTAACTTTATAAACGTAACCAAATGATACGCAAATCGTATTTTATCCGTGTTATCTAAATTGTTTCTAGATACATAGATAGCATGATTTGTATCAATGAACAGTATTACTGTTGCTTCTAGACCAGTCCGTTGGTGAACGAATTAAATATATGTAACGTTTAATTTTATTTTCAATTCAATCCGCGGTCTGGTGCTGGGCTTATTTCACCAACCACTGAATAGCAGGTTGTAGATCAATGATCGCAAGCCTCAGAGAACCCTCCAGATGTGAATCACTGAGTTTACTACGCGTCTTTCTCTTTGAAAATTCACTTTGGTGAACAGTTGTTCACATAGGCACGTGTTTCCAAATAGTGCAATAATCATTCGAGCTTAGTTGCAAATAATGAAAAAGTCAGGTTGTTGGCGCGCAGATCTGCAAATCGAGTTTTGAATTATTGTCACAGCTGACCACAAAGAAGTGCAATATATGTAGTGGCCTGATTAGATTAACTTGCAGATAACGTTGGAAAATATGCACACTTGTATTGTTTGAGTTTTCCCATCCACAGACGAAGATTCATCTCAAACGTGTAGACGTTTGTACATAGTTTGTTGATTAACTGGTCTCTGCCCTGTAATTTTATGTTTAACACATTCATATGTTTTGAAATGTCTAGCAAGAATACAAAATCTGACAACCATGCTGGGTCTAACAGGAAACAGAATTTGTTTTTATCCAACATGATATAAGTATAGCATCCAACGCGGACTTTATAGAATAAAACAGTATAAATCTCTGCTCCCAAATGACCATTAATACGAAAGAGAGCTTAAGAAGCTAGTCACATCCTGGTTGGTCGACGAATTATCCGAGGATTGTTTATCTCTATGAAAAGAACCATTAGCCTATTGCCTTCTCCACAGAAAGGGACAGTTTAATATGGGTTATTAGTCATCTGGTTGTTTTGATAATTACGTGGTCAGTGATGGCCGAAACCAATGTGTAAGTGAGTTAAAAGATCCTTTACAAATATTCTATAATCGGGTCGGACAGAATGTAGCCGCGAAAAAAAAAATTCATTGCTCAGGGTTGATCAGTTTAAAAATCTTGTGATTATGTTAAAAACGCGCTTATTTGAATAATTATTAAGTGCATAAATAACAATATGTGTCAATAATATTGTTAATACATATATAAGTTATTACATGCTAGTAATATAGTCATACCTTTTCAATAAATTATTAAGTTATATAACGCTTGCTGAATGGCATTTTTTCTTCAACATTTCAATTCTATGAAAATAGCAATGACTTGACGGTACCCCAAAACATTATTGCATAAGATAAGAAAGGGTATAACATACAACACAATTTGTTTTCTAAAATCGAGATAGACAATGTATTTTTAAGAACTTAATTAGAATTCGTCGTTTACGATGTTAGATATTCTTGTTTTATTTTATAAGTTCATGTAATATATCATACAATTTTATTTTAAACAAAACAAAGTGACCAATAAATTACAGATGATGAATTTTAACTTAATTAACAATTTGAGTAATTTAATGTGAATAACAGAAGACAAACTGCAATCCTTCCTTGATATTTACCAAGTAAACTCTACATGTTTAAAAAATAAAATGGCAGTTACTGGGAACGATAAGTTGATTGCATTTCCGGAGAGATATTAACTCCCAAATGGAGTCACAAATGTGAGGAAACTGTAATTGATTGATTATTCGAAACAATGTTCAAAATAAATAAATCCCGCAGCATTTCGTAATTCAATCAATACTATGCGCTGTAGTGGAGACGCTAACTTTATATTAAATTCTTTACTTATCCAAATCAATTCTGCTATCTTTGTAATTTGATTTCAATTATTCGTTAGACCGGTCACGTGATTCATGTTTGTGTTTTATTATATGGCGAAATGGCAATAAATATAATTTGTATGCCGATATCATATAACTTTATTTATCACTTTTTTGAAAATTGCGCAATGATTCCAAGAGGACGGGTATCCATTGTGAAAACCAGAGGACCAAGAATTGAACCCTGTCGTACACCAGATAACAAAAACTGAACATCAGATAAAATACCACGAGCAGCCATTCTCTTGGAGTGTTGTTCCAGATAAGATACAAACCATTCAAGTACTGTACCTGACAGACCAAACGTGTATTTTAACCTAGAGAAAATTACATTATGTCCAACTGTATCAAATGTAGCAGACAGGTCCAGAAGAATAAGTATTACTGGCTTACTTTGATCAACTGACATCATATTATTATTTTTCACCCGAACCAAGGCTATTTCAGTGCTGTGACCACTTTTATAGACAGACTTTAGTGATTCATTAAGGCTATTATTGATTAAATATTTGTCTAGATGAAAAGCAACAGCCTTTTCTATAACTTTAGATAAAAAAGATTTGAAACAGGTCTGTAATTATTTAGAATATTACAGTCCATAGTTTGTTTTTTATTAATGGTTTTACAAGGGCAGCTTTCATTAATCTTGGGATAGCACCCAGAGATAATGATTTATTAACTATATTTGGAATAGGACTTATCAGAACATCCAGACAATAGTTCACAAGCCATGTAGTCATATGGCCAACTGCACAGAAAGCATTAGGTGACCTTTTCAGCAACTGTCTGATATCATTCTCTGTAAAAGGTTCAAATGCATCCATCATGGACACACAAGACCCTTCTAATAATGGATAACCCTGTGGTAACGTGCTGGAATGGAATCCACTATATATATTTAATATTTTGTATAGAAGAAGTTATTAAAACAATGGGCCATATCTTTATTTGAGTTGATAGTATTTGGAAGGACAATTTGACTTTATTTAATACTTTATTCACAACACTGAAAACAGTCCTTTGATTTCCCTTGTGTGTTTTGATCTTTTAATTATAATATTCAGATTTAGCAGAGGTAATGGTACTTTTAACTAGCATTTTACCGACCTTGAACATTTCATAATGAACACACAAACTGGTCCTGATCCACAGATGCTCGCGATACCTCCTGTGTCTCATTGCAGCTTGTATGTTCTTATTGTACTATGGACGCATTCGCTTTCTTGGCATTTTCTTTGCCCTTAAAGGTGTATGCTCATCTACACTGTCTTTCAGTGTACTATCATAGAGATCCACTAGATTATCCACATCACCCGGTGGATCCAATACCAGAGAAGAGACCAGCAAGAAAAGCCTCCTTGTCAATCGACTTATATTTTCTAAAGGAAATAACTTTAGCTGAAAAAGATTGTTTGTGTAAAGATACATTAATGGTAACAAGGAAATGATCAGACAGCATGGAAGACACAGACACACCCTTAATCAAATTGTCATCATCACGGGAGATGACAAGATCTAAGATGTGACCATGTCTGTGTGTTCTTTCTTGGACATGCTGCTGAGATTGGCAGATCTAAGAATGTCAGCCAATTGTTTGGTATTTGCATTCCTCTGGCAATCCCAATGTATAGTGAAATGATATCCACTATTGGTAGCAAGGTCAACAAATTCCGAAATTTTAGGGAAGCCTAATTATACTTGGATATCGGTTACTGACTGATTTTCGATTGCAAATAGATTTCGGCTTAGTTAATGCTACAGGTTTGTCCCGTATTCAATTCTAAATAGGTAGGCTGAGCTAATGCAATGAGATCAAATAAAGTAATTCAGCTTTTTATAGTAACCCAAGTAGTGGCTGTGTTTGTTTGTTTGTTTGTTTGTTGTTCGGGGAGAATCCCCAGGCTGTCGCTTAATCAACAAAGCCCTATGTTGGAGGGTGGTCACTGCAAGAGTGTTTTACGTCCTCAGGGTTTTTTTAACGTCCCCCTTTATTTTAAATAATTCAGTGGAGACGGCAGCGCCATTTAACGTGGTCAGCCACCCATGATCTAGTGAGCCGAGAAATTAATCCCTGGAAAAGTTTCGACCTCTTACGGGGTTCGAACCTGCGACCGTTGGCACCAAGTGCCAGGTGGTTAACCGCTAGGCCACCGGAGCTCACTGATTATGCTGAGGGGAGAATTCCCCTTTATATACCGGTTTGTATGTGTGGGAGGAGTTTTAGTGGGGGATTGTTCTCGACTCAGCCAAGTTAGCGGTGATTGGACCAGGTGACTATGCGGGGTCTACCGAACAACAACGCTGACAGTGCTGAGGGGACAATTCCCTATATATATATATATATATATATATATGGATTTTTGTAGATATTTTTTGGGGAAAGAGTGGAGAAAAGAGTAGTAGTAGAGGTGGTGGTTCTGGAGTGCATAGTTTCGAGGAGTGTATAGTTTTTGTACAGTTTTGAGTAGAGGGATAAAGTAGATTCGAGACCACATGAGTTCGGAGTTTTGAAAGAGATAATTTAGCTAAGTCCGAGAAGGACGGTCGAGCCGTCCGCGTCCCGGATCTCGGTATTTTACACGTAGTCGATCTGCAGAAGATCTTGGGCTTCTGGGCAGAATACGAGAATGACGACTGCTCTGCCTACCAGCTCCTCCGGGCACATATGGACCACGAGTGTAAGCCTACGTGGGTGGCCTGTTACTCAGTACTCTTATTCAAAATAAACCGTTTGATATTCATATTATTCCAATAGACTACATTGTAGGTCCTATGAATTATAGATATATATATATATAATAATTATATATATATATATATATATATATATATATATAGTAATCGACATGGGCCGAGATCGGCGACATACAAACACGCATCTACAAATAACACTTTAATGCAATGTGGACCGAAATCAAGATATATTTATGATACCCACGTCGATCTCAGCCCATTGGCATTATGGTGTGAACAATTATTTTAATGTTAATTGCTTGGAATACCTGGACCGAAATCGACGTGGGCCGAGGTCGACATATCGAAGCAGACTAGACTATAAGGAAATAACGCCTCAATCCTGAGTAATGCTATGATTTACTCAACTCACACAGCTAATCCCTAACAAGTTTCAGTTCATCTCTTAGTGAACATTCTTTCTCTCTCTCTCACTGTGTGTGTGTGTGTTATTAACCACACTTTAACACCTAATATATTCAGTTCTCCAAAATAATTATGATTAGGCGTAAACACATGAACTTTATAAATTGCAATGTAAATTCAAGGAAATATTTAAAAAACAAATGGGCTCACATTTTATATATGATATTTTTAAGAAAGATGACAAAATATTTTGTGTGCCAAATTATTGTACTGAATTTAACAGGTTAATGAAAGTTTTATTACCTAGTATATCTTATTCACTATGCCAGTGAAAGGTGTGGGTTAAAATAAGGGATATTGAACAGGACACTTTTCATATATATGACGTAATTATTTAATTTCTTCTTCTTCTGAAGTAGACAAGTTAGTTCTCAGCAATAACATCTCAATAGCAGGACACGATTGATATACACGTATCTATGTTTTAGTAGTTTTTATAGTCAGAATAAAGAATGAGTATATATATCTCAAAATAAAAATCATCACAATATAACAATGGAAAACAAAAAACACAATTTATATTGATATTTAACTAATTTGTGAAATTATTTACTTCATTTGAAAACATCAACGTAGACCAACAATTTATATATATATATATGTGTGTATTTCACGAGTTTTATCATAACCAACCAGTAGTGAATCAGGTTTACATTATAGAGAATTATACAGGTTCATTTAGTTATAACAGTAGATATTTCCGTTTCTTCACTGGACAATATAAATAGCACATCCTCTTCACGCTACTTGTTAATAAACAAATGAGGTAACATAACATCTTTAGCTCATTCATATTACTATTACTCTTAAATTGGTGGACACTATTTTGTCATCTACTAAATAAAATTATTATATCCTCATGATATTAGATATTTTATTAGCTGCCCCCCTCAAGTACTTAACTTCACTGTGGAATAAAGATTTACTGCTAAAGGTCTCAACGTAGTACTAACAGTAGCAGAATATCAACTGAGAAAACGGTTAACTACTGAATGTCTCATAATATTACTAACAGGGGCAGAATATCAGATGGACATTTATTCCTAACATAAATATTGCTGCCTCATCATCCCCGATTAGATTTCTACTCGATCACTGGACTTGATAAGCTGTCAAAACAAAAAACAGATAAACACATAAACAGATTCATCGCAATAAATTTCCTAGAATGTTAAAATTGTAAAATGCTTTGATCTACTAAGAATCATACTTAACACTTGTATTTAAAAACGTATGTGATCATGTGACTGTCTAAGGATGGTGTGATTCTAGAAGTGTGAGGAGGAAATATATTTGTGAATGACGGAGCTACAACCTACTGGTAGAGTGGAACGAACAAATATTTATTGCGCACAAAACATCTGAAGATCATTCCCACGACACAGAAGTGAAGCAAAATAATATCAGTCACATCTAATTAAGAACAATCAATCACATAAAAAGAGCATAACATTATATAACTAAACTTCATAATATATTGGTTAATAACATTGATAAAAGCAACGATTTTAATTAATTCAGTTGGTGTTTAACTGTGTTTTCATCTGTAATGACTTTAACATTTGTTGGACAGTAAAAACATAATCTTCAGTACAATGTTTCATCACTAATGTCACAATTAGTCTTGACAAAAACAAAATTCCAGTAAAATCCACCGAAGCAAAAGAACAATCATCCACACATTTCCATCACAGATTGCATCATTTCTTAAGCAATAGTTTCGCGCCTCAAAAAGAAGCAAAAAACTATAATTCCTAACTAACACATGCGCCTAAAGGAAATATACTTTCCTTCAGCAAATCAGGGAATCAGAATTACTGATAAGACACATTTGTATTATTTAAAGTACCACAGACCGATTCTTTTGACCGATTATTATTATTGTCAGATGAATCCAAGCATTCACCAAACATACCATCATGCTGGCATACAATCATCAACAGACATTTTTTTCCTATTAGTCAACGTTTACCTTCAATAATCGAATAGACTCCAATTAAGTCAGTTTAAATATTAATGAAACCCCATGAACAATTTGTATATATTCATAAAAATAGATGCATTGTTTTATTTAAAAAAACGTCCTAACGTTTTATTATATTGCATTTTGCCTCATCCCTAATGTGCATACTAAAAGCATACAGGAGGCTCGAGCTGTAACTAAACAGTTCACTGGCTTGCTGATTAATTTACTTAATGAAAATATGGAATATCGTAAATAAACCTGATAATGAGCAGATCTCTTACTATCTCTACCAAATAAAATACCGCTTTAAAATCACAAGTTACCAACAATAACAATTTGATAGAATTATACGTTCGATTAAATCTTGAAAGAAACTATAAATAAACTGGAGCCTATTAAATTTAAACACAAGACAGTTGTGTGATTAATCAATCAAACCTTGTCCAAGTGTTTGATTATTTTATTAATAGTATTATGACACAACTGCAGTATAGCCCTTAAGTGTGCAGACGCACACACACAAACATACTTTAAAGATAACAAGGATATTTCTATCAGAACATTATTTAGCAAGAGAACATCCAGAAAGCACACATTCAGCTACCCATAACTGAAGCATTTCTCAGTTTTCCAAAGAACAATAAGCCATAGAGGAGGAGAATGATATAAATGAACAGCTCATGGTATTAAGTGATTTGCTTTAAAACAGAAAACTGTCCTAAAAACTCATAATAACACATTTTCATAAAACATTCATCTAGCAATTATAGATTCCTGAAAAGGTAAACATGGATCGAGTGTTAAAACTCATATTTTTCAGCATGTTATATGTACTAAGATATAAAGCAATTTAAGCAGGGTACTGTTAGATGAAAACCAGCTTAGTGTTATATTGGTAGACATTTAAAGTTTTGAAAGCTTAAATACTTTTTCACAAAACCAGATTTCATTTCCTTAAAGAATACATCACAAGCAAGTTTATCATGCAAGATTTCCATAAACAATTTAGATCAGGATAGCCCCAAAACTTTACTTGCAAAATAGTAAGATGCCTATGCAAGGTATGACAGTATAATTCCCAGTAATACGAATACTAATTAATTGTCCAACTCTGAAAAGTCGGATTATCTACAAACAATAAATGTCACAAACTGTTCAAGTTTAATATTTACTAAATTCTTTTTTAATTAATTAAGTGAAATAATAATAATACTGTTGCGCTGCATTTAAGAAAAACTCTACTTTGGATTTAGGCTATGTATATGTTATATCAAAATCTTTTGGGTTATTTGACCCTGTAGAATATTGTAATTTTACACGTAGGATACAATGTTATTTGTTTCCTGCATGAAAATCCTGACTTTCTAAGGTTCAGAGGATAAGAATGTGCTTATTGATAAGCACATACAGTCCCCTACCTAAAGATAACAAATGTCATTACAGAGGTAAGAATTCCTAGCACCGTGTCAGGGTGCTCATGTACCACTTACAGGTAACATTAAACTAATACAGTACATTAAGCATAACATTTTAAATATAGCCGACATAAGCCGAGTTAGTCAAACGATTATTTCACTAATACAGCATTTTCACTCTAGCTTGTACAAATAGCAGAATTTCAAAACAACTATTCTAGATACTTACAAACTACTCAGCTTCACTACATACAGACAAGCAAATTGCATTTGAAAACCATTACATTATACAAATATCACTATCCAAACATGAAAAACTATTCTGAATGATTAAAATAAATAAAATGTCCATTTATACAAATATTTATTGTTAATGTACATAATTAAATAGACACTTTTGTGAATACTGGTCCCTTTATAATATAACAGATCTGACTTTGGACGGATTGTTTGATATATAAACCAAAACAGTTGATAGTAAATAGTCAATGTACAAGTGAGTTAATTTGTTTACTACCATGGAATTAAATAGCATATATTTTCAAGACAATGTCATGGAATGTCATATTTTAACAACATTTATACATGTTAAGGATCAATGAAAGACTACTAATATTACAAAATAATAAAATCACACAAATAATGCTTCTTTATTTCTCTCATTTTAAGAAGTATGGCTTAGGTTAAGTGTATGTAAGCTATTATAGAAATGGTATTACAAAACATAACTTTACATTATATATATATTGCACAAGATCTATATAATATTGTGACACCATGTACACCAACAATGATAAAACTCAGCTCACTTATTCAAATAATTTATAAATAACAGCAGCATTTAAATGTTTACTCACACACACACACACACACACAGTGAGAGAGAGAGAGAGAGAGAGAGAGAGAGAGAGAGAAGGGAATATGTATGCAAAATAACTGGTCCTAACATTTAGCAGTAGAATATGAATACCTTGTCATTAACTATAATATACAGAATTAACTAGACAGACCAATAACAATGGTACACACATCTACACACATTGTATCACCAATTGTAATGGATATGAAGAATGACGAGGAAAACAGATCAATGTTGTGTTTGTGCAACACACAAGTGTCAGTTATATACTAAAAGGAATGAGAGGATAGAACAAGCAAAAATCTCAGATTTGTCAACATTTATCTGATAATAAAACTAAAGAGTGATAGCTTCATCAAACACAAAAGTCATGAACAAGTGTCTAGAAGATGATCATCCACTAGATGAAATGACTAGATCACCAACCATGAAAATCGTGATTTCATAATTTACAATTTTATGAAAATGGCAGTAGAACATAACACCAGATAAAAAAAATGACGGAAAACAAATTGGATAACAATTTCTGATTTCAGACCAAAGACTCAAAATATCCTTGATTAGAATGGTAAGTGAACTGTGTCATAAAATGGGTACAAATAATTCTGAACAAGAAACTTACCAATTACAGGCTTTGGTGTGGTGACCTAATCTTTTCTTATGGATCACATAACAAGTCGGCAAACTGTGATCAACACACACACAGACACAGATAATTTCAGTATTTATCACCGATCACCTCAGCTTTTAGTTTAGCAGCTATAGCCTTCCTCATTGCAATCTTCTTCTCATCCTCAGCAGATTTCGTACTGTCAGCCTTGCCAGCCATTGCTGATCTAGCAGCGTGTGCTGACTGTGGCCGCTGTGGTCTCTGGCTGGTCGTCTCCCCGAGCTGCTTCTCTCTTGCCTGCTTCTTCATGGTGAGCAGTTTGTCACGCTGCTCACGAAGGAACTCCTGACGCTTCTTCAGCTCATCAGGACTCAACTTTGACAAACTAGCCTGAAATAAATAACTGATGATGCTAACATATCTACTCCTTCAAGACGGACACACATTAACACAGTGCCTATAAGAAGATTTACTTTAATTAATTTTGAACAAATCTCTTTCTTAGTTCTATAATTACCTACATTAATTGTACATCAACTGTGTCAAGAATCCATCAGAATTACATCCACATGTAAACAACTAATTTAACAATAGAATCAAATCAAATTTCAATATCACCAATCAATCAACAATAGACCCCTTGTCAGCTTTTGACATTTCCTCACCAGGTGGGATTAAATCAAGAAAGAAGCTATTTAATCCAAACTGCCTTCTTGATCCAAATTAAACTGATTCCTCTGCTGTTGATAGACACACAACATTGATTACTGGAGTCAATCCATAAGAACAAAGTTATTACAGGACACAATAAACTAACAGAGCTAGTTATGTAGACAAACTTACGGCAATAGCTGAGTGTGTAGACGACTGTCCAGCATCAGCTTGAGCCGAAGCCAGCCATTGTTTGGCTGCCTCAGATCCAGATATCGGCTTGTCAGTAGTAACTGTCAGGGATGGTGGAAGCTAATGAATGAAACAAATTAATATCTATGTTATATCAGCTCTCATCTTATCACAGAGCCAAGCTACTTACAGTAAATTGTTGAGTTGGTTTAGTAAACATCAGCACTGGTCATATCAAGGACATATAGCTGAGGGACAACCCCCAAACAAAGTAGACAAAATCCACAAACACAGGTATCATTTGGATCCGAGATAACGACCTCGAGGTTTGAGGGGCAGCACTCTAACCACCACACTATCCGAGTATTGCCAATAAGAGTAAGCAAACTCTCTTGCAATACACATACATATTGGCTCCATCATTAAAAGATACTCACTTACCTGTACTCTGTCAGCTAACTTTATAGGTGAAGGTTTACTCTCAGCCTGTGGTGGTGCTGCTGATGTAACCGGTGCCAATGGTGGAGCACTACTTAGTGACATTTTCATCATGTTCTGTGCGGAAACAATCGATTGAAGATCAGCATATAATAATAAATAAACATGAATTAGCAGACACCACTATTCAATCATGTTTCATGAATGGCAAGCAATGGCGATTTTTACTGTACAAATGTTGTTGGGGTTTTACTTTTACGAACACTTTCACAGCAAACTGGCTAGCATCAACATTGATAATGACGAGGGCTACATAAATAACAGTCCACAAATTATTGACATTACAATAATCTTGTTTCATTCTATAAAGGGTTCGTATAAATTGTCAGTAGCTAAGTCTTAATCATCTGTGTGGCTTTCTGAAGACGGATTTCATTTAAAAAAAGGCAAATTTCATTTCAAAATAGCATGTTTTCAAAAAGGGTGGGATTTATAGGGGCAGAATAAATTCTAAATGACAGATGTTCCGCTTCAAAATAAGACAAAATTATTTTATGATAAGATAAACATGACCCTGATTTGGATAATTAGTCCTTCACGAAGTGATGTTAGGTTTATAATCAGGTTTTTGCCTTCACTGTAAAATCTAAAACATGTTTAGCCAATCTCTGAATTGTCAAACTGACTAATAACCATAAGCCAAACAGAGATAGGTAATTGTTAACAGGAAAGCCCAGGAAACTTGATTACCTCAAAAGCTCTCACTGTCTTTTTAACAGACATGGGGTCAATTCCAATTCCACTCAATTCCATTTCAAATTTGTCAATTCCAAACTTTTCAATTCCAATTCCGTTTCTTTCCGACTCTTTTTGGCCTAATATTTTTTACCATTAGTAGATACTCTGAGTACCTATGTGGAATACATACTCCAAGTAGTTTATATTCCAAGTAGGGTTGTCATGGAAGAAATATTTCTGAATTAAAAAATTAAATGGTAAATTAATTTTGCCTGTTCTAAACATTGAACGGGGGTAAATGCCTAAATAGCAATATCTCTATATAGATTACAGGCATGCTATGTGATGGTATCACTGTGTTGTGGGTGGAACCCAAGGTATCCAGACCAGTTTAATTGGTAATGCACAGTACCACAGTTAGTGTGCATATTTTATATATATATATATATATATATATATATACAAGGAACCAAAGTTCTGGATCAATTTGGTTCCAGTAAATTGGTAACAGCACATGTAAGTGTTAACATGGTAAAATTAGCTCAAGTCTAACCACAAGACGCTTTTAGCTAAAGAGGTATTATATCAAGTGGTGGATCATAGTCTTGGGTGGATCCCCATGTAAGAGTATATTTTCTAATCATCAAAGGTGTGTTTATATTCCACTGCCCAGTGGGAGCCTTGAAATGAATATATTTGCTTAGCTCTGCCCAGCAGGGGTCAGACCCTGTATTTACTTTCACAACCCTGCTGGGTACTAAACCAATGACATATGTTATGTTTACAAAATCTCTCAAATGGTTATTAAACTGTTAGGTCTGGAGACAGGCTATAGTAGTCACAGTTTGAGGAGAGGAGGGTAAACTTTGGCTCCAGATTGGCATTCCGGGTGAGATGATAAAATTAATGAATTCCTAAACAGCAATATCTCTATATAGATTACAGGTATGCTATGTGGTGGTGTCACAGTAGGGGCAGAGCCCATGGTATCCAGACCATTTTAATTGGTTAAATGCTCACTTAGGGTGCCACAGTCAGTGTGCATATCTGATATATATATATATATATAGGAACCAAAGCTCTTGGTGCCAACGGTCGCAGGTTCGAACCCCGTAAGAGGTCGAAACTTTTCCAGGGATTAATTTCTCGGCTCACTACATCGTGGGTGGCTGACCACGTTAAATGGCGCTGCCGTCTCCACTGAATTATTTAAAATAAAGGGGGACGTTAAAAACCCCCTGAGGACGTAAAACACTCTTGCAGTGACCACCCTCAGGGTATTTTGGCTCCATCTTTCCGTACTGCTCCCCTGTGAGTGGTAGGGGAGGAGATTTCTCAACCACTCCAACATAGAGGCTGTGCTGATTAAGCGACAGCCTGGGGATTCTCCCCGAACAACAAAACCAAACCAGCTCTGGATCATTATGGTTCCAGTATATTGGTAACACCACATGTAAGTGATAACATTGTAAAAATTGTATATTAATTTTTGGATAAAAATATTTTGTAGGAAACTTCAATTTCAAAATTTCTCAATTCCAAATTTCTCAATGCCAATTCATTTTTTTTAAATAATCAATTCCAATTCCAAAATTGAACTCACCCCACATCTGCTTTCTAATGTATAATAAAACAAAAAAGAAATAAAATAAAAAAGACAACAAAAAATCAAAGTGTATTACCAAGAATGATGTTTAAGAAGTAAAGGAAAATAGATTCAAAATGCTCATTTATCAAGTCTCTGGCTAATCACATTAATAATTATCGACAAAATAACAACAATTTGATCTCAAAATATTAGTAAGTAATAAATTTTAATAAATCTCAGTATAGTCAAGAAACTGAACTTAGTTGGACAACTAAATATGTGTATAGGGATACATTATGCCAGAGAGTTTCTAATAAAGTGTCACCTTTTTGCTCTTAAATAGTCAGACACCTTCACTTTATATCATAGCTCACATAACTAGAAACTATATCCTGGCTTCTGACATTTCCAGTGCTTTGACTTAGGACACATGTTTAAGTCATTGGTAGGTTTAGGTTTACAGATAAGGAAAAGGTATTTACGCAAAAGTCAAGATCTTTTCTGGACATTAGTAAAAAAAATACAAGGCTTTCCAAAATTAAGGGCTTTTGAAGAAATACCTTAAAATTTAAGGCTTTGTCCATATTGTGCAAACCTTGATCTAAACAAGGTATACTGTTTATACAGCCAAAAATAACCAAATTATTGAGGATATTCTATGGTGAAAAAGATGAAAGTACTGCTACTATAACTGTGTATCATAAGGACACATCTAACACACCCAAGTTATCTCCTAGTCTAACAAAGAATACACTTTAAAGTTTAGTTAATTACATATAAAATACCTTATGGATATTTTACCAAACAGCAAAAAAATTAATCTCTGAGAAACAATTAAAATATATATTTGTCTAAAATATCAAAAAAACATTTAGCTGCAGAGCTATTAAAACACTAACTGCATCTAGAATTATATTCTAGCATAACAGCGTTAATTTATTCAAAAACATCAAAGTAGTATGTAAACAAACATCTTCCATCTTTTTTCTTTCCCCTTTAAGTAGGACAGCTTCTTGCTTTGACAATTCCAATGACTTTTTCAATTCTTGTTCTGCTTTCTTGCTTTTTTTATCCACTGTTTCTGCTTCCTTCTTTGATTCACTATGAACATAAAAATTTCTTTATTAATTATCGACATAGTGAGCACACCTGATTTTGTAACTTGCATATATAACAAAAAGATACAACCTGAAAACTTACCAATTAGTATTGAACTAAGAAAAGTATTGCAAGAACGAGGATACATAAAATCTAAAGTAATTAACATATTCATTGAATAAATATGCATAAATCAACAATGTAAAAAAGGATTCTAGTCCCCTATAAACCTTAGAGATAAATAAACCATTAGAGTATAACTAATGTTGGCTATTTGTGACATAAATGATGGAAATAGTAATACCAATCTGCATATTTAAAATTATTTGAATAATCTATTAATTGTTGTTTTAGAAAACATATTGTAGAGAGTAAAACAAATATATAAGTATATCACATATTTCAAAATATAACCATCTAAATTACATCAATAGAATATGTAATTCAGAACAAAACTGTGCCACATATGGGACTATCTAAGAAAAACATGAAATTGACAATGGTTGTATACATACTTCCTAATTAAAATAGTAAAGTAATCCATATTTAAGTTGGCCATATGGTTAATTAGGTCGACTCTATATAAAACATTATTTGGTCTGGACTGCAGTATCTGAGTTTCATCCAAAGCCAGGCTTAAAATCAATGCCACAATTTTTTATATCATTATTAATACCCTATCACAATCATGCCAAAATTTTGACATTATGCAATTGCTTTGATTTGTTAAATCGTCATTTTTTTCAACCCTGGCCAAAATGATAACGGATATGTTTCTGAATAAGGAAACTATTCACTTTTCTTTAATTACAAGGCTAGTTATATGTTATTACATTTAGTACTATACTTATACAAATTGTGTAAATACAAACACAAAAACATAGGTAAGAACACTTTTAACATCAACTGGGAACATCGTTGATACACTGTGATTCAGTTACATCATGATCAATGTTTCTTAGATCCCAACCATCATACTGTAAAGGTTTTACCTGTAATCCTATATATCATTTTGAATTAGAATCTCAGCTTTAAACATCCAAAATGTAATTCCAGAAAAAGTTACAAAAGAAACTCTTAAACAGTTATACTTTTACAAGATCAATACATTTCTTAAATGTGTTCATGGTAATATTACATGTACCACAGACAAAGTGTATTTAAGGACTATTATCAACATCACTAAAATGGTTCTCTGATAGGGCATCAACAATATCATTTTTATGTCAACATTGTGCTACTGATTTATAAGTACTGTTTCACTATCATGTGGATCATACAAGCTTATTAATAATGCACATGTGGCTCCTAGTCAACTTAGCCTAAAAAACATTCAGCCATTTATAAACATGGCCTGTAAAACTTTACCATTAGTTAATGAACTTGGTCAATAATGAACTATGTCAATATATAAGCATATAAAATAAGCTTGAATTAACAGTGTAGTTGTTTGAAGTTCTGAAAATTCTATGTAAAGCCCTACCATTATTGTGCAATCATTGCGTTTATAACAATATCCAGGGATTTGTTGCAAAACATAATTTCAGGCTGCAACAGAAAATCTAGTGGCAAACTAAAAACATCAACAAATCATCAGACTGTTATGCATCATGTGGAAATATACATCAAATATATTTGATTAGGGTAATACCCCTTATACAGTAAATACTGAACAAATGAAGAACAACTTGAACATTTAAACAAATCACAGGAATATGTGCCTATATTAACCATGGCTCTGAAGCAAGTCTTATTTAAATAATTTGTATTAATGGTGTACTTGTGATTACTGGTGACCACAAACATAATGATAATGTGCCCTAAAAACGCATGTCCACATAAGGAACATCAGTGTAAAAACAAATGACCCCATTCTCAGCATTTTACCATAGCATCTGAGATTGGATAGCATTTCTGAAATTAACATCACACAGTAAATTATAAATTCTGCTCAGTTTCAAATAATTCTTACAACTTGAAGTAAAGTTATAAACACTGAATAAAATTGGGTTTATTTCATTGTGAGCATCAAAACTGAGAAACCGTTAAGCCAGAGGCCAATCATGAACATGTCTAAACCAATACCCATCAAAACTCACACTAAAACATGTTGCAAAAGCTCTTCCTCTTGTTTGTCAAAATCTATTGGTTTTCCAGCTGCTTCTTTCTGCTTATTCATAGCAGCCTGACCTTCAGCACCAGTCAGGGACTGGGGAAGACCACCTGTAGCAGCAATTATCATAACAAGAACCTGCTCCTGGATCATGATATTTCTCTTTATCATCAACTGGCAGAAGATATCAAAATCTGTGGCAGCAAGAACTTGGTCAAACAATGCCTATATATTAAATGAAATACATGTCACTTAGCATCAGTATCATTATTAATCATATTTATGAATAACAATACAAATAAATTGCCCGTTAACTGCCTTACACAAATGTAGTATCAAGATTTATAGCCACAATAAAGTTTTACAGATCAAGATGAGTTTATCATAAATAAATGCGGACTCATATTTCAAAAGTAACTTATATATTGTTAACAACTTTTTCCTAAACAAACCATGTCATCTTTATACAAAGGGTTATAAAGTTGACATTTGGTGTTTTTGTTAACACCTTTTATTAATATTTTCATCAGCATCCACATTGTTCAATAACTGATACTAGCTTCTCACAAACCTATTTGGCACAGTTTACTTATGCAAACTCTGTCAGAAATAAAAACATTTAGAATCAAACACAACATGATATATTATATTCATACATTAAACACTTCCTTAAGATCAGGGTATTGCCACCATTTTGTTAATTCCATCAATAGCTTCATCAATTGTTATGTTCATATCCTGACAAAATCCCTCCAGAAGAGCATCAATCTGATATAATGGAAATACAAAAATGGATGTTAGTGTAGTAAATTACCATTATTATATAACAAAAGATAAATGTAAGTGATTAAACATATATATATATATATATATATATATATATATATATACATATATTGCTTTATTAGTATACAAACAACATACCAATTTCTTGTACCGATCATGCAGCAATCTGTGCTCTTTCTGAGGTTCAATAGCTGGATCAAATACTGGAAGACGAACACATTCACCTTATTTTAGTTCCCATAACAAGTACTTCATTAGTGGTAAATAATATGGTTTTAACATTTTGACTGGCTATATATACTTATATATACTGCATGGGAACCCACTGATTGTGAACTCATTGTGGCTGATTCTTTAGCCGAAAGAGAGTTCATTTGTTGTATAACAGTGTAGAGATTTATGTTAATAATTTAAATCTGTTCGACTGCTTTCAATAATTATATTATAAGCTGTTACCCTGAATAGTGCCTTCTTTTCATATAGAATTGGTAGTATGTATGTGCATATTTTAATTATGCCAATTTAAATAATAATTTAACATATTGTAAAAGGGTTTTATTACGTTAAAACTAAAAGACTGCATATGATGAAAAATCATGATATCACTCCATTATGGAAATGTGGTCACCATGTCACTACCAAATTATTCTGTTACCTATCTATTTATACATATATACTCAAGTGTGTATAATTATAAAATTCTAGCAGCTGGGAAAAAATATTACATAAACACCTGTAAACACAAAACATAAAAAATTAGTTTTGCATAGCAACGTGGATTTTTGGACTATACAGATATTAGGTCCCTATTTCTTATATTATGTTTATAAATATTATGCATCTGAAACAAAATAACTATTTTTGAAATTTATCTATGAACAAACTGAAATGGTGGCTAATGAAATAAATTCACTTTAATGTCTGTTTGCACAAACATATGTCATATTACAACAACATGTGTGTATGTGTGTGTGTTGGCATGCAAACAGCCAATTAGTTAATCAAAAGATGATGCCCCCAAAATAATTATAATAGCTTCTAAATGGAATGATAGAATATAGAACTAAGTATGCTCTTACTGCCACAAGCACAAACATATCCTACATGGCTACAGCTTTGTTAATACTTCAAATCTCTAAACAGTGGTTTCATTTGGCAGCCAGCTGTTTTCCTTCATTTTCTACACGCACAGGAATATTTTGTTTCAAACAGAGAAAATATGAATTTTTCAGGGATGAATTCTGGCATGGTAAAGTATTGTTGCGTTAGTGACTAATACAATAGTTAAAAGCAAATATTCCCTTTGAAGTTACCTTAAATCCACTAATACATTTCACCATCTTATCATTGAGCATATGTGGTAGATCTAGTATATTTGTTCAGTTTGCAGTGCTACTTAGTGTAGTTTATCAATGCTATAAGTAAATAACTGCCATGACTTTCAACTAAGACAGTATGGCATTATTATAACATTGACACTTATATTTAAGAGTAATGAAAACTGAGTCCTCTTTTATTTTCTTTGATGCTATAACCATAAAACAATTGTTTTTCTGAAATATTTCCCTAGTTTATGCAAACATGTTAACTGCAGAAATGTTCAAACAAAACTAAAGACGGTCTAAATATCCTTCTCAGTGTGTGTACTTGTAAAGTTGTATATGGCAATAACATGGCTGTTTTTGTTCTATTTCATACTTAACCATAATAAGTTATCCAAGCAAATTGCTTGTAAAAAAAGCTAATAGTAAGAATATATGTCTATTAACTAGTACTTTAACGCGTCCAACAACACATACAATAACTTTATATGTGTATAACATTAAACAAAAATCTCAGATGCACTCCATACTTCCTTATTGTTGTACAAATTGTAAAAACTAAAATTAGAGGATAAAATTTTGATATTTTGTTGAAAGGATGCACCTTCCCTGTGAAATTATTACACGGAAATCATGACATGCTTTTATTTTGAAAATTGTGACGTAGATTCAATGTGGAAATTGTGATTTAACCTTCAAATGTGGAAATAAAGCTGACATGAATTCAATATGATGTTGCTTGCTGGGATAATAAACTAAAGGTCAGATAGGGGAAAACAGTTCTTAGTCAGTTCATCACTTGGTGGGAAAACAAATATAAGATCTAGATTTATATTTAGGTATATTCCAATATTGGCAAATTGCAAGCAACTTTTTCTCTGAACTTGCCTGTTCTGAAATTTCTGCACTAATAATTTATCATGAATCAATTAATTAATGGTAAATAATTGACAAATTATTTTACCCTTTATTAATAGGATATTCACTGCAGTAACATTTTGTTTTGCAAACAAGCTGTGGTACTACGTGATGTTTGCCAAAGATGATGTCACAATAAACCCTAGCAAGTGTCGCATACACTAGCAATGGCTCATTAAAGTTCGGAAATTAAGGATTTGGGGGTAATTGTAATGGAAATATGTATATTTTTGTTATTGTTTCTAACAACAAAAGCTTCACAACAACTATACTCCATCATCCTACTCAAGCATGCTGGAAAAGAACCTGTGTTATATTTTGTGGGATGCATTATAACGATACCATCGCTACTGCGAGAATACCAACACCGGCTGTCCAGAGAGAGGCAGTGGGCAGATCCTTGTTCACAAGTATGCAGCTGCACCATCTCCTGCCACCCCTAGGACATGTAACTACTCACTCCGTAATGCCCATGCTTATGGTTTTCCTCGTTGTAGGACCAATCACTTCAAGACCTCTTTTGTGTCGTATGGTCTGTATAACTGGCAGTGACTCATTTTAATTTTATTAGATATTTTAATTAGTAACACTTTCACATATTGTTAAGATTTCATGAATAGTTTTACTAATATGTACATTAATGAATTGGTTATTTAACCATAATGTATAATGTTCTTATTCGTATATTCAGCAGCTTTAGCTGTAAGTGAATAAACTTTTATTATTATTATAATGCCCATTTATCTAGGCCTACCACAAATTATTAGTTATTTGAATTTTAACTAATCCCTCATCTCCCATATATATTAATATAGTCATTTTCCCCAGCACCACAATCATAAATATGATAATGTCAATGGAAATAAATGCTTTCATTTTCTTGTGCTATCTTGGTATTTTAATGTATATATGTATTTCAATGATATATATATATATATATATATATATATATATATATATATATATATATATTATTGAACAAAATTCATCAATATTAGATTAACTAAATCTAGTAATAGAAGATTACTATTATAATCATAACTACAAAATATAACATGTTTAAATTATGTTAAAGATGTTTCCACATCGTCTCCCGCAGATCCAGTCGCCACGTAATGTCCTACCGCTCATTGATTAGTGAGAAAGCTGGTGAAAGTGATTGAGCACAAATTACTCTCTCAAGTCAATTGTGTGTAAGAATCGGCAGGGTAAATAAGAACATGCCTGATATTGAGAAATATAGCATGGCAAATTGATGACAGGATGTAGAGGTATCATGAATGTAAAATGTTTCACAGTTCATACACATGCTGACACACATATATAAATACATGCATACACATAATGTACATACACATGTGAGTTTTATACATTAAAAATTCTCAAATGTTCTGAAATTTCTAGAAATATATATTATCTTATGAATATGAATCATGATTCAGACCACAACTTTCATGCACACAATAAAAAGACGTTTCATTATATTTTATTGCATGTCACACAACAAAATTGTATTTGAACAAAAGTTGCTCAGAGATTAATCACATAAATTAACACGTGGCAGCATCAGGTGCACCCAGCAGTATCGGGGTGCACTGCCCATGCCCGCTGCTGCCATCTGTTTTATTATAGGCGGCCAGATTCACTTCGCAGCAGAGTGGGCTATACAGTACAGCATATTAACACTGTCCAAGTACAGGGGTCACCATCAAACTCGGCCGCTGAGTGAATTCAGACGCCGTGTAATGTCCTATGTGATCAATTGGCAGGGTTCCAAAAAATCTGATTTTTTAAATTTAAATCAATTTTGTTTATTAAACAAATTCAAACATTTCTTAACACACAAAACTAATGAAGACCTTTTTATATCTTTTAAAACAAAGTGTTAACATGGAATTATCCAAATGGCCTTTCTGTGATTCCCACCAAGTGAGGGGTGATACTGAATGAATTAACTCATCGGCAAACATGTATGGCTTGAATGGGTCACTTTGACTACGGAATTGTATTAGCGATGAAAGGCACGATGCGTAATTCCGACTGCAGAATTCTAAAGCAGCATCAATTTCAATGCATATAAAGCGTGTGATTTGAATGTCGATGGCTGCTTTCTCACTTGCAATTGTTTGCATGACAAAGTTATCGAGGGTCACTGCATGGTGTTTCTGCATCTTTGCCAGTGGTAATGCAATTTGAGATGCAGCACGTTTGACCTGACCTGGTACATGGATAACAGCTGGAGTTGTATGAGTGGTAATGGTATCAAGTGTGCATCTGTGCAAGAATCAGAATGCTGCTTAATTCTGGTGACAAGTATTTGCCAAATTTCTTGCACGTAGCCCGACACCCTGCTTTCCCTGCAACTTTAATTTTATCAAAGTATAACCACACACAATCCTGTTTTCTGCCAGACATTGTGATGTTGGCAAGTATGAATATATACTGATAAAATACCAGCCATAAATTAAAAAATAAATTAGTCTACATTTTTCACAAAATTGTCACACAGTTTACAGCATCAAGAAAGGTATTATATTCAGCATCAGATAACTATCAATAGTGAACCTGTGTGAATGCTCACCTCATATACCCATCCTGGCTAAGCAACAAGTGCCTAGCATTAACTCAATAATCCCAATAATGTATAGAAAAGATGTGACTTCACATGTCAGATCATCCCCAAATTCATATAATTTACCACATGGAAGCAGAGTGGCTACTGTATGTGGTTTAACCTGTCAGTCTATTGTGTGGTTATAGACGTAAAGGCTCATCTCCAGTTAGATGGGTGATTATCCAAATTAATGTGGGGGATGTGTCAGATTCCAATTAGATATGCTGTGGTTATGAAGGTCCACTATACAGTGTACATGCTATATTACAGGGATTGCAGGCAACTCACTCCTCAGCTCAGGGTAGGTAAGCTAACTGCCAGTTGAAAGGAGAGATCCAGCAGATCGAGTGCCGCCCATGAGGTTGTGTTGCCACCACCAGATCGCTGTATTCTGGTCAAATCCTCCCTAAATACCAGCTGTACTTGCATAGAAATAAGCTGAGCCTTGCAGTACAGCAGGTGGCACAGTCATCGCATTCTACCCCTTCCTGATGTAGCCAGACCTCTGTGCAAGGTCTTATATACCATTTTTGCTGGGGCATCAATTGCTATATAGATGAAGCTATGCATCTTTTATCCAATTATACAAGTTGTAATATATTTTGTCTACAATCTAGTCCACTGCTTTATTCTTTGATAGTCACCCCAGGAACTGCTAGATCTAATTGCTAAGTAGAAAGCTACCCCATTGCTTTGATAACTACTCCAAGAATTGACTCGACATACTGATTAGATATTCACAGCCAATTGCAAGTTTATAACTCACTCGTGCTCAGATTAACAGGTGGCAGCACCGGGCGCAGGTCCGAGCCTGGAGTGGGTGGAGATGCCCACGGTTTTATTCCAGGCGGCCGAATCAACTATGCGGCCGAGTTCAACATACAAGCGTACGGGGAAGGTTAACAATATTAGGGAATATTTCATTTCATTAGACTAAGTATTTAATATGTATCATAAGATGTCATCAGGCTTAACTTAACTCTTAAGCCTAGACTAGACTCAACGTAATAAAATTATAACTAAAATATTAAAAGTGATCTGTCAAAATGTACTTTCGAGCATGCTATCTCTCTTGAAAGTCAGAAAACCTATACTTACTTAGTGAGTTTTCATCCAGAAACGTTCTGACGGGAATCTGGAACATTGGATCCCCAAGAAAACTTAGTAATTCATCATATATTCTTTCGTTTTTCTTGGCCATCTTTCTCGTTCTTGTTGTTCAGGTAGTGTACACAAAATCCGGGCACTTGATATCATTTATGGAATCTTTCATAGGAAATAGTTTTGTTCAATGCAAATATCTAATGATGCGTATTTTCAGATATCTCTAACATAATATTATTTATGGATAATTTTCAAATTATATATCTCATTAATACATCGGCATTTAATTCAATTAATGCTAAAACGTAATTATATTTTATGTAATACAACTAGAATAGTGTCTATATGAGCATCCATCACTGTCACGATTCAATATCGAAACTAGCTTGTTCTTAAAAATTAGATATCGTTTTGGCTCCAGATAATTTTCGTTCTACGAACTTTAATTTCATTAAATATTATAGGCAAGCATTTAGCAAGTTGGTTTTCATAATGCTGATATCAGATAGCTTAAATATAGATAGGCGTTACTCTCGCTGCGCCATGTTGAATTTTGAACCAGTGGCACACCAAGCGACCGGGGGTACTATTTCAGATAAACAACAAGTGCTCTGGTTGTTAACATGTGATCGTGTAATGAATTGCCATTGCTAGTACTATATGTTACATGATCACATACTCTCTAGTTAATTAAAACTTTAATTGTGCACACATAATATCGAAAAAGCTCACTCTGAAACTGTAGATAAAGAATTAAGTCATTTCACAGCCCAGTCACTTAATTCATAGCCTACAATTCGCGATCACTTGACAGCTGGTAAGAAAATAATTGAAAGTTGTTTAGATTATTTCAAAACCTATTTTCTTTTGAGTGTGGAAGGCCTTTTTTCACATTTTTTTTAATGAAAACAATTATATATATATATATATATATATATATATATATATATATATATATATATATATATGAGGTAAATGCATATAAACATGTGTGTGGTGTTTTAGGTACGGCCACTTTTGTGCATAAGGTAGGCTAAATGGGCCGAGCGACATCCAAAAGTAATTCATCGTAGGTATGTGTGTGTGTGTGTGTGTGTGTGTGTGTGTGTGTGTGTGTGTGTGTGTGTGTGTGTGTGTGTGTGTGTGTGTGTGTGTGTGTGTGTGTGTGTGTGTGTGTTAGAGTACAGGCACAGAGCATCAACATATCTAAACATCCTTCGATACCTACCTCCATAAATCTAAATAAAAATACAACTATACATACACTAATCTAAAAATAAAATGTTCCATACCTCCACATATTGATAGATGTGTGCGTATACCTATGCATGTGTCTGGTCTACTCATCATCCTGTGGGAACCAGCTAATTCGCTTTTCGTACGCGACAAATATGTCACGCCCACAGGAAAGCGGCTACATGCAGGCTACGTACAAAAAGCGGAAGCACGTAAAAACATACCATTTGATAACACAGCTCGCAGCAAACACTTGCGTGTGGTTCAATGGCTAAATTAGGCGTGGATGAGCGTTCAATTAGGTTTGAATAAATCATAATTTTTACTCAGGTTTGAGACGATATTTCGGTCTAGTCCAGTAATAATTCATTGTGTAATATTGCTAAATCACTTCACTGTTTCCATATGTAGGTAGTGTACACTGGGTCGCTTGTTCAACAAATTGTAATGTTGGTTAAAGCGCCGAGAGCATATAAAAGGTCTAACTTTTCATTCGGGTTAGACTTAGTGAGCTCCTGTGGTCTAATGGGTGAGTGCCTGGCACTTTGTCACAAGGGTCACAGGTTCGGTACCATCAAGAGGTCGAAACCTTTCGAGGGGTTAATTTCTCGGCTCACAACATCGTGGATGGTTGACCGCGTTAAAAGGCGCTGCCGTCTTCACTGAATTGATTAAATTAAAGTCGGACGTTAAATACCTCTGAAGGCGTAATACACTCTGGTAATGACCACCCTCGTGGTATTTAGGCTCCATCTTTCCGTACTGCTCCAAGATAGCTTAAATATAGAGGCGTTACTTTTGTCGCGCCATGTTGAATTTTGAACCAGTGGCGCCCCCAGCGACCGGAGGTATTTCTCAGATAAACAAAAGCTCTTTGGTTGTCCACATGTGATGAATTGCCAATACTAGTACTGTATCATATGTTACATGATCACATACTCTTTTATTAATTAACACTTTAATTGTGCACACATTATATCGAGAGAAAAAAACGAAGCTCTGAAACTGTAAATAAAGAATTAAGTGATTTCACAGCCCAGTCACCTAATTCATAGCCTACAATTTGCGATCACTTGACAGTTGATCAAAAGATAAAAGAACGTGGTTTAGGTTATTTCACAGCTTTCTGTGTGGAAGGCGCATTTTTTATTGAAAACAATTAGGTATATATGAGGTAAATGCATACAAACATACTTTCATCATGTCAGTTTATCATAGTCCATACATTTTTATTTATTTGGATAAATACATATAATGATATATACAGCTATTATAACACAACCATAACACAATTCATTACAAACTTCCTACCATATATGCATCATGTCAGTTTATCGTATATTAACTAAAAAAATCATAAGTTCATTTAAAGTCTTCACCTCAATAATATAGACCATGCAATAGGCCTGCCCAGCTGAGAACAAAGAATATACATGGAATATTAACAATGTTTATGTTTGCGTTAACGTGTTAGAGATAGATGATGATGATGATGATGATGATGATGATGATGATTGATGTTTTACGGCCACTTTTGTGCACAAGTTAGGCTAAATGGGCCGAGCAACCTCCAAAGGTAATGTGGCGAAGTCAAAGACGAAACAACCTTCAGATATGCCCACGCTGAGATTCGAACACGGGTGGGAGAGATATGTGGTCCAACACGCTAACGCTACACCACAGAGATAGAGAAATTAGTACTTTCATACAATAAGCAGCATCAAATCTCTTGTGTCACGGGTTCATCTACAGTTACAATCAGTCATTTGTTATCAAATGGACAGAATAACCCAAATTGCTTCCAGCTATAAACAACCATTACTACAAAAATATGATATTTAGTCCAGATCAGTGAACTATTTAAAGCTAGACAGAATATACCCAGAGATGTAATAGACACATGTATTGACTACTGTAACAGATAACTCAAAATCATCTATCACATCCAACACCAGTAAATCTGTATCCAAGAGATTGGCCTGTTTACATGGTATCTCATGATCATAGAACTTCAAGGACTGAAACAGAACAATATCTTGTAAAATAATGACTTGAACCAAGTGCAAACACATGTTTTCCTTTTTTCAAGTTAAAGAATTTGATTTGATATGCATTTAAGTTATGAAGAGAAGTATACCAATTAAAGCGCAGGAGCTGAACATTCAGGTACTAATTCAGGTGCTGGTAATCCTTTTTTTGTATTAAGTTATGAAATGAGCTGAGAAAATTTCATGGGTTCGATGCCTTGTTTCTTATTTAATTAATTTTATAGTACCAATTTTCACCATTAATATTTATAAATATTAATTACCATCACAATAGGTCTCCTATCTGTTAATACCTTCCTCTTTGATTTCAGTGAAGGTACATAAAAATAGTTGGAATAGCATTCTAGATAAGTTTATCTCTTGTCTGGTTCATGAATTCCGTTTCAGTGAAGTGCATATCATACATTCTACAATTAGTATTCAACTAATTTAAATCTTTCCTCATCATATATCTGAACGACAACAATTAATAACCCATCTTTTACTTCTGTCAATAGAACAAATAACAAAATGAATGTTTCTAACACCTAGCTAAGGTATTTAATAATTAATTTCATAACATTTAAATTATAAATAGAAGTCCATATATATCAAAAAGTACCAATTGCTTACGTTTAAAAATAAATATGGATGCAGGTGATCATGTAAATACTCAGCTACTTATAATTACTGTAATTAGGGAAAAATTGTCTGATTATAGTAATGCAATTTTAGAAGTCCAGTTATATTATTAACAATAACAAAGTACAATATACCTCCCGCCCATAACATCTTCAGTGGCTCCAGTACACGTAACTGTAAGCTTATGTATATCTTACATACCGATTTTGTGATTAATAGGTTGATATTGTTCAATAAAATTTATTAAGAATTTTTCTGAAACAAATATAGATTTAGATAGATCTTGCTTGGACTTACTACTTGGGTCATATCAAGTAGGGGCGTGTCTACATGTTAAAACGCAAAACGTAACATGTCTTGTTATAAATAGTCTTTGCTGCTCCTCTGTAAGTGATGGGGGGGGGGGGTTCTCAACCACTCCACCATAGAGGCTGTGTTGAACATGGTGTTAATTGATGTTCTGAGCCAGTGCCACTACATATGTATCCTAAAACGCACACCCTATGTATATAGCTGAAGTCTTCATTACTAAACAATAACAACGTTTTTAATTTCAGGATAGTTTTAAATAATAATATGGTCCCCTGGGTGTTTTGGGGATACCCAGATACTATTTACTAAGTATTCTATGAGATCCATGGATGTATAGAGGATGTATTAATTCCGGATATGTGACAATACGGTTTAGTTACATAATTAAAGTGATTTGACATGTAGATTACCTCATTACTACATCGATACACAAATACATCGAACAAATTATGCCAGTCTCAATGGTGTGGCAGTTAAGCTAACGAGCTCTACTGAGCCTTGTATAACGCTGAGCTGTCTCCTCTAACGTGCTAGCCTCACTGTGAGGCTTTGTAAATTGTACATAAACATTAAGCTACACTTTGCACTACCATTGAATTGATCTCTACCAAAGTTTGACATAACAATTAGATGAATATTGTCAAAATGTACACATGAGTTTCTTTTATTGCCAATCAAAATATTTCCCCAGGATTCTTAGTTTTTATGCTGAATACCTTAATATTGTATAGGGTGTCACTCCACTTGTGGGTTAGAATATATAGTCGTGTATATCTAAAATATTAATCTTTTCACATGGGTTGCATTATAAGGCACGTTATTACATTTCTTTTACTTTTATGTGCCCGAAATTAATCAAGAAATTCTACTATAAACATTTACAACTTAATTCTCCCTCTAGTTGACTAGTTCTCGGTCTTCAGAAATCCTAGATCAATTCAATTCAGATTGTTTATTTCAACATTCATATTAGGCCTATGTCATTTTAATGACATCAAAGGCACATAGGATGTTGAACAGGAGGATGCTTGAAGCATAGCTTATATCATGCACCCCCACCCCCTTAAAATAACATAAACAAATTCATAACAAATTTAAAAATAAAATGATGTCGAATAGACTTAATTATATATTTATGGAACAAAGACAAATCCTTATAAATTTTATTTTGTAATAATTAATTATTGTAGCAATAGCATATTACTGTGCATCTTATAATATGATGTATTTGAACAGTAAATACAATTACTGACATACCTCAGCATTGGTATTAGTCATAAATGAACATATTCTTAATTGTGTGCCTAGAAATATTAAGTGTTTTAACATTGTAAATATTTTCATCGAATTGTTTCCATAACTTAACACCCATAATACTAATTAACTAATTGGCATTAAATTTCGCTTCATCTTACAATATTTTCATTAAAATTTCCTTTTTTACTCTACCTGGTACCATATGAATGTATTTATTCTGTTATCATGGAAAAGGGTAGATTGATAAGTAACGTGTATAAGTATGACATGTATAAGTGGTTGCTTTCAAGCATGTGTTTTACTTTATAAACAATAGAAATATTTTCGAGTCATTTTTACAAACAGCATTAATATGATTAGACCATAACAAATTTTCATCTACCAATACTCCTAGTAATTTAGTAACTTGTACTCTACTAATTTCTAATCCATCAATCTTAAGTTTACAATCATCCAGATAAAACTTGTTATAGAAACATATGTAATTTGTTTTATTGATATTCAGAAATAATTTGTTAACTTTAAACCATTAATTCATCAGCTTTAATTCATTGTTGAGCACATTATTAACCTGTTACACTTTTGCCAGCTTAGAATACATTAGTATTATTAGCAAACAATATCAATTTTAATTTATTTGAAATATTTGCCAGATCATTGATGTATACTGAAAATAAGATAGGTCCCAAAATAGAACCTTGTAGAATTCCATATAGCATAGTTCTATAATCTAAACAAACACCACCATAAACAACAACCTGCTTTCTGTTAGTTAAATAATGTTTTATCCAACTTGAAGCAATACATCGGACATCATAATAGCATATAATTTCTTAATCAAAATGGAATTATCTATATGGTATCAAATGCTTTCTTCAAATCAATCAAAAACACCAGTTGTTATTAAATTATTATTTAAATTACTAGTAATATCTTCGATTAATTCTATAAGTGCCAATCCTGTAGAGCGGGCTTCTCTGAGACTATACTGACCGTCATGTTTTGTGTGGATTTGTAACAAGCATAACGTTGAGCAACTACAACTCAGCCTCGTGGCTTAATCGGTAACGTTTTATTCTCCCGCGCGCCAAAACACGCATCGTCACGAAGTCGTGTCTTGCGAATCCGTTATAACGAAATCGAGTGTTTTACATTACACTGACTTTTGTACATAATGTTGTTCTTTTTTACATATGATACTAGTACGTGATGCGTTGTATCTTATTTGTTGGGTGTTTTTTTTTCGGTTGCACTTGGAATGTTGGCTTTGAGCTGGTCGGATCGTTTTGGCACAAATGTGGGGAGGGTTTCAGTACGGAGTTTTTCCAGTGTTCTATCGGTGAGGAGGGTAATTTCCCGCCTTAATCTCTAAGCGAAACGTATCAGTCATATAAAGAAATGAACATATTCTTAATTATTTGCTTTAAAATATTAATTGTTTTAACATTGCGAACATTTGCATATAATTGGTTCCATACTTTAACACCCATAATACTAATTGATATTAACTTCCTTTTCGTCTTACATTAAAATTTCCTTATTTACTGGACCTTGTAACATATGAATGTATTTCTTCTGTTATTATAAAAAAAATTGTAGATTGGTGGGTAACATATATATTATTTTGGGCTTTATAGATTGTAATCAAAGTTTTTAATTTTACAATATCTAAATATTTCAAATACTTATATTGAACAAACAATGGATGGATATGATCTAAATAACTAGCTTTCTTTTGTAAACGCATCAAAGTATGTAACTGAGACTTGTAAGTATTTTCCAATATCTCACATGCGTAACTTAAGTAGGGAAGTATTAATGAACAGTGTGACATGTATAAGTGGTTGTTTTCAAGCATATGTTTTACTTCATAAATAATAGAAATATTTTTCGAGACATTTTTACAAATAGCATATAATATGGTTAGACCATGACAATTTTTCATCTACCAATACTGCTAGTAATTTAGTAACTTGTACTCTACTGACTTTTAATCCATCAATCTTGAGTTTACAATCATCCTGATAAGGCTTGTTTAAAAATTCATGTAATTTGTTTTATTTATATTCAGAGATAATTTGTTAACTTTAACCATTGTCACATTCACCCGTTAAAAATTACAATGTCAGTCAGCTTATTATTTACCACATGTCCCAGATCTTTCGCTTTTTCTGATGAGATCATTATATTAAACTATTATCGAGTATGACGCATTCATTCTAAGTGACATCAGAACCAAATTTTATGTGCAAAGTTTTCTTTACATCGAATATGTAACACTGTATTCCGCTGAAAATTCTGAACAGATGGAAAACATATTATTAAGAGCCCGAATGCTGGGGCTGATCAACGTAAGATCGTCGACACATCTTATACATGGTGCCTATATAATAAATACTTATATGGCACTCAAGGCCAGAATGTTTTAACATTATTATTAATTCATCTATATACAGAATAAAAGAATCGGTGATAGAACACCTTTATAAAACGCACAATAATACAAGGTATAGTTTCCTTACAATTAATAATGCAAACAATTTTCCATAATGTATATACTTTGTCAAATGCTTTACTGTAATCTATAGTAAGCAGCTGAAAATGTCAGCGCTTTTACTTAAATAATAATTAATTGTCTCCATATAAAAAGTCGTATGTAAAGTAGTCCTATGGTCTAGCTTAAAGCCCAAACTGTAAATCTGATGTATACAAATATCATGAAAACTGATCCAGAATAACCATATTCATTAGTTTGCAATTAAAGCGCAATTCCCCTGTAGTTTTCGCTAGAGAGGAGAGATTTTTCAGAGTGATGCCATGTGAAATCGTAGCATTTAGCAATAAACAAAGGCTAAAATGGAGTTTATGACTGTCATTTTATTAAATTAATCAGATGATCTCAATCAAAACCAATATAATTGTCATCGTCTTTGGCAGTTTTCAGCCTTTGAATACTTTTAGTCACAGTTGACTTTAATATTTTAATTTAAATTCTCTTATTATATTTATTTTCAATTTCCATTTACATGTGCATAAATATAATATAATTTATATATAAAAAAGATTGTCAATGGAGATTGAAGGGCCAATGTAGCCGAAAGCTGTCTTCCCACTGACCCCAATTTATATGTTTGTCTGGGGTTTTTTTAAACGGCGAAGGATGCTGGATGAGACAGTCCGAGGCCTACCAAAGGAAGAGCGATATGCATCATATGGTACCTTGATACCTTGATACCATATATACGGAATTTAAAGGCAGTGCCTGTTATGGTATTCCGGTCCTTCTGTGTTGTATTTCTTGAATGTATATCTCATTTTAATCATGGCAATTTATAGCGCTCCCCTTTCCAAAATTTATCCAAATCTGATTTGAAGCTGTTTAGACTAGCGCAAGATATCACATGTTCAGGCAGGGAGTTCCAGTCATAGACTGTTCTTTGGCTGAAGACATTTCTCCTCAATTCTAGCCTGCATCGACCCTTGAACAACTTCTGACTGTGGCCTCTGGTTTTGTTGTTAGGTGGGAAGACAAAGAAGTTATTAGGATATAGCATGTCCATACCATTCATTATCTTGAATACATGGATCATATCCCCACGCCGCCTTCTAAAATCCAAATATGGCAGCTTTACGAATTTAAGCCGGTCTTCGTATCGGAGATGACTAATGCTTGGGATCAGTTTGGTTACCCTTGGTTTGGTGATGGGACAATAACTTTTTTTATTGTTTGACCAGGTCAAGTAATGTGATGAAAAATAGATCTAGACTAGTCACTCTAGTGGAAACACTTCTGAGTTCTGTATAAATTTTCATATCTGATATTTGGAAACAAGAAACTGCTATTTCATCCCTGCGAGGGGAATATTACTGCTGCGCGAGTTAATTTTCTTTAACCCTCGCCAAATATCTCTACCGTTTGATATAAATTCAGCAACAACGATCGTAACAAGTGAACACATTTCCAAAGCAAACACAGTAGCTTTCAGGTAAGTCAAGGCCGATGGGGATCAGTTAGTTTCTGTTTATATTAATTTATTGGCGTAAATAGTAGAGCACACCTGTTATTTGCTTTCTGTGTTATTGTTTAGTTATACACATATATCAGCATATTGGGAAAGAATTAACATAAATAAGTTAATATATAAATAAAGGTAGGTGTAGCCAATTGCAATGTTTCTTATAGTAAACAAATAACAACGTTATTCATGTGGAATCACTGAATGGGCTGCTTTCACCGTTTCAGGCTTCACTGATTCGGGCTTCATTCTTCACTTCAGCCTGAAGTTGGGGCTTCACTGGCTTCATCTATTATAATTAAATCATAAACGGGTATATCAAATATACTGTAATAGATTACATCGATTAATAGAGTAATGACGAGAGTTAAAATTTATATCTGACGCCAGTCAACAGTCTTAGACAAAGATAAACTTGTAACTAGTCTAATTCAGTAATTGCTTGCTCTTGGTCTTGGACATCAATAAATATACACTCATAAAGAGAGTATTCCCATTTTCTATAGTATAGGCTGTTACTGTTGACATATATTTTTGTATGAAGTCAATTTATGTAAATGAATGTTAAATGACAAGATTAATATAATGTGATCAATATTCATAGAATGCTAAATAAGAATCCTAGACAGCTCGGCCCAAGTGACAACTCGGCCCAGACAGCTCGGCCCCGTTATGAGACACCTTGGCCCCGCTGACAAGACAGCTCGGCCCAATGATAAATGATACGACAACGGTGTGTTGTAGTAATGCGCAACATCGAATCAGTTGGGTGGAGCTAGCATGAAACTTAGGCCAAACACTGGCATAATTGAAAGACCAAATATCAATTGATTGATAATTGTTGGTGGCATTTGTCAAAAGCATGTTCAATATAATACAGTGATGCAATACTAATTTTCGGACAGATAGAAGTGTGTATATTCTGACAAATGTGTGTGTTAAACATTTGTGTGCTAAATGTGTTTTTAGTTCCTGTTATGTTGTTTCAACGGCATCAAATAAATTTTGGATTTGTGTTTGTACATTGTGTAATTAAATAATATTTACCGTTTCTGAATAATGAAGATAAATAGACACAATTTTTGAGATTGAGATAAAAAAATGTTGAACTAATAAATTTATTAGGAACATTTACTGTATTGAATGCCTTAACGGACGTGCTGGCTATGCATGGTCTGTAGACTCCTGGTCCATTTTTAACCATAGCATTAGAAAAAACAATGATGTTGAGGGATGGCACCATCGGTTCAACCACCGAGCACGCGGTGGTGCCCCCCCTCCTCCTTCTACATACTGGTCCCAATGCTGCATAGAGAAGCGCAGCTAGTGCCATTAGTTTCACGCTTTGTGTCAGAAAAAAAACTATGTCGTTATCAACGTGGACAATATCGAAATCTACAAGGGCGAATTTTTTAACTGTGGCGAGCCGAGTTATCCTGGCAACCTAAATACTAGCCTAATATTAAAAATAGCTTAATATAATGAGATAGTTTGGCTGTGACATACTTGGAAGATGTGAAAACACAGTTGATTACCGAATTAAAATTGAAGCAGTGCAATGCTTAAAATATAAAAATCAGCAAACGAAGATCTTTGCATTGTGGGAAGATTATGTTGCGAAAATATTGGATGGAAAGGAACTAAGTACTCTGTGAGGTCGGCAAGTTCTACAAACCACCCACACAGATTTAAACTGCTACTCTATATTGTTATAGGTTATATTTTTCTGCTCTTGTCAATCTATGCTTTAAATATGGTAATAAATTGTATTCCCACTAATTGGTAGTACATTGTATTTGATCTATTTGGTAATAACTTGTATTTTAATTAACAGGGGGCTGAATAAAATCAAGGCCAATGGTTCCTGAAGGCGAATATAAAATGAGGCGAAATTAACTGCAATGCGAATGAAATCGAATAGCCCAGTTGCCCCCAATCACCATATGTAAAATGAAGTGTTTGAACAAATAGTATACAAAGCTGGAACTTCCAATTCATGTTTCAATTGTCTAATTAGTGCATTAGTCAACACACATCGGACTAAATCTGTACTCATTTAGGTTGTTATCTAATGAGCACATACTGGTACTAAACAATTAATGACAAAACACTACACAAAACCACAAGACAAACTGTACACAAAACTATAAGACAAACAATACACAAAACTATAAGACAAACACTACACAAAACTATAAGACAAACACTACACAAAACTACAAGTACAAGACAAACAGTACACAAAACCACAAGACAAACTGTACACAAAACTATAAGACAAACAGTACACAAAACTATAAGACAAACAGTACACAAAACTATAAGTACAAGACAAACTGTACACAAAACTACAAGTACAAGACAAACAGTACACAAAACTACAAGTACAAGACAAACAGTACACAAAACTACAAGTACAAGACAAACAGTACACAAAACTACAAGTACAAGACAAACAGTACACAAAACTACAAGTACAAGACAAACAGTACACAAAACTACAATGTTTTATTTTTTAATCAGTCTGATTAGTACGCTATAATCAGTCAACTTTCATTGAATTTTTCCCTGATTAGTACAGAGTGAACTATGAGAAACAACACATTAGTAAATAAAGCTGTTTTCAATTGTCCATATAACACAACAATCGGCACATGGCAGACTAAGCCCACCTTCAATTTAGTTAGTCATTAGCTGACCCAAATATGGTAAACTAGAAGTCAACTGTAAACGATCAATAAATAGGTCATTCCTTAAAGATGTTATGTTTTGGAGATAGCCAAGATCTTTTCCATGAAATATCGGTTCAATCTTAAATAATATCTCAATAAAATTGACGATTATAAATAATTATTAGGGCTGTTCGTTGGTATGATCATTACAATTATTTTTGAATTATCGTTACAATTATTGATAATTAGCACCACCATCAGCAGCATACAAACAGATTATTTAATGTTATTATCAAGTGAGACTGAAAGTGACTCGGAGGGCAATTATTCTTGAGAATATTGGTTCTTGAGATTGATGCTTCTCATAAGGTTATTCTAAAATGAACGTGAATAGATCACTTCCCATTACAGTTGGGAGCATGTAAATCTAATTGGTTCTGACTACCTTATAAACATATTCCACTCTCAGTCATTACTAAATCAACCAAAACATTTACTTCTGTTGAACAGATGAGAAATTATTAAAAAATATATATGCTGTTCATTATTGAAACAAAGATAAAGGTGTCAAGTGGTCCTTCAGTTCAGTTATAACCAGACCTGGGGTCAATTCCGTTTGGTCAATTTCTGAATTAAAAAGTTAAATGGTAAATTAATTTGTGGATTAAATTAAATTTTCTTTTGTAGCAAACTTCAATTCCAAATTTATCAATTCTATTTTTTTTAAATAAGCAATTCCAGAATTGAATTGACTATTGAATTGGATTGGCTATAACATATTTATGTACCTTGGTCATGACTTGCAATTAACTTTGGTTAAACATTTTATTTTCAGGCTGAAGCTATAACCATTGATTCTAAAGATGAATGCACATCAAAATACTCAGCCTGATGTCCATCAGTCACAATCACACAGGAAAAGGGTTAGAAACAGACCAGTCAACAATACACCATCACCAAACGGCAACCGATATACTCCAGGAAAGGAGAGTCAAACAAATAATGGAAGAAATCTTGACAGGAAGATACCAACTCGTACCCAAAGTTCATCTTCTGCAGAATCCCAGCGTTCTGTATATGATGAGATACCTCATGATTATGTTACATCCAAAAATCCCTCAAAACACAAAAACGTGAATAATAATATTGGATCGATTAGTAGTAATCCTGTTATGAGGAATCCTCATGGAGTTGTTAGCATGAAACCTGATGGTACTGGTCATGATTCCATTCGACACAGCAATATCAGTTCAACAACACCAGATATGATTGATCTGAATGCCTCCAGTCTTTCTCAGGGAAGTAACATTTCCGTTGTGACCCTTGGAGGTATCGAGTATCCAGTTGGTACTCGAATTGGCAAGACAGGCATGTTTGTTATTGGTGATCCAACAACATTTTCTCAACCAGAGATCACATCATGTCACTCCTCAATGCCGAGTGTGATCAGCTCAACAGCTCCAATTTACCACAATAACGGCATGGCATACAGCTTCGATTCATGGAATTGGTCAGTTATACGGTTTGCTATCTTCATAGTTATCTGTGTCATCATGTTGGCCCTTCTTGCAGCTGTCATTGCTTTGGCTGTGGGACAACAAGACAGCTGTGTGGCTCACTTTGAATGGTGGAAAGGGTCCACATTCTACAGCCTGTCAGTGCCTTATTTCTATGATTCAGATAACAACAAAATTGGAGACATACTGGGCGTGGAGAAGAAGACCAGCTATTTTGAGCTAATGGCATTTGGAGCAGTAGTTCTGAAGAACTTTTTCCCATCCAAACTGAACCAGTGGGAAGCAGTGATGAGTTTCACAGATGTTGATCCCAGGATTGGTTCACTATCCGATTTTCGGGTACTCGTTGACAGTCTGCATGAGAAAAACATAAAACTGATGATACAGCTATGTCCGTGGTATACCTCAACTGATCATATCTGGTACAAAGAGAGCAGGGAGAGTAGTATTGTGTCACTGAATAAATACAGAGATTTCTACATCTGGAGTAATGAGGTATGTGCATGAATTTATCACTTATTCCCTAGGTAGTGTATGGGCCTATTAATAACTCAATGGGAAGCCTAATCTTGGCTTCTTGTGTCCTCTTGCCATTTATTGGTCCTTAATGACCTGCCATATCTAACAAGTATCTCTTTTATGAGTCAGTGAACCAGTGAGTTGGCCATTTTTTAATTGTGGATGTAGTAGCTTTGTTGAGCAGCTGTATCTAAACACCACTAATGTTATCTGGATAACTATATAATACTCAAGGAATGGAGAAGCAGGTGAATTCTATATGTAACTTGTAAGTCCTGTTGTTATCAAATAAGAAATATAGGACTTATTTGTAAGTACATAGATGATGAGATATGAAAGACTTCAGTTCAAGCCCTTATAATTGCTTGACTGGACTATTGCAGTGTATTGCTATATTTAATACCCCCCCCCCCTCTCTCTCTTCCTGTCTCTGACAAACTGCCTACTGCAAGTGCTGCACATCCATGACTTGCACTCACAAAAGTGAACATAAAGCCAGTTTTGTTCCAGCTACACTGGCTTCCTGTATGTTTCAAATCAGTGTACAAGATCCTGTTTCACACATTCAAAGTATTTAGTGGAACAGCACCACTGTATCTGAGTAATCTGATCCAAAATTACTTACCAGTGACACTACTATGATCTGAGTCTTGTTCACTTTGAGAAATCTTTCCAAGCATCAGCTCCCAGGCTGTAGAATAAGTTTCCTAATTATATTAAACTTGCAGCAACTAAAGAATTATTTTGTAATATTCTTAAAACCCACTTATTTAAATTAGCTTATTTATAATATATAAACCGGTGTATTTATATATATATATGAAATGTGTTTATGCTATATGAGCTTAGAACATGTTTTAGTTATGTCTTAAATGTAAAGTGCCTTCGACTTCAAGCAATTCAGATTGCATAAGGCACTATGGTATTCTTCCATGTAAACCACACAGTTGTTTCCCACCTGTGTCCTTGTTTGTTTTGGGCGTGCACGATATATACCATAACTATATGTTTTTTCAGACCTGTTCCCAAGAAAACCGAGTACCTTTTTGCTTTGATCTTATACCTTTTCTTATCCAATATTGTGTAATAAAATATTTGATTAATGTTTTACTCATACTGTATATTTTTCATCTATTTCTGAAATTTCTGTGTATTCCACAGTTTGTACAAAGCCATGTGTGTATTTATTCAGTGTTTTATGTCCTCGATTGAAGCGCCGTCTATATAAACTTTGGGGGTCTCTAACATGGATGTCGCTTGTGTAAAGTGAGCGATATTAGGCATATACTATTCACCTTCAGCACACCTCAGTATTGAATCTGGGACAAAATCCCACGGTACAAAATCTACTGGGACATAATCCTACAGTAGAAAATACCACAGAACATAATCCCAGAAAGTGAAAAGAAGGACAAAATCCCACACAATAAAATTAAATTACATAGTAATAAGAGTACTACATTTTATCACGATAATTTGTTACATTCAATTAGATTGCAATTGCAATTTATATTTCAATCTGCTCCAATCGCAACAAAAGTTAACGTCATCAATTAACTGAGTTTGCTTGAACTAATCTAAGAGTAATTATCTGCAATTAAGAAATCAGCTTGGATACAATTATCTGCTTGAAAACTGCTAAGGGATCGCATCATATTATAAGCAGACGCCTCCGTGGTCTATAGTTGGTAGTGTGTTGGACCATAGATCACTACCACCTAAGTTCGCACTTCACCGTGGGTATATCTGAAGGGTGTTTCCTCTTTGACTTCACCTTTGGAGGTCACTCGGCCCATTTAGCCTACCATGTGCACAAGAGTGACCCTAAAAGTTAAAACACCAATCATCATCACCAGATCATAATAAGCAATAAAAGGCCTAGAATCATGTGAATATTCAGTTAACTTTAGATTCAACCATGTAAATATTTCCAGGCATTATTTCACTATATTTTTTAATTCATGTCATTTCAGTTATTTACCCAGTAATAGAGAAAAACTCCAATTTTATCAATTCCATTTTTTTCTGACTCCTTTTTGCCTAATACTTTTTACTATGAGTACCTACTTGGAATACCTACTCCGAGTAGTTTATATTGCGAGTAAGATTGTCATGGAAGAAATATTTGTGAATTAAAAAACTTAAATGGTAAATTAATTTGTGGATAATTTTTTTTACCTGTTCTAAACATTGAACAGTGGTAAATTCCTAAATAGTAATATCTAGTTATAGATTACAGGCATGCTATGTGGTGTTGTCACAGTGTTGTGGGCGGAGACCCCCGTATCCAGACCATTTTAATTGGTTAAATACTGACGTGGGGTGGCATAGTCAGTGTTTGCTTGCTTTGTTTTTCTGGGAGAATCCCCAGGCTGTCGGTTATTCAGCAAAGCCTCTGTATTGGAGTGGTTGAGAAACCTCCTCCCCCACCACTCACAGGGGAGCAGTAAGGAAAGATGGAGCCGAAATACACTGAGGGTGGTTACTGCCACAAGAAATTAATCCTCAGGGGGTCTTTAACGTCCTCCTTTATTTTTAATAATTCAGTGGAGACAGCAGCCCCATTTTATGTGGTCAGCCACCAACGATGTTTCCAGCTCTTTCTGGGATCAAACCTGTGACCCTAGGCACCAAGTGCCGGGTGCTTAACCACTAGGCCACCGGAGCTCACTACAGTCAGTGTGCCTATCTGATATACATATATATATATATATATATATATATATATATATGTGTGCGTGTGTGTGTGTGTGTGTGTGTGTGTGTGTGTGTGTGTGTATAAGGAACCAAAGTTCTGTATCAATTTGGTTCCAATATATTGGCAACACCACATGTAAGTGCTAATGTGGTAAAAAAATAGCAAAAGCCTAACCACAAGGTGCTTTTTGCTAAAGAGATATTTGATGATATCAAGTGGTGGATCATAGTCATTTGAGCATCCTCATGTAAAAGTTTATTTTGTAATCATCAAAGATCTGTTTATATTCCACTGTTCACTGTGTTTACTTTCACAACCCTACTTGGTACTAAACCACCGATATATGGCAAGTTTTAAAAAGATCTCAAATGGTTATTAAAACAGTTAGATCTGGGGACAAGCTATAGTAGTCACAGTTTTGGGACTAGGAGAGGAGAGGCAAGTTTTTGCTCCAGATAGGCATTCTTGGTGAGAAGATAAATTAATTAATTCCCAAATAGCAATATCTCTATATAGATTAGATTACAGGTATGCTATGTGGTGGTGTCACAGTGTTGTGGGTGGAGCCCATGGTATCCAGATCATTTAACCATTTAATTTTTTTGTAGGAAACTTCAATTCCAATTAAAAAAAATTCAATTCCAATTCAAAATTTCTCAATCCCGTTTCTTTTAAATAATCAATTTCAATTCCAGAATTGGATTTGACCATCAATTCCGGAATTGAATTGACCCCATGTCTGGTCTGGATACCTTTGTATCTAGGGGTGCCACCGATGTCAGGTCGGATGAGCCAGGTCCACGCATAAACATTCCCATTTTGGTGGCGTAGCTTTCATTAAGAAAGCACCCCCCCATCGGTGTTCCTCCCTCTTTCCATCCACGATTATTGCCCGAACGTCTCACAACATCTCCACAGTATCATGATCCATTTACTTCATTTGGCAACAGATCAATTTATTTCTTAGAAATAAATATATTTCTGGTCAAAAGGGGGGGGGTGCACTTATACGCGAATGCGCACAATACATGGAAGAATATATTATTATTATAGTGTCGGACTGAAAGTGATTGGATGCTCCCTCTAAACTCCTTTTTTTGTTTGTTTAATACCACATAGGCAAAGTCGAGTTACCTGTAACTTGCCAAAATATGACACAGTCACCTGTCTTCTAGAGTCTAAATGGCACTTAATTATCATTATAAAATGATATAAAATTGTTTGCTATTTATTGTTTGGATCTTAAAGCCATATTAAACAGTATGTTTAGTTGATGAAGATTATTATACGTTGTATTGCTAATTGAACAGATCACCTGAAACAGAATAATGTGTACTTCTTTACAGCCAAATCCCCTTAAAGGTGGACAATGGGAATATGATGAAGTGCGTAGTCAGTATTACCTCCATTATGGTGACAAATCTAAACCTGTCATAGATTGGACAAATGAAAAGGTATATTATTTTGTATAAGTATCTAACAATCATCTGAATATATAAGTTTATTACATACATTCTGTGTTGTGCTATTACATTATTACTGTAGCTATTTAATTTATGTGTGACATATTATTAATTCAGATTTCCTTTTCCCATATATTGTTCGAGTGGATAAGTTTTATAAATCATTACAATATTGCTCAGTTCAATACGTGCACATACACACACACACACACACACACACATTTTAAGTAATGTCATGCAAGTTTTAGCTCTTAAGTACCATTTGAAATTCGTAAGATGTTAGGTCTTGAGTTTAGTGCTCAATGAAGTAGAGTTGTCCAGCTTTAACATCAAAGATGGTGTTCTAACTAATGCATGTGAACATACTTGCTGCCCACTCGTTGAATTATATCACTATAATGAGAAGAGAGTAATTGTTTCTGTTAAAAGGTGCGCAATGCATTCAACGATGTCCTGAAACTGTGGCTGCAGAGACACGTGGATGGCTTCATACTCTGTGACCTGAATAAGTTCTACACAGAAGACTTTGACTTCCTGCAGCAGTACCACTCAACTTTAGTGAGCTACTCACAGGGCATTAATGATCAGAAGGTGTTGGCCGTGGACAGTGAGTTCATCAGTGAAACGGCAAGACTGAATAATCCTTTGTTTGAAGATTTTATTGGACTACGAGATCCTAACAGCAGAACAGTAAGTTAGAGTAACAGCTATACTCTGTTAGTTGATACATTATTAAATTTTCCCACATGTTGGCTTATTGATGTTGATATTATTATATATTTAACTGGTTTGTTTTCAAGGTTGACATGATCTTAACACCGTTTTATATAGAAGACAGAAATCGTACTGAAGGTCTCGTGTCAAGAATACAGAAAGCACTAGAGGTAATAAACAACAGCCACTTAATGAATGCCAATACGATGATTTTGGTATTCTAAGTATGATATAAACTACGGCTCCGTCTATATTTATCCATTCAAATGAGGATTTATATGCATGCATTTACACACACACACACACACACACACCAAAATATTGATTATTACTGTTTTAATAATTATTATTAAAGTGGCGAATATAAGTTATTATAATTACACAATTAAAATCATATTTAATTATTTAAAATTATTTCACAATTTAAACAACAATCACAACGCACTCTAGACATAAAAATTTATCTGTAGATTAAAAAAAATGTCAAGAAGGTTTTTACTGGACATTTTAAATTTAATAGACTTGGATGCTCACCTACTGAACTCAATAAATTAACCAGTAAACCAAGTAATAAATTTAATTATACTACAAATATTTAAAACGGGAATGATAAAATAATATTATAAACATGTTTTTTATTCTACATATATTATTACTACATATAAATACAGTGAAATTGTTGTCTCAAACACACACACACACACACACACACACACACACACACACACACAAAACAGCACAAAGAGAGCAATCTATAGAAATATATCCATCATAATGTATAATTGTATAGTTGGCAATGTGAGGGATCATTGAATGTGTTATATTATTAATGACGATATCATATTTGTGTTCTACATTTTCAGTGGCAGTTCGGTGAAGATGGACCTTGGATTATTTGGAACATGGTACGACTTTCCGAAACAAATGTGAACTACATTAGTGCATTACATCTGCTGGAACTTATGTTACCTGGAACACCACTCTTCACTGCAGGACAAGAAATTGGTGTGGTAAGTATATGTGATTAAAGGAAGGTTGGTAATATCTAACCCGAGTTGTTTGTTTGTTTGTTTGTTTGAGGATTGATTAAGATAAACTCAGATTAAGCTATTTCTTGTTCATTTCTTTATCTAATTTCATAATTAAACTAAATAAAGCATTGTATCTAATGCTATTTTAAGAAGGTGTGTAGATCCAAAGCAATACAAGATTTGCTTGAGCATTTTCTTGGCAATTTTTCATACATATACTAACTATCACATCATCCAGCATTCACCATTCTAATTCCATACAACCACAGTTCTTCATAACTTGCTATAAGACTAGCTGGTTCTTTCTCCAGTTCTAACACTACTTATGATACCTGAAGGTGGAAAGATAGTAATCGGATTTATTACAATTCATAATTCTAACTGGATTAAAATTATTGTGTTATGTCATCTACATGAAAATACAACAAATAATGACTGCATTTCCTAACGGATGTGACATTGTGGTTCTCATATTGAGAAAATACATGACAAAAAAAGCCTATATCCACCACCACTAATATGTGCATAATAGTATTCTCTGTGGTCCACTTGTAATGTGGTCCAACAAGTCCCGTGGACCGCAGACACTGCATTGTAGCAGAGCTAGACTGTATTTTGTTTAATTCTTTTTTGTGCAAGTCATTTAACAGAACTCGGCTATATACTGGTACACACTGTGTGAATGAATATATGGATCTCAAGTCATCTGGGGTTTCACTGTTGTTGTTTGTTCAACCATGGATCTACTTCTGGAACTTGAGGTTCAATTAGGTTTTAATCTAATGAAAGGCAACCTCCAGAAGCAGCACATCCATTGGATTCATGAATACAGTGTGTAATAGTGATTTGGGAATGAGTACATTCTTTCATGTTGGACAACCTAAGCCAGTAGGCCAAGCATAGTTTTAGCTTTTAAAAATAAATATATGTATTTTGTTTTTCTGTTGACTTGGGTGTTTTTTCCTTAACATGCTTGTAGCACTGTACTGTTTAACTTATTTTTCAGTACTATAAGGACAACAGCACCAAATACCAAGCACCTATGATGTGGTTGCCTGATTCCTCTGTACCCACTAACCCCGGCAGTCGGCTGGGCTCAGATCATGTGTGGGCCATGAGGAATATCTCCACAACAAGGAGGAATGTCTTTTCACTCCGGTTTGACCGCATTCCAGGACCGAAGGTTATGAGCATCAACTATGACATTGTGGCTATGGATCAGAAGGAGAACTTCATCGTATTCAGTAGATATTACACATCAGACAAGACTTATTATTTTGTTGGTAACTTTGGTAACAAGATGATTAAAAAAGATCTTCAGCAGATTGTCACACCTTGGGCTACCGTCTTAGCTGACAGTAGCAACAAATACTTTGGCAGGTTAGAACTGAGAGATGTAATACTGGATCCTGGGCAAGCAGTGGTCTTTTATCCAACAAAGTAGCGTCTGCTGTGTGTATTGTCATTATGGTTATCATTTGATAGAGATCTGTGAATAAAGATGGATGAACTGGTGACATGGTTGGCCACAGGATTATAGATCCAGAATTCAAATTCCAGCCTATGTCTAAAGCGGTTTCATACCCCACTTTGCTTCACATAGCCTCTGGATATACCATGTACATAAATGAGGCTGTAAAACAATAGCACCACCTTCTGGAAATAAGATAAACCACTGGAGTGGGACTTACAAATGTTATGCATCACAACAAGGTGGTGATGATCAAAGAATAAAAAGACAAACAACATTACAAATTACCCACAGTTCTGAATACAATATAGGTGCTCCCCACTTTCAAATCTCAATGTGAGTATGTCTGAAGAGTGTTTCATCTCTTAACCCTTTACCTTTGGAAGTTGCTTGGCCCTTTTAGCCTACCATGTGCTTAAAAGTGGCCATAAAGCAGGGATGAGAGTTTTCTGGGGGATACAAAGTTGGTCTAACTGATGGTTTGGAAAAAATTCACTTGCAAAAGTCCTGTTTTATCCCCACTCTATTAGTCTCAGATTGTCCTAAAAATGCCCAAAAACCAAATATTTCCCCGACACCCCCATGTGCATACGGTTCACTTCACTGTGTGATCTAGGGCACTTCTGTGGTCTGACTGGTAGTGTGCTGGATCACAGATCACTACCACCCGAGTTTGAATCTCAATGTGGGCATCATCTTTGACTTCGATCGTAATCGCTCTGCAGCTTCCTTTTCAGAATTGTTTTTCAAAGGCCACTGTCATGCCTGATAAAGGATCAGACATTTCACGTACTATAGGTTGATGAGTTGTACCCATTTACTGGCTCTCTTTTTTTGACCGATGTTTTCTTGAAATCGTTAAAAAAAAGTTTCGTCTGCTTGATGGCAAAACAGCTCTCGCAAAGTTTATGATCGATGTCACTCAGTATGATGATCTTAAGAATTCCAGTCAAATTCTGTTATGATGTCTGCTAGTTTGTTGGTTTATTGGTTGTTTTGTTTTTATAATAATCTGTTCTTTTCAACCGTCATAGTTGTGTTTATAAACATATCAAACAATGTTATACAATATTGCATAATCAAACGAACTGTTATACATTTCATTGTCTGTTATACTTATAGGTACTAACGAACCTATCATAATATGGTGTATGTGGTGCATTTCCAAATAGTGATACATTCCTTTATATTTTATCTTTTACATAACATTCTATGCAATTGTGTTACCACTGCATCATCTCATTATAAATAACTGTATAATATTTTCAGTTTAAAAAAATATATATATTTGTAAATATTTTTATAAAAATATTTCACACCTAAATGATATTATTTTAATGCTACTCACTGACTTTAAAAACAAATTTGATAATATTTATTGAATTATCATAGAACTGTAATACTATTTATTTTATACTCATCCAGTTTCAATAAAATGTTTGTGTCTAAAATGGTATTTGATTAATTTCTGCCGTATACTGTATAGTCTATACAGATCTAGGTCAAATCGGCATCAGAGCACACGTATCCTGTACGATGATAGGCCTACTACACACAGGCTCAGACGGTTGAATCCAGAATTTTACGACCTGGGATAGCCAGTTAAATCTAGAATTTGTCACAAATGTCACAAATTTGTTGGCTATGCCAATCTTTATATTTTAAAAATATGCTTTTGACAGTTTATGACGCTATCATGTCATAAACCTGTTTATGACATGCCATCATAAACCCTGGATTAATCCATGTTTTTTGACATTGTGTGATAAACTTGCCAACACTGATCTAAATATAAAATGTTTACACCTACACATCTATACATATGTAGACCTATGCATGTGTCTCGGCTACTCATCAGCCTGTGGGGGTAGACTAATCCGCTTTTCGAACGCGACAAATAATATGTACCAAAAATATCATTTGAAACCACACCTTGCAATAAACAACACATGCATGTGGTTTAATGACCAGTTAAAATAATACCATTTGACACCACAACTCGCAATAAACAACACATGCGTGTGGTTTAATGGTGGTTTACTATACATACACAAGATAACTACTTTAATAGACCAATTCAGGCGAAATGCATTGCATCGGTTACCAACTGTGGTTTCGGGTTAGAACCCAGATATGCATGTCGCTGTCAGACCGCTGACGGTCCGACGTCTATCACTCCGTCGGTACACCAGCAATATCAGCCGTCGGTCTGACGCAATTTTGTCTATCAGTACAACGTCGGTCCACCGGTGACAAATCAGTCCACCTGGGACAAACCTATCGGTCGTTCCAACGTCGACCAACCTATTGGTCAGTCCAATGCCGAAAAAACCAATTGGTCTGTTCAACGTTGGCTCAATGGTGACAAACCAATCGTTCAGTCCAACAGTGACATATGAGCAGACTGGCCAATAATGGCACTCAAAGTATACATACTCACAAATATGTAAAAACAACATATTCACTTTCTAAAAGGTTTATTTTTCAATTAAAATATAATTTCATATATCAGAATCCAAGTCAGAAGCTAGTATCACATCTCTCAGAGATGTTGTCGCTGTTGCAGCACAGTCTTTTTCTGAAAATATATGATTTAAAATTTTTGAAATGGAAAGGCTGAACTTTTCCAGTAGATTAGTTTAGAGTTATTTTATACTCTACAGGTAAATAGACATGACAAATTATCTTTTAAAATGAGTATCGTAAGGTACAAAATAAAATTTTAATGACTTTTCAGGAGCTTCTGCCATTGTGTTACTTATTTCTTCAATTAAGTTATATTAGGTTAACACTGACTTAATATAGGTACATGGACTACAAATGACAAGATTACATACCTTGTTTTTTCTCCAGTTGCCTTTGGCTTCTACCTTGATGGTCAATTACATATTTCAGCCACTTTTAATTACTTCTTCTGTGTCAGTTTCTTTTACTGAAAACCTCTTGGCTGCCTCTAGCAATATGGAAAATTCATTTAATATAACTAAATTAAATCCATATATTTCAACACATGTATATATTTTCCAAATAGAATGAAATATCTTATTGTGGCAGAAAATAATTGACAAAAATCTATGTTTAAACTTTAATGAAACAAAATAAATGTATCACTCTATTTGGCGACAAGTATTTGTTATTCATAGATATAATTAATACCCTTGATGATTTGCATTACAGCATGTAATCTTCAAGGTTGGGAGGTAATGCAAACTACCGGTACCCCAAAAATAAGTTAGTTTTACATTAAATTCTCCAAATTATAGCATTTATACAGTATACCTATTAATCAATCATACTGACAGGGGTTACTGACAATCCAACATCAGTAGAACTGGTTTAAATGAAAGTAAAGAAGCACAAATAAGGGCAAGGAATGGAGTTGTGTAGCCAAATCTAAAAACTCCAAATATGTTTAATGTGTCAGATAGCTAATATTAAATCCCTTGAAGTGATTGTAAATTACATGTGTCATGTATGTGGGGTTTCTTAGATATGTGGATATATTTTAGGGCCAAAATGCCAAAATGCACAAAGTACCTTTGTGAAGCTGGATGCCAATCTACCAGTCTGGTCCTCACAGGAGTTGACCCATTTGACCTATGGGTGGAAATAAGACATATAATATACAAATAAACAGTAATGTTTTGAAAAAGTGATAGTTTCTTCAATTATTCACAATACTTGAAAATAAAAAATGCCACTATTTGAAACTCAATACAATTATTAAGGAAAATCTATAACAAATAATAAGATGATCGAATACCTTGAAACTAGTGTACTTGCTATCTGTGTGCTGGTGCTAGATGAATGATTAACTATGACTGCAACATGACCTTGGATGTCATTAAAGAAAACAAACAGAAGCAATATTTTAACATCTATACCAGTAGATACAATGATACATTAACAGTGACATATATATATATATATATATATATATATATATATATATATGACTCCCCCCTCAATGCTGTCATTAACCTACACTAAGTCATGAGCTACCGCATAAAACTCCAGCTAGACTCTAACAGTGGCTTCGCAAGAAATGTCTGAGAGGTGCAATTTGAAATCCTGAACAACTATACACTCCCACTAATTCTGGATCACATGTGTGAAAATGGCCACTGGTTATACAGTGACAGTCATGTGAATAAATGTCATTGTCATTGTGATCGACAACTAACCTCGTAATTTAAGGTATAATCGTCAGAAGCATATATGGCACTGGTGGAAGCGCATCCAGTGATCTCTTTGTTTTTTTGCTTTCTTCATTAAAGTTCATAGGTGGGACATCACTAACTGAAATGAGATGTGCATAATGCATGAGGTTAGAAATAAGACAACATTTCCAAGTATTCCACAGGAAAACTATCGTGATAAACTGGTCATAAATCAACAACATAATTGGGTTAGAGAAATTTAAGTTAATGATAACTGTGATGTAAGATATTAGAATACATTATGACTGTAGGCACACTTACACAGATCTGCATGTTGACGTTATGATAAATAAATAATATGGTTGGCTTGGGATATGTTCACAATTTATACAACTGTAAAATTTACTTATATATATATATATATATATATACGTTAGGCCGTTGATCCACGCGCAAACATAATAATTAGATCTACATGTGACATGTTCGAACACCGCAAAATTCGTTTCCCATTTACAGTTTCCAGGTGAATGACACGGCTAAGCTTTAGTTATTCATGTTGACTTGTAGTTTATTTAGCATAGGTATCAATGGATTAAATAAATAATTTTAAATTAAACTTTTAGCTGAATGTAAATTTATTTTAATGAAGAGTTTTTAAATATTTAATGTAGAGTTTTGGAAATATTAATCTTACTGGTACCTGGGAACCAATCATATATGCATCACCTGTATATTTAAAAAAAAAATTAAATTAGAGTATTACCACCCTTGCCATTTACATGTAGTAAACATTGCACGAATGGCTGATTCAGAAATTAAAATAGTTCATGCACTTTCAATACAAGATATCATGCATAAGTACCAATGTGATAATAGGAATCACCCATTGAATTATAATCTATTTATTTAGGTAGATACTTGGCGTAGGTTGTTAGACCTGTGTGTCCAGATACTCATCCGATTTTGAGCATAAATTTGGGGCTGTTAGCTTTTTGACATCAGACCTTGACCCCTCCAATGTTTATCTAGTCTCCTCTCAAAAGATTGTATACTAGGAGCCTCCACTACTTTATCAGGCAAGCTGTTCCAGGAACATGTTATCCATTCCCTGAAGCAGTGTTCTCAGCCGGGTCTTGTTATGGCTTCTTGGCAGCTTATAGCTATGCCATCTTGTTTGATATAAACCCTCTTCTGCTGTAACTATAGCTGGCATCACTTGCTCATCATATGCCCCAGAGAGACCATCTTAAACATTTCAATCATAACGCTCCTTAAGGGTCTAAACACCAAAGTTGTTAGATTTAATTTTTTCACCTTATTGGGATAATTTAGATCTCGTACACCTGGAACCAACTTGGTTGTCCACCTCTGAACATTCTCCAAGGTTATTATGTACTTCTTCCTTTTTGGCATCCACACTGAGTTGGCATATTCTAGATGTGGTCTGACTATTGATTTGTACAATGTACAGCCATGCATATCGCGCTGAACGTTACTTCGTTTAGCGACATATATCTATTGGATGAAGTCTATGTCATTTCTATTAAATGCACAATTATAATCTGGACATCACATACCCTTAATGGACTGTAAATAAAATCCAAATGTAGCTTGTAAGTAGCCTAAATACAGCTTTTCAGTAAGACATTTATCGGCCACTACACGGCGTAAATCACCATGTAACACAGTGATTCTTAGACTTCTACCCACCACTTATCCCACATGATGATATGAACCCACAAAACAAAGTCAAAACAATATTTTCAGATTTCTGTGGTTAAATTCTGTGAACTGGTTATATGTGTGTGGTTGCCATCTATTCTAGTATTATTGAGTACAATTATTGAAATTGTATAGTTTAACATTTCTAACTATCGGTCATGGTTCTGAAGATATTGACTTGCAAAGTTGGTAGAAAAATAACATTAACAGATTTTGGCTTGACCTGTCACTTTAGCTCCATTTCATTGCAGTTATGACACAGCTTTCAGCCATGAAAGTCTCAGGTCTCTGAGTAGATTAATCGAAAAGTTATCAGGGTTCAAACAGGGCTAAAAATTAAGCGCGATTTCGAAAGCGGCATAATTAGAGTACCCCCCGTCACTTCAAAATGGTGTAACTGAAAATATAGTTAGTGAAAGCTGAAAATTGTCACAGGCCTCATCATATGCATGGTAGTTGATATATATATATATATATATATATATATATATAATACAATCTGAAGTTTTAAAGAATTTGGTCCATTATATATTAAATATGCAGTGATCGACTGATGAAACCAACAAGGAAGAAAAAACAGGCCGGATTCTTGTCGTTAGTCAAATCACTCAAATAGTACATGGCCGGGGAGATATTTTGATATAGTTTAACATAAACTTTATCATGTTGATATATTCCCTCGTTTCTCTGTTTATAAGAATGTATGTCTGATCTTGTTTCCGTTTTTCATAAGCAGATGAAGTACATAACACGTGACATTACTGCCGCATTATAATGAATTAGGCTACAGTCAGGCACTAGCCGATTCCTGCTACCAATCTATATCGGCTACATCAATGAAAGCAGAAGTTCTACTGAATACGCATGCGTACCAATCTACTTCTTGCGCAAAGCTGGTCTGGATACGACTAAGAGGAGTAAGTTCGGGATCGCTGGGGCGTGCGTGCTCTGTGGATGTGGAAAATTGCCAACAGTCGGATCCCGTGTGACCTGTTTTCTTTCTTCTTTGGAGCAGGATTATGTTGTAACAACGTCCAGCCACTTGGTTTCATTTTGTAGCGGATCTTCCAGAAAACCGGATAACTTGGCCACTATAGTCAGTATAGACTTAAGTAAACATCCGTTATTGATGTTCTTCGACAACTAGATCCTGTACACACATAACACAGTACAGTAAGTTTAGACATGTACGTGCGTACAATATTTGATTAGTGTAATATTCTAACAGTAACGTCTATAAAAGATATCGGATTTCAGTATCTGAGTCAGAAAATAACTTATGATTTGTTATGATATAAGTTATGATTTGATCTAATTAATTCAGAGGTTTAGTCTATAAAGTTGATTGACAGTACTGAGTACATTTTTTGGTTCACTCCAACAGTCCAATTCAATATATTATTAGTTTAGTGTATTAGTTAATAACTTAATGACAGGATATATGTCAATATAATAAATAAATAAATATTGGATGATCAATTTAAATGTCTAGGTATACTAGAATCCCGTATAGACTGTACAAATTGACTAAGCCTAATCAGTCTAATGCTCTTATGGAACATACTCTAATATAGACAACATTTGTTGAGAGTTGTTACGGTCATGTGATAGCCCATACGTCATACTGTGATGCTGGTAGTTTAATGAATCATTTAATAGTGATTAGTGTTTATTTGTATTAGAAATGTCCTTTTGCCTTGCGTTGTCCTTGCTTACTACTACTACTACTACTACTAGATCTACTAGATCTATTCCTCTGAGTCAATGCTTATTGAAAATCATTATAACAGTTAATGATTATCTAATAGATGATCATATTTGTTGCGTACGAAAAGCGAATTAGCTGGTTCCCACCGGCTGATGAGTAGACCAGACACATGCTTAGGTATACGCACACATCTATCAATATGTGGAGGTATGGAACATTTTATTTTTAGATTAATGTATGTATAGTTGTATTTGTATTTAGATTTATGGAGGTAGGTCTCGAAGGATGTTTAGATATGTTGATGCTCTGTTGCTCCTTTATATGTACCTTAACTCTCACACACACACACACACACACACACAGTTTGACTAATTAAAAACACATAGAAATGGTCAGTAAATGAATGGGTTAGTATATAATGTTTAACGATTTTAAGCCATCACCTATACTCTAGCTACAGCCAGCAGTTCTATAAACAATATAATTTGTCGTTTTTGTAAAGTGTTCATAATACTGGTATTTATTTTACATCTGTGTATTATACATAATAGTTTTATACAAAATACCAAGTAAATACTGGTATCATATTTTTCTGTTTATAGTAGTAATAGTACTAGTAGTAGAAGCTCATGTGTGTGTGTGTGATTTGGAAACATGTTATTTAACTACCATTTTACCATTATGTTGGATGAAGGCAATATATATTGGTGTAAATTTAGTTATATAAAAACTGGGATCTTTTTAAAACTATTTTATGTTATTTTAGACAACCCAAACTAAAAATAGTTTTTGGGACTTTGGAGTTTTTGACTCAACAATATTGTGGTTAAAAACCTATGGTGAGCATGTACTCACACTCACAGATTAAAAGCTATTTTATAGTCAGGTCATTTGGGGGGTATTTTTTATTTGCGCTGGCTTGATGTGATCATTTCCTAGTTCAGTACGAAAATTTCAGCATTATATTTATTGATGTGTACACATTAATAATATTCTGATTGAATTCTTTAGAAAGTATGGTTAAAGCACAACATGGATTATATGAAACCAGACTCGGATAATAATTGAGTGTGTCAGAAAACTGGCAAAATGCCTAGGAATCCAGATGTGATTACTGACAATATTACACCGGAACATAAAAAGGAGATGAAAGAAGCGCAAAATGATGTGAATCGCGTACAGAATGGAAGTGTTTTGTTGAACACCAATGATGAAGATGATGATACCAGCATTACTGCCAGAAATTCAACAGGAACTGACATCATAGTAGAACAAGGGGATGATATTTGCCCGCAGGTGAGTGTTGATATACCTGAGACTGATAACACCATCAGTTATGATGAGGTCAACCGAAATAAAAGTGATGGTGAGAGAGACACGATCCAGAATAAAGAGGATACGTCCAGTACATCTGGAAGTGATGACAGTGTGGCAGATGAAATTACGCTGCACACACATGAGTCAGTGATGACTGATCCTGAAATGAAGGAGCTTAATTTGGATAATCCGGATAAAGTCATAAGCCAAGAGACAACAGCTAAACCTAACAACATCTTAAGGATGACAAAGCTCCTATGGACATCTGCTGAACATGATGATTATGATGATCCAGACTTGAATATACAGCATACAGTACTGAGTACTGAAACTAAAGATAATGATGATGATGATGATGATGATGAAGATGATGTTGATGGTGTAAGCAGTACAACTTTATATGATAGGTAAGTATATTATTATTATTATTATCTTATTTATTATTAATTGATAAATTATTGAAAACCAACATTAAGTACAATGAAAACCCTCAATAGAGATCATCATGGGGGCCATCTCAAGTAGAAACTTTTAGTGATTGATGATAATTTGAAGTAGTTTATCATGACAACAATTTCACTGTATTTATATGTAGTAATAATATATGTAGAATAAAAAACATGTTTGTAAATGTAATATTATTTTTATCATTCCTGTTTTATATTTTTTGTAGTATAATTAAATTTATTACTTGGATTACTGGTTAATTTATTGAGTTCAGTAGGTGAGCATCCAAGTCTATTAAATTTAAAATGTCCAGTAAAAACCTTCTTGACATTTTTTAAAATCTACAGATAAATTTTTATGTCTAGAGTGCGTTGTGATTGTTGTTTAAATTGTGAAATAATTTTAAATAATTAAATATGATTTTAATTGTCTAATTATAATAACTTATATTCGCCACTTTAATAATAATTATTATAACAGTAATAATCAATATTTTGGTGTGTGTGTGTGTGTGTGTGTGTGATGACAAAGATCAGACAACATTTCTAAAATATAAAAATATGAAGTACACATTGATATTGCTATGAAAGATAACACAAGTAGTGATTTGGATATTATCCCTGTAGAACATCTGAAACACTTCTCATGGTATTTTACTTGTGGAGATAATAATTGTTATACTTAAACATACAACTCATCAAAAAGAAAAGTGTTCTATATACAGTGAGAACAATTATAAACTTATTATAATATTGTGTCCAGTGTTTTTGAAAATCAATTATGACCCATATATACTGCAAATTTGTTTACAACACATAATAATCAGTACAGACATGTGTATATGTTTTCATTATAATATATTGTGAAACAGTATTTTGTTCTGTTAGTATTGGCATTCACCAATAATTAATTATTTCTTCGTGTTGATCTTGTGTGTACATAGATGATCTCACTTCTTAGTATAGCGTAAATGCTGGCAATGCATTAGTTATTAATTAATTAGTAAATAATTAATTAGTAAATAATTACTTAAATTAATAAATAATTAATAATTGAAAAAGGGGCTATCCCTTGTGTGACTGGTCAAGGAGCAGCATTATTGATTCAACACTTAAAACTCAATGACCTTAATAATCTCTTTATGGAACAATATCTGTCTATTTATCAAACTATATATTATTATATATCTTCACTATCTACCTATAGATAACTCTGTATTTAATGTATGCTGATGAGCTAATGACTTCAATATCAGACTGTTTTGACTTAAGTCAAATACTTACTAAAGGTTTTGTTGTGGTTTTGCTATAAAAAGAGGTTAAGAATAGACACCTAGACTTTGTAGTGGCTGATAATGATGACGACACATTGCCAAGCATCAATAAATGTAAATATCGTGGATGTAATACTATTACTTTTATTAGCTCATATATCGCAGTCACAATGAAAATAGTACAAGATACTATATATAATATATGCTAAGGGTCATGGCTTGTTTCAAATATTGTATATGTGTCTGTACATGTATTATATAAAGTATACCCTATTTGTATCATGTTGTGCTCCATTATGGTTATATTTATGTGTGTCGTTTTGGTGAAATCCGTCTCTAGAATCCAATAGAAAACATTGTACAATAATGTCTTCAAATTGTCATATAATGAACTTAGAGATTACAGGATTGCTATTACAGGATTAGCTATGCATTTTCCTAATCACCTGCAAAATGTTAATAAGGACAAATGTCAATGAATTCATAATCCATAATAAATGTGTTGTTATTGGTGGGAATTGCTGCATGTTTGTATGTTTAAAGTTATTAATTTCATTATTAAAAGAAATATGGGAATTTTATGTTTTTGCCTAAAGTTATTAATTAATTGTTGACTATTGATCCAATTTATATATTATAGTTCTGAGCTGCTGGATGTTTTAACCATTGACAAGCCTAAGCCTGTATCCTTCTTCAAAATAGTGAGTTTCGGCTATTTTTATCTTATGAGTGGTTTCATCTTAGAGAAGTTATTATTGTGTTTCTTGCGTTTCTAGCCTAGGTCATTATACATATAATCTTTTGCTCATATAGTTTCAGTTTGCTGACTGTATAGATTACTTACTGATGTTAACTGGTCTAATTGGAGCCTTAGGAATGGGCAGCCTTATACCAATAAATTTTATCATCTATGGAAAGGTGATTGATCTAATGATTGATGCAGCCATCTTAAAACAAGGGTATGTTTACATGTGGAAGTTGTTTCGGTAATTAAGCATACTGTAACGTGTTTTAAAATATAATTAAAATATCTAGGATTAGATTAAATGCAAATTATATTTCCTAAGTTTGAAAGATAATTTCAATCTCCCAAGTATCTCCATAACTAAAATGCATAACTGCAGGATTCCCAAGCCTCCTAGAAAACAACAAATTAATTTTCCAGGTCCTGGAAATTTATTTGAATTTGACAAAATCAGGAATTGTCCTGGAAAAACATATTGACTAAAACAATCCACTTGGAACCAAAAAGCCTGTGAATAAATATTATGCCTGTAGAAGAAAAATTTGATTATAGAAGAAAAAGAGTACCGGTACATAGTTTTGATATCCCAGGTTAGTTAAAATTTAAATAAAAGTCGGTGACTCAAACAGCTAGAAGGGGTGAAGAGGAGGCTGTACCATAAAAATATCAATAATTGAACATATTTAATATTAAACAAATAGGATATGCTTTTCTCACATATCTTGATTTATTAGCTTTAAATCTTGTATACTTAGTCCTGGAAAATGGTAATTTTGTCCTGAATAAGTCCTAGAAATGTCCGGGAAAATAATATTTCCTTGGCTGTGTGAACCTTGAATGGACTTTTCAAATATTTGAACTGACCATCTGTTTTTTGTGTCGTTAAACAATTCAGTGTCTAAGTAAAAATTATATATATTTCTATGTTTGTGCATTACTAACATATTGCATGATAAGTACACAGTAAAAAAATAATAACATATAGCCAGTAGATCTAAATTTCTAAAATATTAAGTAACATTCTGTTGCTAGATCAGATCAACAGTGATGATCATGTAACCAGGTATTTAAATGATTGTTATTAATCTACTTCCAAATTAAAATTAATTAAGTCAATTATTTTGACTGATCTGCGATATTTATTTCTTACGCAGTAGGTTTTATCTGTATTATTTGCTTGATTCTGTAGGAATGAAACACTACCTAGTAGTATACCGATGAACTCAACAGGGGCTTTTTGTGGAGATTCAGAACAATGTCATATGGTTTTGTGTGATAGGAGGTGCTGTTATCGGCTTAGCATTCCTGGAGATGTCACTATGGATTTGGACATCGGAGCGACAGACTCGCCGTATGCGACAGACTCTGTTCTGGGCAATACTTAATAAGCATCAGGGATGGTTTGATTGGCATCCAGTTGGAGAATTAACTAGCAGGCTTAATGAGTTAGTACTTCATACCTCTAACTTATGTGTACACACACACACAAACACACACACACACACACGCACGCACACACAAGCTATTTAAATAATTTCCTAATTAGCTATTGTTGAATTGCAATTTTTTCTGCAGTGACATCTTAGCAATCCAGATAGGACTTGGAGATAAATTTGCAAAAACACTGGAATGGACAGCAACATTTATGGCTGGTTATATTATTGGATTCATAGAAGGATGGAAGCTGACTCTGGTTATATTAGCAATACTCCCATTACTGGGAGTAGTGGTTACTCTCTTTACTAAGGTCTGTTGCTGTAATGTTTAGAACATAAAGTCAACCCTCCTCCATTAATCAAATTTGAGAAAAGAGTACCATGATTCATTTAATGCTATGGATTTTTATTAATTGTGTGCTGATTCTCTATAATGACGTTATTTAGTATAAACCACAAAACTGGTTAATACAAACAATTATGCGATTTATTTTGATAATTAGTGTGAGTGATTTAGATAGATACTGGCCAGTCTGTTCTACTTGCTGTTAAAACAATTCTGTTTATTCTATACCCATCTTTTTGGTAACGCTTTTGTGAACAAGAAATACCATTTGGACTAAATCTTTAACCAATCAGTGCATCCCATAAAAACATACAAGGCTTAAAAGGTGAGACGTAACTAAACATCACAATGATTAGAGTCAATATACTTATTGATAACTTCGTTTTGTACTAGAGTTGATAGTAATTATCAAGATGAAACCCGTAAGATCAGTATTTACAAAACTAATAGTATCCAGTCAATTTTTACTTTGCATTATGGCAGATCATTCGAAAACTTACTCAAGCAGAAACAGAGAGTTATGCTAAAGCAGGAGCTATAGCAGAAGAGGTATTTGCAGCTGTTAAGACTGTTATAGCATTTGGAGGTGAAGAAAGGGAAACAAACAGGTTTGTGTCACATTGTTTATTTTAGCTGCTGTGTGATGGTATTTGCTATAAAATATCTGGTATATATATATATATATATGTGTGTGTGTGTGTGTGTGTGTGTGTGTGTAGGCCAGAACAGATATTTATTTGACTCTGGTAACTATGCTATCCAGAAAGGTGACCCTGTATAGCCTATCACTGAGAAATTAAACCATAAATTTACATAATGTAGCAAAGAAGTTGCTTCTATATGACCAGTCTTCATTATTGTATGAACTTTTTATATTATCCGTGACTTAGGTATGTGCACACCTTAAGGTCATGGCCTGATTCCCAGTTGCTGGTATCTGAGTCACTTTTGTACTACACTAGTTACCTTTAGCTGTATAATGATACTTCTCCCGAACTCAAAAACCTTCCGGAACTCATACATACACGTTGATCATTCAGGTTGAGTGAGTGCATAATTGCTGCTATTGTGTAGAATGAATCACCAAAAACCATAACTCCAATTTAGACAACAGAACTAACACACTGAAAATGGTAATACAAAAATGATAATAGTTCATATTCTCAAGCTAAATGTTTCACTATTTTACAAACAATAACAGAAGCTGCAGGTAATATTGAAACAAACCATCATATATTGTTGGTGTATAGAATACTACAGGTGTTATCATTCACTGGTACTTATTCTCATGATCAGTTGAACCGAAGCCAATTTGCAGGATTACAACAAGAATTAACCAGTCAATAGTTTTCCGGGGACATATATCACAAAACTCTAAACAGACAGTGAGAGAACAGGTCGGTGACAGCTACTTTCTGCCATGTTACACCATGGTATTTTGGTATCATCATCTGTTTTGTTACAGTTGTATAAAACCATAGTTAGGAACAAAATTAAAATCTGTCTTTTTTTGTAAAATATTCTACTAAAGATGTTTCTTAAACAAGCAAAATGTCTCCAACTTGCTGTATTTATAGCTTATTTTTTTGGTACAGCATGTGACCTTGGCTAATGTACATTTGTGAATTTTGGCAAATTCTTTCACTATTTAGACTTTTCTTCAATCTATTCAGTGAACACTAGGTTTGTAAAGGCTTTAGTTTAATATGCGTGTGGAGCTTGATAGGAGTGCTACACGTAACACAGCCCCTGCTAGTGTTGTATTTTTCCTTAAATGTCATGATATGCCCACATATCCCTCTCCAAAAGAGATGCCCACAACATGCTTGTCCCAGGCATAACACCCAAATGGTCCTCCTCATTTCAGAAATAAGGTGGAACTTTAAAAATTTAAGTCTAGTAACTTTATCAGTTATTTAGGGTGTGGCAGCTTTTGATATGTGATCCTCCAAGTTTATAGACAAGAATTCTAAATACTTCTTTATACACTTTTAGCATGAAATATATAAAAAGAAAGTGGATAATTATTTGTGTGTAGCATGGATTCTTAACATTGTAAATCTGACTCCATGTATAATCAGGTCATATTATTATTAAATTGATTTAGCCATTTTAGTATTATCAATCACTCTCTTCTTTAGTGCTAAAATATATTGCTATTTAATAAATAGACAGATGTCATCCAGTTAATGTCCACCATCCATCTCCAACAATTCTTCAGAAGCTAAATATATATCTGGTCATCTACCTGGACATCTGATTTGCTAAATGTCTACTACTTAGGTAGTTAGCAATGACATGATCAGATTGTATAGGCATGTTGTAAAATAAAAATAAAAAGAACACCTGTAATGATCTGCTGTAAAATAAAAATAAAAAGAACACCTGTAATGATCTGCTGTAAAATAAAAATAGAAAGGACACCTGTAATGATCTGCTGTAAAATAAAAATAAAAAGAACACCTGTAATGATCTGCTGTAAAATAAAAATAAAAAGAACACCTGTAATGATCTGCTGGGCCATTTTCTAAATGAGAACATGATGAACAGTATAGGCTGGCTTTACTGGAAATAAATTTCAAAATGAATGCATACTCCATGGGAAACTGAGAAATTAGAGCAATACTGGTTCATTATGAGCATTGTATTTTTATAGACTTAACTTTTAGGATAATATTATTTCTTTCAGACAGCTAAATATCCTTGCTATACAGCTGCCCTTGCACCCGTCCACCTTATACTTTCATTGCTAGTCATCTCTGTCGGTTATTTTTTATTTGAAATTCGGTTTCTTTATTTACTTAGATATGGAAGCAATTTGGAATCAGCTCGGATCATTGGCATTAAAAAAGGACTCCTGAGTGGCGTGATCCAGGGTATTATGTGGTTTATAATATTTGGCTCCTTTGGCATGGCATTTTGGTATGGATCAAAGCTAGTTGCAGATGGCGAGTATACTGGAGGCCAGGTGTTACAGGTAAATTACTGATTTAAAAATATAATCTGTAAAATGTTGGATGCTTGAACCTCTGATTGTTGTATGTGGAATTTTTAATGAAAACTGGATTAATATTAATCCTATTATGAAAGTTGACTTTTATCAAGTTTTGTGGATATCATTTTTTTTAATGTCCTACAGATATTACTTATGATTTTCAGGTATAAACAAGTTAAATTTAAAAATAATATTTTTTAGGAAAATATTAGAATAACAAACCAAGTGCATATTAATAGGTACAATCATATGGAGAATACTGCTAATTGTGAAGAAATGACTAGAAATACAATCTAGAATAAGAAAACATGTTTACTGAGCTAGTTATTAACAAAGCAGGATGAGTAACATTACAAATTATAACAAACTGCCATTTCAATAGAGAATTTATATATCAATGCAGTTTTTTGTAATAATAATGGTGTTTACCTATATACATTAGAGCCCTGCATGGGTTGGAAAGCTGAAGCCAAACCCGACCCAACCCACAACTTAACTCAACCCTTTGTTGTTCGGGGAGAATCCCCAGGCTGTCACTTATTTGGCACAGCCTCTATGTTTGAGTGGTTGAGAAATCTCCTCCCCCACCACTCACAGGGGAGCAGTACGGAAAGATGGAGCTGAAATACCCTGAGGGTGGTCACTGCCAGAGTGTTTTACGTCCTCAGGGGGTTTTTAACGTTCCCTTTTATTTTAAATAATTCAGTGGAGACGGCAGTGCCATTTAACGTGGTCATCCATCCATGATCTAGTGAGCCGAGAAATTAATCTCTGGAAAAGTTTCGACCTCTTACAGGGTTCGAACCTGTGACCGTTGGTACCAAGTGCCGGGTACTTAACCGCTAGGCCACCGGAGCTCACTTGTGACTGACTTAGTTTTTCTCATATCTTATATAACAAGATATGTATTACTTGATAGCACCTGAACACAATGATTAGGAGTACAGGTAAATATATATAAGCAATCAAACTACTTACTAATTAACAGCTCTAACAACACAGCACCTCTCTGTAAATAGTCACAGACACTAACCACCTACTGCTATTATAACAGGTTCCTTTTGAACTGTTCAAAGTGGAGATAGATTGTTAGCTGCATAAACACATACTGGATCAATTCTGTGACAGGTGTTCATATACTATATATATATATATATATATATATATATATATATATATGAACACTGATATATATAAATATATATATATATATATATATATATATATATAATATACAGTATAACGTCACTTTTATGTTAACTTTGGGACCTGGCTGAAAGTTGGTTTTGTGGTGGGGTGGCATTAGAGTGGGGCATATTTGACAGTCAGCCTTGGGAGGTGATTCATGTGGCTTTTGATCCTTCGTTAACCCCAACTATCACTTTATTTAATATATCACTGATAGTACTATCAACACCGTCACGATCACCACTTAATGACCATCATAGCTTTTCAATCAATTCGCAGATTATGAGAAACATTTCACTGTCAGTTTGTGGTGGTTATAGCGGGTGGTATTTATATTGCAATGTATGGTATTTGTATTGTGTAGTGAGCTCCGGTGGCCTAGCGGTTAAGTACCCGGCACTTGGTGCCAACGGTCACAGGTTCGAATCCCGTAAGAGGTGGAAACTTTTCCAGGGATTAATTTCTCGGCTCACTACATCGTGGGTGGCTAACCACGTTAAATGGCGCTGCCGTCTCCACTGAATTATTTAAAATAAAGGGGGACGTTAAAAACCCCCTGAGGACGTAAAACACTCTGGCAGTGACCACCCTCAGGGTATTTTGGCTCCATCTTTCCGTACTGCTCCCCTGTGAGTGGTGGGGGAGGGGGTTTCTCAACCACTCCAACATAGAGGCTGTGCTGAATAAGCATATATTTTGGATTTAAAATAAATAAAACCCATAATTTTTCAAGCAAACCATACACAACCCAACCCACAAGATAGCAACCCGAACCCAACCCACAAGACAACAATCCCAACCCACAAGACTTCAACCCAACCCACAAGACCCAAACCCAACCCTTGACCCAAAGAAAAATTTCAACCCGCCCAACTGGGTTAACCCAATCTGTGCAGGGTTCTAATATACATATAGTTTGGTTCAATTATTTCCTTAATTGCATATGAACAGAGCTTGGGTAAATATGCAATCATTCAGTAAAGCAAATTCATTTATTTGCACTAATATCGTTTGTTTTAATTCATAAACATAGTCATTTCATATTTATTGAAAATTATTCTCTTCCAGCAACAGTTTCCATATACAAAAAGGTATAGAGAGCTCTGCTGTGTTACAAATGTTTGCAATGCAAACTTTGCATTTGTGAATATGGGTAGCATGAATTATGGTTCTAGTTAAAAGTCCAGGCTCCATTATTAACTTTACAGATAGTGATAGATTGTAGTTCCACACAGCACTGAACTGTTTTACCTGGAACCATAAGGCCTATTGCTTCCTATGCTTTGATTAACTAAATATATATATATTTAACAGGTTAATTTATTGGTGTTACATCATCACAGTTATCATGATTGTTAACTTGTTTACCAACTGTTATTATTATTTTTCTATTCTAATGTTGGTATAATTTCCTCTAATCAAAACTTTCCCATATATAACTAAATGTATTGATTACTTCACCATATCATTCTTGTTGCATTTAGTACAGTTTTCTATAATATTATAATGAAACTTGCTCCTACAAAAAGTATTTTTTTGTAGTTACATTATAGGTTTAGTAGGAAAGATCAATCTTCATAATTACATCAAATCATAATCATGTCATTTTTATCAGTTTGCTGCACCAGTCTCTTTAGGAATGAATCCACCATTATAACATTAGATGTAATTCCCAGTAAACCCAAATATATTGGTGTCTCCTAAATGACATTTATTAGTTATGGGTGTGCTGGGTATTGCTTATGCTTGCTTTATTTGATCTTTTTTGTAGATAGTAACAAATATTTTGATTTGTGCACTAATAAGTTTAACTGTTTAAGGATTTGGTGTTCAGAGATTTTGTTTACATTTTGGTGGTTTATAAGTTCTAGATGATTGTGTGCGTTCCCTTATATATTTAACAACTATTTTGTTTGATTTTGACTTTGTTGTCTTTATCTAAGTATATTATTGTTTTGTATTGTTCATGGTAACACCGTCATTGGGTGAGTGAGTGAGTGAGTGAGTGAGTGAGTGAGTGAGTGAGTGAGTGAGTGAGTGAGTGAGTGAGTGAGTGAGTGAGTGAGTGAGTGAGTGAGTGAGTGAGTGAGATGAGTGAGTGAGTGCTTTGAATTTTGATACAGAATATATAATTAAATCTATTTACATCTATTAGTTAGCAGTCATCTGTTTAATTTTTTCCCTTTTGTATAATGTCTTCCATGTATATATTGATATAGATATTCCTGGGATTGTTGATAGGAACCACAAGTGTTGGCCATGCTGTACCATACCTGGAAACTTTATCAGCAGCACGTGGAGCAGCAGCAAAAGTGTTTAACATTATTGACCAAGTAAGTGTGTCTTGTTTCAACCTACCTCTCATTACTTTTTTGTTTTGTTTTTAGTCTTATATATATTATCCAATGTTGCCTTTATTCAAATTGTATCACTTAATTTAGAAATCAGAAATAGAGAGTAGTTCTCCAAAAGGAATTTCTCTGAAAAGGGTCAATGGGACTGTAGAATTCCATGATGTGGTTTTTAGTTATCCAACAAGAAAGTCTGTCAAGGTAGGAATTTAAATATATGTCCACCTGTGTCAATATTTTAATGAATGTTGTATGTGTGCATGCGCATGCGCAGGCACACACTAACCTTTTCACAAAATTTATTATAACATAAAAAATATTCCATTTCTTCAAAATGCTTTGCATTTCTCATATGTAATGATCTTAGACGATGCTCTTCTGTGAGAGGCAGTAAAATTTACATCTGTTTAAATTTTTTTTAAATACATCAAAATATGTGGAGCCGTGTTTCTAATTAATCATTAGTTACCTATATATCCGCCTACTGGTAATATTAGTTTCATTGTTGTAAATAGTGTTATGCCGATGTAAATAATAATTGTGACCTAATCTTTATATTTTGATTTGTAACTTATTGATGTAGTTATGACATGAATCCTTTTAGGTGTTGAATGGGATGAGCTTTACTCTGACTGCTGGTCAAACTATGGCTGTTGTTGGGTCAAGCGGCTGTGGAAAATCTACAATTATTCAGCTTATCCAGAGATTTTATGATCCAGACGAGGGCAAGGTCTGTTCGTGTTTGGTATAATTCACTAAATATTTTGTTTCATTATATTAATTCTTTGGATAAATATTTACAAATAAATTAGTATGCTTCAGGAAGCGTGGCCATTTCACTTCTAATGTTGATTTACGACATTGATCTTGTGGATTTACAGTGATTTGATTTTATCATTTTTAAAAAGACCAACATGAAAACAAATGAAGAGAACAATTGGAAGACATTGTGGATGATGGCCAGCACATCAGACAAATTGGAATTGTTTTAGCGTAAAATGTTAATTTACCTCTTATATAGATACTTAACATTGTGTTAAAAGGTATTTAGCAATAACTTTACTCAATTCATATCAATATTTAGGGAGCAGGCAATTTTTGCTTGCCAGTAATACTTATAGATACATTATATGCATAAGTCCAAACAAATACACAAATATTATTAATATAGCTCGGTCAGCCAGTGAGTAGGAGAAAAGTCAGTAACATTTGATGTATTTGAATCATTGTCCTCCCTAATCCACTAGTCTATGATTTGGCTGTATTACCTTTTGGGTAATCTATAAAATTAACACAATACAAGTAACAGCTATTGGAAATTAAGTGCATAATTAGTATACAATAATACCACACTTTTATCAGCCTTAATTCTTTATGACAAATATTTATGACAAATGTTTTTTGAAAATTGTATTCACAAATAATAATATATATGAATGCCATTTACACATGACACAGATATATCTGAACATATAGAGAAGTATGAAGTAATTATAACATATAAAGTTTAGTTCATCATTTTTAGGTCCACATTGCTTCAGGATTGATGATTATTTTTAATGTATGTAACACTACGCTGCTCCAGCAGTTCATAGCTGTTACAATAATATCAGAAACTTGTCCAGTCGGGTGCCCTGTTATAACATGGTCATTGGGAGCCACAACCTGTCAATCATGTTATAGGTGGACTGCGAAGGGGCACTATTGGAGTGGGCGATAATGTTTTGCACCATCCTTTAAGATTACAGACAACTGTTTATTTCATAAATGTTCCCAGTAACTGTTTAATCATTTGTTGACTTAAACATAAATGTTACCTCAATGTTTGTGTGGAAAATAAACTGTTTCTTCAAAATTGTAGCTACTTTTGGCCCAATTTTGCAGAAACATTTTTATTTTTCACATTTATGTTTAAATCAACAAATGATTAAACAATTGGATTGGTGATATTCATCTGCCAGAAATAGTGCATGTTTTACAGATGAAGGTAGCAACTACATGAACAAATAAATCAACATTTACAGCTGCACATGTGAAAATAAACATCCGATATGATCAAAACACAGGTCTATTATACAGAAATGTTACGGTTAATTCACAGCTATTGCGTATGTTTTATTTATTGCAATTAGGATCAAACTTATTTAGTTGGCTATGTTTTTACATGTGAATTACAAACTATGTAAACATGTTCAAATTATTTCAAAATATTTTATCTGTCATTTGTGGATTTCATGCCATTTCACATAAAAATGCTCTGTCATGGATTCCAGGGTCCAAGGTCTGACAGTGTTATATCTGATTTCATGTTATAACGGACTGCGGTATAATGGGGCCCGACTGTATTGACATTATTTTTGTTTTGAGCAGATCACATTAGATGAGACAGACCTGAAGGATCTCAATCTGAGATGGTTACGCAATCAAGTTGGTGTAGTTAGTCAGGAGCCAGTCTTGTTTTCAGCTACAATCTCAGAGAATATCCGTATGGGTAACCTTGAACTGACCCAGATGGAAGTGGAGAGAGCAGCCAAACAAGCTAATGTTCATGAGTTCGTAATGTCATTGCCAAAGGTTAGCAGTATAACCTACTGATAGACGTAAATCTAAGGAGATATATTTAACAGCATATTATGAGAAGTGGACTGATGATGGTGATGGAAACCGATGGTTTTTAGGACACTGATGAAGATAATTTGGTGGTGATGATGAATGAGGGGATGATGATGATAATAATATGATGATGATATTGGTTGTGATGATGATGATGAGGAGGATAATAAATAATAATAATGGCCGAAATGGCAGTTTTTACCTGTGGCTGGCAACCTCAAATGAGGGAGACGCATATGGTCTGTAATTTATAGCTTCAGCACGGAGAATAATTCTAAATAAATTTAGAATAAATGGCATGTTCGGTGGAGAAAACCTTGTCAGTTGCCTGGCTGGATGAAAAACTCCGGTTACTATAGTGCCACGACCGAGGCGCGAACCTGTGACCTCTTGCACAGAATGACCATAGCCATAGGTCCCATCCATTAAGCCGAGGTCGTTTTTAGGCTTAAAATATCACGATTTATGGTAGTACCATCCATTAAGTCGACCTAAAAATCTGAACTTTTCCCTGCAGTATTTCCTGGTGACATTTTGAACACAGGAAATAGTTTTGTTTTCATAATTCGTTCCAATGTGTTTTGTATACTGTCAATAGATCAAGGCAAATTATAATGATCATTTACACAAACTCTACCTATGTGACCAAAGAGGATGATACAGGTGTTGGTGTTTATGGTTCTATGAATTGTTAAAAATTTGTATTTGCTGTAGATGAATATACTGAGTTGAGATAGTCGTTAATCTATTTTGACCTTATAATTATAATATTTTAATAATTGTACTTATTGAAATATATTCAAGGAATTCATAGTATTTATTTGTACTTATTCATTCTGTGCCAGTAAAAATTGTTATAGGGAATCAGGATCAGCGGTTGTCACAATGTAATTTACATTCATATAACAACATACCTCCTTGTTCTTACTGCATCCCAGAAATATGAGACGCTGATTGGAGAACATGGTGGCCAGCTGTCTGGAGGTCAGAAGCAGAGAATAGCCATAGCCAGAGCTTTGGTCAGAAATCCTAAGGTACTCTTACTGGATGAAGCAACGTCAGCTCTGGATACACAGAGTGAATCTATAGTTCAGGAGGCTCTTAATAAGGTTAATAATTAACCAATTGGTTATGGTATTCACATTTTTAACTAGACTAGATAGACTTGATTAATTAAAGATTACACATTTTATCTGAAATTGTGTGTGTGTGCATGTGTGTGTGTGTGTGTGTGTGTGTGTGTGTGTGTGTGTGAAACAAAACAACTTACACCTGTTTAATGCAGGTACGTCATAAACAGTTGACTCTTTTACTCAGGTAAAAATATTTGTATCATTGTAAAATAATGTTTTACAAAAAGTACATTTAAACGATCACATTACAGGTGAGTGAAGGCCGTACAACGCTGATCATTGCCCATCGGTTATCTACCATTAAGAGTGCTGATATCATCATTAGCTTGGAGGCAGGAAGAGTGGTAGAACAAGGAAACCATTACGAGCTAATGTCAGAGGAAGGACTTTATTATAGTCTTGTAAAAACACAGCACTCCTTGTCCAGGGAAATGTCAATTGATTCATTAGGTATGTTACTATATGAACTTAGAACATGCCTTAATTATGTTTTAAATGTAAATCACCTTCGAGCAATTCAAGTTGAATAAAGTTTTATAAAGAATACTATTTTATTTATATATATATATATATATATATATAAAACATGTGTATGCCTGATTAGCCTATAGCTAACTATTATAGTTTCAACTTATACATCATTACAGGTTGTATAGATTAGCTGATGTTAATTACTTATTACTTGTATGTAATAAATAAACTTCAGGTTTAGGACTGATATATACAAATAATCCAGTGCCAGATAGCTTTCTCTCTGTGTGTGTTTTTTTCTGTGTGTGTGTGAGAGAGATAGAGAAACTGTGTGTGTGTGTGTGCGTGTGTGTGTGAAACTGTGTGTGTGTGTTTGAGAAACTCTGTTGTGTGTGCATGTGTGTGTTCTAGACATATAACATAGTGATGAAGAGAATGCCTCAGATCAGGTCCATTCATAGATTTCCAGGAGTTTATCATAAATGAGGTGCCACTGGCAGAAAAACGTGCCAGATTACAAAGACAAAGGACTTTTAACCGTCTTGATTCTACAACAGTCAGCTACCACCATATGGCATCCAGAGAAAGTAGTATTAGAATGAACTATTATAGATCTATGAGTGTCTTATCAACAACCGAAGAAGTAAGTGTGATTTATTATTGTATGTAATTGCTAGACCTTGATTCCTCTTTGTTAGGTTGGGGGAGGGGGGTGTTACATATTTATCCCTTTCTTAACCATATTTTAGAGTGGTGGTGTCATTATGTTGAATTCATGCTTTATAACCATAAATAAACACACCAGTAGTTAGTACTGTTTAAAGTTTTGTTTTAATTAAAGAGTGATATTTTCAGATTTTTGCCAGATTTCTGGGTGTATTTGCAGACCAAACTTTAACACTGGAGACTGGCTTTACCATAAGCTTAACTACATCCACAAATCACAAATATTTCTAGTGTTCTTTTTTCTCTTTGTTACATCCTAGACTAAGCTGTGGGTTTCTTGTTTACTATGAATTTCTCACTTGAAAAGGTGGTACCATATTTACTTGTGTATGAGGCGAGGTTTTATTCCTTGAAAATATGTGGGGTTTTCTACTCATCTTATATATGAGTCAGTGAGAAAATGGCAACCTCAAAACTTTAGTTTGATCTACTAATTGTTTTGTTTCAATTTGATATTTAAAAATGTTAAAACTTTCAGTAATAGCAGTAATTAACAGTTTCACTATTATTATCTGTCAGCATATTTTTTTTGTATAAATATCCCTGAAATTTATGGAATTCAAATCAAGTGACATTTTTATTTTCTGATACATAAAAATGAATGTGTAATAAATAGCAGTTACACACAAATAAATAATGATAACAACAAAATGTGCACTTTTATTGAGGGCAGATAATCAATGTCGGCAGCCATTTTTCTGAAAATAACATTACTAAATTAACTTTTACATTGGACATTGACTAGAACACCATTACTTCACTGCTCAAGCATAAAACAATTTGCGGCTCAAAGCTTTCAATTGTGCCTCATTTTATATTCAAGTTAGGTAGTTTTCCATGATATTGACCTATATACTGATCTCACCTTTTATGAGTTTGCCTTACACCCAAGTATACATGGTGTATCAAACTTCCATTCAAGATATATTAATATACCATTTCTATAGGACCACATTTAGCTATATAACTCTGTGTTGCTTTACACACACACACACACACACACACACACACATATGCACACACATTTTAATTTAATGACTCCTTTAATCCCCAATACAATCTTACACGATCATCAACTCCTTGCCTTGTACACTGTTACCACCATTCTAACCACTAAATGCCTATGACCATAAATGTCACCTTTATCTTAATTGTTATTTGATATATATATATATATATATATATATATATCATCTAATATCCCTGCATGTTTTATATTCCTATTTTTGTATTATATTATATTATTATGTTCGCATTCTATTTTGGAGATTTTCTGCTGGTGCAGTGGTTAGTCCCCTGCTCCCAAACCTCCAGGATGTGAGTTCAAATCCATCTGACACCTATGTTTATGGGATTTGTTTACCTGTGGAGTTGCTTCTTGGTTGTTATGTCTCATGTGTGATCAGTGCCGAGGCTAAATAATTGAACTCAATTCATATTCTGTTTTGAATGATATGTAGAGATCTAATGAGGTACACCTTCGGTTTATTAGAATTGTTAATGATTTGTTGTTGTGTTAGGTAATTGAAGATGCCAAACTCCCAGCACCTTCCATAAGACGCATTCTTAACCTGAATGCTTCAGAAAAGGCCAAGTTAATTATGGGATGTCTTGGAGCAACGCTGATGGGTGCCAGTACTCCTGTATTTTCTGTTGTTCTGAGTAATGTGCTCGGAGTAAGTTTGTTTCTAGAATTGTTAGAACATAGTATCATAGTTCATAGCTGCATCAAGTTCTCGGATGAATTTTAATTATTTGCAGAAGCATAAATTGGGAGTATTTGCCTAAATATATTATATACTGTATGCTGTAAAACTTTGGAAACAACTTTATTAACTATATAATAATTTAGAAATAGTACTGAACATTTTGTCAGTGGCCCTTGACATTTTCTTATGATATCATGAGATTTGAAATATTCCATTTCAGAATTTTGCCACAAGCAATAGGACCGCATTAATGGCAGATGCTGTATTTTTAGCTTGCATGTTTATTGTGATTGGAGTAGTATCCGCTCTTGGAGTATGGGCCCAGGTAAACGAAACCTCATTATCGTTGAAATAAAGAATGAATGCAGAAAAGAAAGAAACAGGAAATAAGATTCAGGAAAAAAGGAAACAAAATATAACAAAATTAAAATAAATAAACATGTTTGTAATATTTTATTACCATGAAAATACACCAATAATTGTAAATTCATATGAAAATATTGAAATATCTTATTTAAACAAATTAATTAATTAAAATTCTAAAATTCAATAACAGTTCATGGATCACATGTATAAGGGAAATAAGAATTTACTTCAGTGGTGCATGGATTTTAAGTTATACTACACATTCTAAGAATTCTAGAATTGAATGATTCCTTTGAAAATGATCTTTATACAAAGTTTCCAGTTATTTCTGGGGATGTGATTACCATTATGATAATCTAATAAGCACTCTTCTGATTCCTCTTGAGCTCTCTGGTTAATTGTTATCATTTGAATGAGTACACATGCAATAATATACAGTTATTCTGAAGACTTGTGCTTTGTGACAGGTAATTAAAAAGGAAACTACCTGTCTGGCATAAAAAATTGGTCTCACTTGAATAAATAGAATCATCTAAGAAATATATTTCTGGCCCAAATAAGGTACCTTGGAACTAATCTACAGGATGGCACTGTGATGCATCTTGGTTTTCTATGCTAAGCTTATCACTTGATAACATTAATATCTTTGTAATTAGTTTGCAATATTTCCAAATTGCTATTTTTCAAAGGAAATACAGATATCAAGATGTAACTAATAGATAGGTTGAAAACACTGAAATATAAGACATCAGGCAAGAAAGGATTTATTGGAGAAATATTGTAAATGCTTTAATACTTGTGCAGCTTGAACTTCAAAGATCTCCTGACCACGACCGACAATGCAAAGTTAAATTATTTTGATATTAAATATTTCTGAATGATAATTAAAAGCAGATATTAAAAATTATAAATCTAGATATTTAATAACTGAAAATTATCAAGCATATTTTCATAATTAAGCATGAGCCCAATCTTTGCTCTGGGCTTTGAACATTTTGCTAATTGAGAAGTATATATATCTGTGTAAGTACTTTTTAGTTATTTATGTTAATACTATATTCTAAAGAATTAGCTGGTAGGTCAGTTGAAAAACATTCAAAGCCAAAGAATCGGGTCAGAAACAAATTTCTCTTATAATTGTAAATGCCTTATTATTTACATAGAATTCTCCTAACGACTAAAACAATTACAGACTCTAATTATTTTGCTTTTAAATAACCATACCTCTTTCCTCCCCAGAATAATAATTAAAAGTCAAAACAATTACATGTGAAAATATTTAACATCTCTCTTGAGGCCATTTCAAAGTCAAATATATTTATTTGGGTTTTTCCTGTTACCGGTACTTGTTTTCTAGTTTCAAACATTTATTCTCAATATTAATTTATTTATTACAGAATTACTTCTTTGCTGCTTCTGGTGCAAACCTTACAATGAAGTTAAGAAAGATGGTGTTTGCTGCAATTTTAAAACAGGTATATATATATATATATATATATATATATATAGAGAGAGAGAGAGAGATAACATATTTTTATGAACTAAAGTAATCCTTTACTAAGCTGGGAACTCAAAGGATAACTCACAACTCTATTTAGTATTGTTATTCTGGCCTTTGTTACAGGAGATTGGCTGGTTTGATGATCCTCATAACCAAGTTGGCTCCCTTTGTTCTCGCCTTTCTAATGATGCTGCACAGATACAAGGGGTAAGTTTTGGCAAGTTTGTCAGAAAGCTTAATATAGGAATGATATGTTGACGTGGTTTATTTGTGTTTTATTTTGTCTGTTCTTGTAGGGTGGCTATTTTGCTTAACTTTTGCCCATTGAAAATAAAAATTAATTAATATGGTTCATTGAATGTTTGATTCTATTATGCAAATGTGCTGGTGTGTGTGTGTGTGTGTGTGTGTGTGTGTGTGTGTGTGCACTTCACATAAATTAATCAAGTAAGGATCGGCTGAAGCATACTTGTACTGAATTAATTATATAGTGCATATCACTTTGGTTATTATAATAATCTTTTCTTGAATCTGTGAAATGAGAGATCCAGATTTTTTAAATCATTTACCATCTGTAATGTGGATGTGTTTAGGTTGTGTTTTATATCAACAAAGTTTCATGATTTAATACTTTAACCTAAAACTATCATAAAAATAAGTATTACTTAAATGTAAATATCATGTGCTAAAATTTGGGATAGTCACAAAATGTTAAGCTTACTCACATTAAAAATTACTGCAGGAGACTTATTATTTGATTTATATAAAATTAAGTAACTAATTCATATATCTTAAATTTTGGAATACTTATTTTTTGCATCTATTAAATCAAATCAAATATTTTATCCTACTTTTTAATTCATACACTTGATTTTTTACTAAATCATTAATATATCAATAACACAGTTGTTTAGTACACCAAGAGCCTATTGGTTACCACACAACTTATAATAATTTATATAATATGTTTAAGAGTTTCGTTATGAGTTTTTAATATTGTACCCTTCACACAGAAATATTGTTTTTAATACCAATAATTTTGTATTTTTTACTGTACAGATTATTAAGTATTTCCTTGTTTGTATGACTATAGGCAGCTGGTCAACAGTTTGGTATGTTGATTCAAGCCATCACTAATATGGGCACAGCTATAGTAATAGCATTTTTTTATGGCCCAAAGTTGGCTGGTGTCATCTTTATCTTCATACCACTGATGTTTGCAGCAGGTATTGTCCAGGGAAAGATGGTACAAGATAGCACAAGGGGAAGTCTTCAGGATCTAGATGAGTCGGCACAGGCAAGTATATGTGTTTAATTGACAAAATGTGTATTTTGAGTGAGGTATAATACTGTAGTTATGACAATGTAATCTGTGTCTGTTGGCTGTGTGTGTTGGGGGGGGGGGGGTTAAAGGGCGTAGACAAACATATATTACCAGTGTTGCTTCTAGGATGCGTTTTTGCAGGATTCCCGCGGTGTTTTAATGTATGGTGCAAAATTAAAATATCCATGCACCCCACATGGCGCATAATAAAACCTCATGGTGCAATATTATATGTGTTGTGCGCCTTAATGGTCTCCCAGTCACTATTATATTTTGTGTGAATGGTTCCTAGCCCTAGGCAGTGCTAAGTCTGATGTAGAGGGGTCTGATATAGTGTTGTGTGCATTAACGATCTCCCCATCACATTAGCTTTAATAATGCGATACCACTCAGGTATGGCATTATCAGCACAAAATGGGTCGTGATAAATGCCAAATATTTATCATCCGGTAGTTTCCTGATCTGAAATAATGCCAAAATCTACTGCTGGAGCCATTTCAAATGTCATATTTATAAATATTTACTCAATATAAGAACCACACTTGAAGGATGGACAGGTGGGCAGGTGATCGTGCCTGGTAAACATCCATTTTACATTTATGATGGTCACGTGACTCAAATACTCTCTCCTGATTGGCCAGTTATCTTTGTTTATATGGTGGATGTATTGTCTGTCCCTCTCCTGTATATTAAATATGGATTTCATATATCATATTAACTGTATCCATACTTTACTGAAGGAAATATATGCAGTTTTTGGTAACTTAATAATTGTGTTTCTACCTTCATCCTCTGTCCATCCACTGCTGAGTTTGAGAGGCAGTTCGCCTCTATGAATAGCATTAAACTATGTTGAAGAACTCCCTTGGCCATGAAAATCTACATGATTTGATGTTTATTGCATGTGATGGCCTGCTACACAAAGAATTTCTTCAAGGCCTATTGATAAGTGGCTGGTATGTGGTAATGGTGATCTTCACCTGAACGGGCACAAGAAAAATATTCCTCAAGGTGTTGATGAAAATTAAAACATAAAAATGTTCTGTGGCTGACTTTGCATATGAGTTAGCTGTAAATATGTGGAAAGGGAAGAAAGCCTGTAGAGTATATAAAAATGAGTCTCATCAATAACATTTTGAAGCATTTCTGTAGTCTTGTTTTTTCAGGTTACAGATATAAGTGATATGCATAAATTTATTTATGCTTACACTAAAACTATGTGTATAAATAATTCAGATAGGGGGGTATGTGTTTGTATCCCATAATGGTTTTCATGCCAAGTGCCCATGTTACATTAAAATCCCTCACATTTTTTAAACCTAAGGGGGAGCTCCCCCACATAGGCCAGATCCTAGAAGCATATATACTTATAATCCCTAACTTTACTTCATCCAACAACACAGAATAAAAAGATTCTGTTGCAGTTTACAGATTTTTGTGTACTATCTATGTTTACAATAATTAACATCTCACTTTGTGTGTATATGTATATATATATATATATATATATATATATAATGTTCTATATTAATTAATTTTGAATGCATTCATTTTATGTGATTGGTGGATGGGCTTCGAAGGCATCACAGAATATTCTATGATAACTTTCTAACTTCGCTATTATAGATAATTTGTTTCAATATTGTAGACACCCATTTAGCTACATCACACTTGGCCATCACTATTTCAGGTTGCTTCAGAAGCAGTAGACAACATACGAACAGTAGCTGCACTGACCAGGGAGCACTATTTTCAGCAAAAATATGAGAAAAAGCTCAACAACATGTACAGGTAGGTCACTTATGAACTTCCAAAATGTACTTAATAGTCATAATTTTATGTATGTTTTGTATGAATTATCTAGTCTCATCTATTTATTTCTGAGACTGCACTAATTTCATTATGACTATCAGTAATAGGATGTAAGAGTATTCTATGAGAAATGGGTAAAAACTGATTTTTAATTTATATACATTGTCTACTTTTGTTAGAAAGGTCAGGAAGAATGCCTTCATGTTTGGCACATTCTATGCCATCTCCCAAAGCATCATATTCTTCTCATATGCAGCAACATTTAGTTACGGAGGAGTATTAATTGAAAAAGGTGAAATGGAGTTCCACATTGTCTTCAGGTATTTAGTTATCTTACATTTTTGGCACGGAGATTAATATGTAAAGTATCATCACATAATTTTACAACTGACGATATCACCAGTGACGATGTCACCAGTGACGATGTCACCAGTGCCATTTGTAGGTTGCAGCCTCATAAAGCAGATAGTGTAGAAAATGTTTTACCAGAAATACTAATTAATGGTTGCTATAAGCTGTTTGTTCATTTGACTCTGTTTGTTCAGTGTAATGCTGCAACATAGTGTGTCTCCTAGAAATATGTTATTATCAGCTTTGGTTTCTATTCCGAAGAACAGGAAAAATCAGTAAATGACAGCAGTAATTGCAGGGCAATTGCTCTGGAAGGTGTTATTGGTAAAGTAATTAACAGTATATTACTTGAGAAACATAGGTATATACTAACCTCTTCTTATATTCTATAGGGCTTTCAAGCTAAATATTCTACAATTCATTGAACCTTTGTACTACAGTAACGTTTGAACTATTATATCAGTAATAACTCATCTTTGCTTGTATTGCTGGGTGCATCCCAAATCTTTGAATGCGTCCAGTATGTAAAACTGTTCTAGTTGTCCACTTAGGTGTAATTTCCTAGTATACACATAAACCAAACAGGCCCTTGGGGTTAAATGGAATTAATGTTATACTTATAGTAATGGCTAGAGCATGGCGAATCATGAAAAGCAGATGCTGATACATCAATTTGTTATGCTTCTTATCCATTTAAAATCATGAAAAATACAATTAATACTTACATTTAAGCAGTGTGTATGCAATTCTGTGAACATTTTCCTTGATCATAAACAAAACAAAGCAAAATTAAGATGTACAAATCACTTGTTCAGTTGGAACTCGATTTGGCTGTAATTTGTGATCCTGATAGCACTATGAGATGGTGTACACCCCGGAAATCAAATCAGCGCCATCTGGCGAGTTAAATTGGGTATTTGGCAAGGGGCCTATTAGAACAGTCTTGGGTAGGATGTTAGACCGGGGATATGTATTTAGTTGGCTTAGGTTATGCAGACAACCTGTGTGCTGACAACCACAGGGAGATAGTTGGTTAAGAATATGATCCATCTCCATCTAAATGGGGAAGCACTACAGGTTCAGAGGAGCACATATCATCTTGGTCATCCTATTGGTCATGAAATTGTTAACAAAAGTTCTTATAATAGCGCGATATGTGATATTTGTGTGGGGAACAGTTTATGTCATGACTAAATTTGGGTCCTGTACATCTGATTCGTTCATTCACGTTCTCCACATATTGTACCAGTTTCTGTGGATCTTAATTATGGCTGTTGAGTTCAACCGATATAAATGATTTATGAAAATAAGGAATGTATCACCTGGAAGACATTGCAGACTTTTTAGATATCTTGTCAAAAGCAATTATGTCCAATATAATCTTATGTCTAGATTCCTATTATTTAATTATTCCGCCAATATCAGTAATAATGATTATACTTGTTTTTCTTCAGTATATTCTAAATCATATAAATCTGCTGTTGAAAAAAGCAGAAGAATGTTATTGTCAATCATTAATAGAAATGAACTTTGTGAAATTAAAAAAACAATGTATGGTTAAAGAATAGTTTCTTTTGGGGGAAATCCTCAAAATTGAAGGTGATCAGCTTAAAGAATTATGTCTTATCACTGATTTAGAAATATCCAGTTATTAACTGACTTGATCTGTACTGGTTAAACCATGCCTTTCTTACTTGTCATTGCTGATGAAAATGATTGTACATTATTGTATATATATATAATATGTTGATATGAAATAAATCATATATATATATATATATATATATATATATGTGTGTTCTTTTGCTGTTTTCATCTATTTGAACAGTAGAATAAACTGCTAATATTCAAATTAAATAAGGACCTATGATTGAATAATGTATAGCTTAAATAAGCGTAATCAGCTTCCTTATAAACAAAAGCTAAAACGAAAGATTTTTGGTGTTCTTGTTAATAAACTTTATTTTCTTTATTATTAAAGCAAGTATGTTCTGATATACTACATGTTTGGTTCTTGTGATAATCTTGAATTTGTGCATATAGTTTTATTTGTTTCGTAATCTTGTATAATATGTTAAGAAACCATTCCTACCAGTGTTTATTGACAACATAATCTAAATGTTGTCCTCGTTTCAGAGTATTTGCATGTCTGATATTTGGTAGCATGTCACTTGGCCGCGCTTTATCCTGGATGCCAGACTATAACAAGGCCAAGATAGCTGCAGCTAAAATCTTTAATCTTCTGGATAGAGAACCTAAAATAAACCGAACAGGCATGGAAGATGTAGTGCCAGTATGTATTATTATTGTAATTAGTTTTCACAGAGTCCTAGTCCTATGGTTACAGCAGAATTAGAAAACCAAATATGATGATAACCTACTTGACTTGTTTTTCAGCAGTTTTGTATTGATTTACTTTTCTGTTTTTTTGTTGTCAAAAAATGTCCAAAAAGTAGTTATTGTTAGTGTTTTAAGTCTGAATGTAAATATGTAATGGTATATTAATGGCTCTTTAAATAATAATAATAATAAAAATAATAAATCTTCAATGAATTCATTTAGACAATAATTTTATTCTTCAGGACAGTTGTATTGGATGTATTACATTAAATAATGTAATCTTCTCCTATCCAAGTCGCTCTGATATGTTGGTATTACATGGATTATCACTATCAGTTTTACCTGGTCAAACTGTGGCTCTTGTTGGTACAAGTGGCTGTGGGAAGTCAACTGTAATAAAACTTCTAGAAAGATTCTATGATCCAAGTGCAGGAAATATGGTTTGTATTTGGTGTGTGTGTGTGTGTGAGAGAGAGAGAGAGAGAGAGAGAGAGAAAGCCTAGTGAACTAGTCTAATCAATATTTGTAAATATACTATGGTAAATGGGTTTATATAACACATTTTAGTTCATGAACAGAAACCAATCATTAGTACAGGAGGAAGATATTTTTTCTTCTTATTTACTCAACATTGACGGGAGATTACTGCTGTCACACTCAAAAATAATAATCTGGAAATAAATAGTGTTCAACAGGTAAAATATCTCTAAGAAGTATTAATAGATCACCTTGAAGGTTTTTTAGGAAAGAAAATATTTCTAGGTCCAAATATGACTGGATAATTTGGTGTAAACATGCCTAAAGAATGTTCTCACAATTCATATGGATTTGATGTTTCATTGTTTTGGGTCCACCCTTTCACTATATATATATATATATATATATATATATATATTAAGGAATGGACGAATCTGGAATTTCATTCAAATCGAATTCACAAAATGGTAGCAGCAACATTTACTATAGTGTATTATGTGTTGCCGAAATGACAAAGCTTGTCCACTGCATTGTTGAAAACCTTCAAAGTTGACTTTGTCATTGCTGTCAAGGTGTCTTGGTGGAATGTGACATGGCAGCTTCATCCCACAAGCCAATATTATCCCTATTTTAAATAGCAATTGTTTGTAAATACATGTATATAAAAGAAAGCGGAGACTGAAAAGGTTGCAAGTGTGCCTATGGGGATGACACACTAGTTTCGGTTTTCTGGGCCTTTATTCCCTTGAGGGTTGCATCAATTAGCTAATCGATTAGAGGCATTGCTGGTGCATCACTCTTAGATGACCGACAGTTGTAACAATTTATTGACTTTGGATTCTGCCCAGTGTGGCCGGTGGGCCACACAAATGAAATCTCTTGTCTGCAGTTTTTCATGGTCGCGATATTGTCCATTTGCTCAGAATAATGTCACTGAGCAGGACTAATTTAGCAATGATATACAGGAAAATATTTGAATGGCATTTGTTTATATGGCTGTAAATGTTTGAATCGAATCAAATTGTGGGAAAACATTCGCATATTCAAAGTTTCAAATATTCGTACTATCCTTAATAATATATATATATATATATATATATATATATATATATATATATATAATTGAATAGAACATGTAGAAAGAAGTTCTATTCATATCACACCTGTTTATGACATGACGGTATTGTAAACCCATCATAAATACCTTTATGATGTCATATACCATCATAAACTGTCATAAACCTTTATTCACTATAATGTGGTTTTAATTTCTTTAGACCTTCACTTTTGATCTATTTTGGTTACAACTAGTTGTGGATTATCATTATATCAAAATTATTATATTTATATATTACAAACATGAATGTAAAATAATATTTTATGTTGGTCTCTCTTAAATTTTATTTTTTCAATTCAATAATTTGGAGGTATCTTTTATTCAGTAACAATAACAGACTCTCATATCTTTCACACATGTACAATTGAATCTGTCGATTTTATACATCAGTAATCCAAATCACAAAGTCCTTAGAGGATCTTGTGATAAAATACCGGCTTGGCTGTTTTCTCATTACCAAGGCAATTCCGTATCTTAGTGTGGATGCCAGAAAGCTTGAAAAAATCCTCTTGATGGATACTGAAGAAGCAGGAGCTGACAATATGACTTTCATATAAATATATCTCATAAAACAAATTATTTGGTATGAAATGTATGTTTTTCAGAGCATAGATAACAAAGATTTGAGCAGTCTGTCCTTGCCATGGTTACGGGGTCAGATGGGACTGGTAGCCCAGGAACCAGTCCTTTTTGATCTCACAATAAGAGAGAATATTACTTATGGAGACAACTCCAGAGATGTTCACATGGATGAAATAATTGCTGCAGCAAGACTAGCTAATATACACAGTTTTATAGAGAATTTACCATTGGTAGGTTATATTAAAATAAATCAGTATTTTATACAAAACACTGCACACAACAAATACTTTTTTTTAAATACATAATTATTATGGCACCATTTTAGGCACAATTCTAAAATATATTTTGGAGGAAAATATATATATATATATATATATATATATATATATATATATATTCCAATGTGCATGGAGATTTGACTGATCAAATAAAGTTCATAACAAATAAAAACACTTAATAAAATCCATTCACTTTTAGAATATATATATATATATATATATATATATATATATCAACACACATATAAGCCTAGCTCTTTCAAAGTGTCTAGGTTTCATTAGCTTTTCCACCATTATCAGGTTTGTTATTTATCACTGATGACTAACTGGTTATTTTGTTTACTTAGGGTTATGAGACAAATGTGGGTAGTAAAGGAATGCAGCTAAGTGGTGGTCAAAAACAAAGGATTGCAATAGCAAGAGCCTTGTTACGGAACCCCAAAATATTGCTCCTTGATGAAGCAACTTCTGCTTTGGACAATGAAAGTGAAAAGGTATGTTTTTGTTTCAGTAAAATTCTTTCAAAAAGAGATTTTCAAGTATACACACACACACACATATATATATATATATATATATATATATATGTCTGTGTGTGTGTGTGTGTATTATTGTTGTTATAGATGATCAGTACTGTTAATCATAATTATTAAAAAGTGAAACAGTTTTTTCTTTTAAAACTTGGTATAAATTATTCTTTGATACCGATATGACTCGTTCTTATAGTAACTGTTTGTGAGGAACCGCATGAATGATACAGATTATAGCGTAGAAGTAATTGTTGGCTATCAGCTCAAAAATAATATTGTAATATTATTATTTGTTGTCATCCAGTTGGTTCAAGAAGCATTGGACAAAGCCAGGTGTGGCCGCACTACACTTGTTATTGCACACCGGCTGTCGACAATCAAGGATGCTGATGTAATTGTTGTCATACATAATGGAAGAGTTGTAGAAGAAGGCACACACAAGCAACTGATGCGAAGAAGGGCTTTCTATTATGGCTTACACCGAGCTCAGAAATGCATGAGGCGTTGTTGGAAAAGCCAGAAAAGTAACGGTACAGTCTGATGAAGTGTCTCTGGTATTAATTTTGTTAAACGGGCAAACGCTTAATATCATTCAGTTATATAGAGTGTACTGATGTCAAACCTCAACATTTGAGTTATCCACTTAGTAAAGATTTCTATTAAATGTGAAAGTGTAACAAAAACTCAAAATAAAGCCATAAGTGTGTAAGTGTGTGTGTGTGTGTGTATGTGTTCCACAGTTTCTTACAGTCAGTGTTTTAACTTTTGAGTGTGTGATTATTAACCCACTCAGGTAAAGCACACTTGTGTATTTTATGTGTATTACTCCATATCTCTTTTCAATACACTAGTATGGCTTACTTTCTATATATATATATATATATATATATATATATAAAATGACTCATACATTATGCATTATTCAGTAATCTATAATAAGCATCAATAATCACCTTTTTCATACTGAAATAATAATTTTATCAATAATTTGATATTTTTATAGAAAACTTCTATTCAGCATTATTGTTGGTGACAACTTTAGTAATTTATTTTTAAAATTTTTTAAATATATTTTCTGTGTATGTAAATACTATAGCCTAGGAATTAATTGGTTGAATATGTTTATGTGATTCTAAGTTTGATAGCCATAAATGTACTGTTTGTAGCTGTATGTTATTCATTCATTGTTTATTTGTTGTCCTTTGATAAACTGTATTATGCAGGATGATCGTTAATCATAAAGTCTTATGCTGCTCTAAGATTTCATGTAATATTTTAGTCTTTTCTCCAACAGATCAGTTCACTCTCCAACGTTTGTTATGGGTGAACACTGCTCAGTTATAACATTGTACATCTTCTTTTGTAAATAAAACAGTAGAATGTTTTAGTCCCACAGAATGACAGTTCATTTGCATTTTTACAAAAGGTGACATTTCAATGTGAGACATGTAGAAATCAGCCTTTAACTAGTTTAAGCACCCTTGAGATAGTTTTATAAAAATCAATAAAACATTAGTATGTTATTACCCGTAAGAACAGAACTCCTCTTATAGTCTTAGCAGTTAATTTAAGCAAACTACTAAATATTATTTTTTAATAGTTAAGTATCCACCAGCTTTCACCAAAACTGGGAGATCTCTTCAGGTCTTACCATTAATTGTGGTCATATAGGTAATATTTCTCCAAAGCCATGATATTTTATATGAATGGGTATTTGAGATGAAAATTGTTGTTTTGGGCACTTATTAAGTTGTGGTTTATGACTCATTTGGGTTAAATAATTTACCCCAAAAAAATGGTTGGTTGGTTGGTCAGAACAAAAAAAGAGATCCTTACACAAATGGAAATAAACTTGATTAGTGAAAATTAAATATATTTGAGCCAATATACAGAATAAAACACCAGGTACCAATTTCAATATTCAGAAATTTTGGCAATACAATATTCAGGAGAGGATATAGAGTATCATAGGTCCACAGCCAAAAACGAAAACAGAGATTTTCTGAGCTTCTCCAAATTACTTTATTTAATAAACAACTTTTACATGGAAGAAGAATAGTGAATCTAATGCATTCAGTACTGCTTATAAAATTGCGATATATGCACTTATCAGTGATTATCCAAATATTATTATCTATATTTGGATTAGAAGGTTATCAATTTAAACACCATGCTGCAATACGAGTTATTCTTTTATTTTTGTGACTAATATTTATGGATGTCTAAAATCTCTGTTGTTTAAAAAAAAATGTTTGAGAAGATTGTTGAAAAACCTTAATAATCAATTAGGCCTACTTTTCGTGATATCATTCCTGGAAAGTCTATTTATTTGAATAATCATAAATGTTATACTTGTATATTATGAAATAAAACTTTTTTGGTATTTTTCTCAATGACTAAATGAAACGATTTTAATGCATACCTAGTAAAGGACTATTATATAGAGCTAATATTATTGAATATGTCCATATATTCTCTGAATTAAATATTTGGTTATGTATAATTTTGGTCATGAAAATATGGCGAATCAGTACTATATATGAAGTTGTGTGAATATAAGTTTTTAACATACCATGGACTGATAGGCAATTGATAACTTGTACATTTTTCCAAGTCTACATGTCGTGGTCATTTTTTTCAAATAAAGAAAACGTGTTAAGTACATGTGACCATCCTTCAATAACATACACTAGAAAGTAAAAATAGAAGATGGCTTGTTTCTGAGATTTTGTATCTATATAGTATATAGACCCTCAAGGCCACACATGTGACACAAACGTGTAATTATCATATATGATCAGATTTCCTTCCAATATGCCACCCTTCTCATAGGCACTCCTTGAAACAAAAAGAATATAAAAATAATTTCTAATTTTTATGTCCCCTTTGAGCATTTCAAAACATGCTGATTAAGATTTTCAAGGTCAAAAATTCCGTTTTTACAAGTTTATTTGTTAAGTTTTATTACTGCAGCAGAAGCATGATAATTGACACTAAATTTTGTTAAGCATTCTTCTTATCCAAATAAGTGAAAATCCAAGATGGTGCCAACTTTTTCCAAGATGGTGGCCACTTTTTTTCTCCAAATGGCGACTAATTTTGTACTTTTTGCATATAATCTTTCAATTTAAGTCATTCTTGGTGTCTATTTGTATGTTTTCAAGCATGGTAAAGCCATTTATGCTATTCTGAATCCTTTCCAGTATACTATTACTTTAGATTTAGCCATTTAAAACACAATCCTGAAGATAAATATCATTATGTGTACGGGTACATGCAGACTTCATCAAAAGCATTACCCAACACATGGACAGTGCAGGACTAGATGACCTATGGACTGAGGCAGGTGTATATGCAGCCAACACTATTCAGACCATGCTGGATGGCAAGGCCTACTACTGTGATGTCACAGGACACCAACTTACATACGAAGCTCTCTGGCACCTCAAGTGGCCAATGGTTAAGTCATGGCTGGCTGAACAGGGAAGTGGTAGTTGAAGAGTTCGCCCATATTGTTGGTCAGATGTTGAAGAAGCACAACAACGCTGAACCATAGAGCAAAACTCTGTACTGCAATAGACCATCTGTCAGATGCACTTCGTAGTGAGGAGTCCCTCATGGAGGTGTTTGACCAAGCGCACTCTGACAATCCAAACTTCATGATGTGGCCAACTTATACGAGCATGGTTGAGATCCTGTTGGATTTCATAAGAGCTGAGAGGGATGGCATCTGGATTCTACGCCTAGATGCTGCCCTGGCTCACAATATATGACCACACAAACTATACACGGTGGGGGCCAGTTACCTTGCAGATATGAAACTCACCGAGAAGACAGCAGCAGAAGGTGATTCAACCAAGTACCCGCTGATCAGACAACTGAATGAATCAACAGGACATGCAAGATGCACAATGACATCATCGGCATCACACGAAATGACCAACCCTGTGACAAGTTTTGTGTCACGTGGTCAGAACGATCGCATATTTCACAAGAAACTAGGTCACTCTTTAATCTAGAAGATGACTACCAGGTGACTGTTTTCTGCCGTTCTGACACTCTTCCATCTCGAACCAGGTGTGAAGCTGATGGTGTGAAGAAGCTTGCTACGCAACGCCAAGGATTTGATGTCATTCGGGTTACACATTAAATTTAGCAGAAGAGGATCGAGACACCTACTAAAGTGATTACTACACAGAATGTAGGGAAACAGTCAAAGCTGACAGGAAGCCACTGCTATATTTAAATATACCTCGGTTTCATCTCCTTGGTCTTAAGTTGGCGCATTGACGCGATTGTCTTTCATATCTAATAATAACAATGTTGTTTAATCTGGAATAAAAAAAATAACACTCACTCAATGGCATTCGAATATTAAAACATTAGAATTGTTGTGAAATCTATATATGGACTTTCTAAATATCCACCCATCTCTCTCTCTCTCTCTCTATATATATATATATATATATATATATATATTATACTTACAGAGGTTTTATTACATAACCGTGATAATAATAAGAAAATAACTTAAGTATAAAAACCCTCAAAGTTCTCATTTGTATCTGTTTCACAAACGATAATAAATCTCAGACTATTAGATCGATACACCATTGCGAATTTAAACGTTATATTTAGTGATCACTGGGATTATAAAATAACTCACCAAGTTGGCAGAAATCTGAAAAAAGTATTGAATTTTTCCATTCAGGATCTGACCACGAAGTTTGTTTCTACCTTCAAGTTCCGCAATGCCAAGGAAGCGTCCCTACAGCGTATTATCAGACACTGAACCGCTCAAGTACCTAAATTAAATTTTACAAAGATTACAATGGTTGTTCGCAACTAATATGAACAACGGTGTTCGCTTTGACGTCATCTCCCCCACATCTTTTCTTTAATGCCGACAACAATATACAACCATATCAATATTAGAAATCGGAATTTTTCATTATTCTCTCGTACCTGAGTATTACTATATTAATAATAAATTATCCAAGTGGTCATGCGTTGATAGATTAAGAATATTCGGAACTCTCTTGTGTATTTAGCCATTTTTGCTCTAAATACTTCAATAGATTCGTTTGTGATAAACAATAACTTGAATTAAAAGTTTTAAAATAATTCGTACTTACCCCTTAATACTCAACAGGTACATGTCACATATAGTTTAGTAAAGTAAGACATCTTAACTTGGGTTTATCATGAATCCGACTTTGTATTTCATTCAGGCATTTAACAATTAGTTTAAATGTCAGTTGTCAGATGTCCAGCTTAATTTGGGTGAGGTTTCCGTATTTCATGTAAACATTCACACATGCAGCTGTTCTGTGATATTTGCCGTTTGTTTTTCGGTCATTTAATCTGTTATACTCCTAAAAGGTTAACTGTTATGTGTTCCCTTCAACTGTTTACATACACAAAGTGTAATATCAGTAAATGGTATACATTTCAGATATTCCGTTTAAATATGTGTGTGCTTTCTTCTGTTTACTACATTCAACAGGAAGAAGACACATCACATGCAGCTGTAACTTCGTTGACATTTCACACTATTTCTCGAATATCACCTTCTGATTGCAGTAAGTGGACTATTTGAACGTCTGATGCATTTCTCTACCATCAATGCCAGCATTCATCCATCCTACCACACTATAAACAGTCACGTTTCAAGTCGGAAAAAAGTATGGTATTTCTGCAGTTTGTCGCATAAATAGTCTATAATTATAATTAAATCTGGAATACTTCGAACTAAATAAGAACTAACAATTTTCTACTCACCTTTAAAAAGGTGGTTGATAATGTTGAAGGAAGTTCGGTAATGATAATAGTGAACTTTCATACCTGAGATTGTGGGTGTGATTGATTTAGGAAAATGTCGATTACTTGGTTATTTGGCGTCTTGGCGTTTATTTCCAACTCGAGCGATGCATCGAACAAAATGAATGCCATTTCCTTGACGGCTCAGATTCCAAACAAAGAGAAGTACTGCTTTTACGAACAGCTCAATGCCAGCACGGAATACACATTTTCGTATAATCTGCTGCGCGGTGGATTAAGAGACTTCGTCGTAAACGTACTTATGCATCCTGAAGTTGAGCATGGCTCAGTAAACGATCTTAACGAAACGAAAATTCCTCTCTACCAGAAATCGGAAATAGGCAAGGATACATTCGTCATACCAATGCAGCATGGAATCCATGTTTTCTGTTTCCTAAACAACTTTCCTCGTCCAAACAGAAAAGTGGTGAATTTTTCCCTATCTCCTAGCAACATCAAGCCCAATGCGGAATACACGTTACTCGACGATTCTCTGCAACGACTGGTTGACATATTTCAGAGTTTGATTGATCATCAACGTAAACAGATGGCATTGGATGATGACAGATATAGGATAGCGGAAAATCTAAATGATTATGTGACTTGGTGGTCGTTGGTCGAATTGTGTGCTTTCTTCGTTCTAGGATTAGGACAAGTGTTCATGTTGAAGATCCTCTGCACTGCGAGGACTAATCTGGAGAAGAAAATGAGTCCTGATGATTTGCTCAGCATAGTCAGTTAGGAGTTCACAGTGTCATCTTATTTACTTTCTGTGTGTGTATGTATATATATATATATATATATATAGTTATCATTTGACGTGCTGTTAACTAATTATATTGCATATACTTTGTCTCACAGGTAAACATGGATATATAATATTATATATAGTATTTTAAAAATCGTTTCTCTCCTGATTTAGTGGACAGGGATCATTGTGTATCTTATAATGAAGATCTAATGTTGTTCTATTATTATGTGAGTGTATGATATTCCATAATATTCCTGTGTTGAATTTTCGCTTTAATTTCCATGGTTACAAAACTGAAATAAATCGTCTCCTTAATTGTCGTTTTTCACTAATTCTTTAATTAAAAAAAATTAAGTACCTCTAGAATTAGATATGATTTTTAAACGACATTTTAATTGGCTATTTTTCTTTAATTTAATATTTATATTAATTTCATATAACGCAATGTCTATTAATTTACGGAAAGCTGGGAATAGTTATTAGACAGTGTCCGTTATGTTTAAATTTAATTTACTATTAAACGTTATACGTCAGTTACAGCATATCATCAGTCAAACTAGCACTAAGTGGAATATGATATTGGAAGATAAGAAACAAATTGTGTTGATATTGAAGGCATTTCACGAAAAACTGAAACAGAAAATAAATAAAGGGATTGTGTGATGAGATTTTACGAGTCTCAACTTCTCTGATCAATTTACACAATCAATGATTTATGATGACACATAGGTAGTAATTACCCGTGGACTATTGCGATTGGTTATGAGATAGCCACAGGTAAAGAAATCATCGCGTGTTCTTGTCTGTGACCATTCGACGTTTATGATTGGTCATGAGACAGCAGTAGACATTTTAATGTGTGGGTCGGTTAATAGGTCATAGGTGATGTCGGATAATCGAGGCCGTTATACATTGAAATGTCACATTATATTTGAGAAAAGATGTATCAGAGTTAGAACACGAGTTTGATGGATAAAAGAAGAAGAAGAAGAGAGTTATTTATATTTGAGTATAGTAACAAATAACATTAATGGAGAGCACTATTTTTCGACATAAATATATACGATAAAAGTATGTAGATATGAACAGACAGGGTGAGTAACTACAGATGAAGATACGATTCATTATCAATATAATTACGAATAAACATTGCATCATCGATCATAATACGTAAGAACCAAACCTGCATCAAAAACTTGGGTTAAAACATGTCATAGCTATATACAAATATTTTTTAAACTGCAATGTATTAATACCAGCTCATATTGGCTTCTGACAGAAAACCCTAATCTAATTGGGGAAGAGGAACTCCATAAAACGTTTAGAAATGTATTTTACTGCTTATTAAATTATTGTTAATTAATTTTACAGGATACAGAATCCATATTTACATTCAATGCCATAATAAAATTTACCATTTTGCTTGAATGTAGACAGAGTCCGAGATGTTTTAATCTCTTCAGAAAGATTATTCCATAATAACGGTGCAATATATTTTATCGATCACTTACCATATGTGACAATGTTGAATCTTTGAATTTGCATATTGTCAGCAGAGGGTATAATTTTCCTGCATATATTACTGACAACTAGATTTTTGAAGGTCACGGGTGAAGAAAGTTTCATATTTTGAAGTAAATATAACGTAGCAAACAATTATTTTATTCCCTATCAAACGCACTACAATACTCAAAACAGGGTGAGTAACCAAAGAAGCTATTATAAAATTTTCAATTTAAAATTTTTCCCTAAAAAACCTTAAAAATTGCGGAAACATGTCACGAGCTATTACTATTGTTTAAAGTTGCTAGGGATTAAAACCCGTCATATTCTTTGACAAAAATAAACAATAGGGAAAGGAACCCCTTACAGACAAAATGTCAGGTTTCGACGAAAGTTTTGACCTTCCCAGGGATATCAAGACCGGCAGCTTTGAACTACACGCGTAAAAGGTCACCTTGAAGTATCAACTTTTGAGGAATTAGCTGCAGCAAGTGCAGACGCGGATCCATAGGCAGCCACATGTGAAACACCAGGACCCGGTCCACAACAAGCGTTGGATTGGAATGTATTTGTTTGTGTTGGTATAAGCTTAATTGATAAGTCAACACACTGGGCCTGATGCGAGTATCTCCATCCTCTTATCACATAACTTCATTTAAAATAAAATTTGGTATTTGTCGCTACACGGGAGCCCTGTGGGTGGGGGGCTTTCCCATGTGTGGCCTAAACAGGGATGTGCTGCCATCGTTGTCTTTTCAGCCATATTTTGGTAATTTCCGGGCCGGTGTTTAGCGGCACTTACACGTTGGAGCTTGCTGTGTCAAGCTGGCTTTCATTACACTCTATTCGTGTTACCTAGCTAATCACGCAAACGAGTCTTGTTTTGGGGGATCGAATGCATACTCCATCCACTGGCAGAGCCATTTGCATAATTATAAGCGGCACAACAGACCATTTTACACGTTTAACAATGACAATATCAAAAAAGGTAATATAGGTTAAACAAGGACAAGACGAGTGTTTGACGTATGTTTTTCAAAGATGACGTCACATTTTGAATTTTCACCGAAGATTCCCGATTAAAGCTATTGCATGTTTCTCCAAGTGAGATGGTAGCAAAGCAAGTTTTAGAACCACTGTATCTTTATTTCTAGGAAAAAATTAAATATATCTCTGACTGAAATTTGTTTTTGGAAATCATAGAATCTAATTCAGGAATTTTACGTAGTCTTACGAGATACAAAGGTGACTTTTTTAAAAATAATTCTTCGGTAGGTATTTGTGATATCAAGTGAAACCTAGCGAAATGGAGTAAAATGTTTGACACTTGCGTCTTTATTTACTGGGTGTGTTTCACTTTAGTGGTCGTAAAACACCAATCATCATCGTCACCTGGGATGTGCATGTCTTGGCTTTGAGCTGGTCGGATCGGCTTGGCGCCAGTGCGATGAGGATCTCAGTACGGGGTCCTTGCAGTATCCTATCAAAGAGGACGATATTTTCCCGCCTTAATCGCTGGGCGAAATGCTCCGAGATACTATCTGGTATCAGATTCCAGCTCTCAACCAATCATGCGCGTCCATGGCTTCCTGGTTAAGATTCATTCGGAGCCGCACCGTTGACCAGAACACACCTTGTTTATAAGGCGTGTTCTAGCATATAATTGGATATACCGGCATTTAACACCTACTTCTAGAGTAGGTATCATGTATTATATCTTAAAATGTATGTGGTGTGAGTTATATGGTTCCGTTCCGTGGATATTGTATATATTTGTTTAGGCATTAGGTATTAGTCATTAATTTATTAAACATAGCTGCACATATTAATAACTTGGTCTTGAGTGATAGTTAATTTATTTGATTTGACTGTGACATGTTTTGGTGAATGTGTAAACTCTACCTCTTCCGCACAGAACACCACACACGCATTACAAATTCATCACAAACAACAGTGTATCAAAAACTGTATTTGCTGGATAAATGAGGCATGAAACAACGAATTTTTCTCTCTCTCTCTCTCTCTCTCTCTATGTATATATATATATATATATATATATATACACACGGGTGTTGTTAATTTATTACTTATAAGGGGATGAATTCCTCTTTCGACATTGTACGAGTTTAAGTAAATGAAATGCTATAACTCTATGTTGCGGAATAAAAATATTCAAAATGGAAATACTCTTTTATAAAGGTAGCCCATCTTTAGCTATCGGTCCAAAGCGTTTCGCTCATGTTTTTATCACAAGAAATTATTTCAAATACATGACGTCATGTTTGGATGTTATATCCGCAACATATCATTCGTGGATAACAAGGTGTAGGCCTATATGCATATGTAATAGATCGCTGACGCGAAGCATAGGTTATATTAGAGACTACTGAAAGCACATATATAAAATAGAAAGATACCGTAGTTCGACAAGCCCTTTTACAAGTCGCGTCATCTTCGGCGAATATTGTTGTTGTCAGAACGATCCAAGTTGTGGTGACATCAACGGGAAAGCATCACATTTTTTAAATATTTAATGAATTTGTTGCATCTATCGTAAGATGTTCTACATGTATGTAGAATGGTCATTTTCTGCAGCTGTTCTGTGATGTTTGCTTTCTACTTTTCTATCATTTATTGTGTTTATGCTACATCAAATCTCTATCATACGGTTGACCTTTCATTTAACTTCACATCATTTGGAAGTGCACCTGTGACTTAATATTTATTTGTCTCGTCCTTTAGGAAAAGTAATGACATTACTTGAAGATAATACGTGGCCCAAATCTGACAGTAAAAGAAAAAAATGTTACCAACAAAACTCATTTTTATTAACCGCCAAAATATAAAATAGTGAATATTCGATTTTTAATTAATATGATCATTATATGTAAACTGCATAAATTAACGTATCTAAATCAATATTTGTCTAATATGTGATTGATTACTAAACATTACAAATTTAACTGTTGACTTGAAAAAGTATATAAGAAATTATAGGATTGGCATTTTAATGTCTATAAGCATATATTATAGATTTACAAACGGATTGATTCTAACTAATAACTTTATCAATGACTTTCTCCCTTTTCGCCATGTACTTCACACTCCAGATTTTTTTGGGAGCATCCTTTATTACTCGGGAGCATGCATTATTACAAGGTCACGACATTGTAGGCATGAATGGCACGTTACTGATTTTATATATGATAATAACACTATGTTTGTCATAAATAAGAACTTGTATACGTTACTTCGTAATTTTACATAATGAAATTTGTGTTTGTTTAATACCCAGGACCATCTTGATCTAAATAATTATTTACAAAGATAATTTTGTAATCGAAATTGACTAAGAGATGGCTCGAGACTGAATAATGATAATGCAGTTTAGCCACGTAACAGATCCACCTGGTGATTAAAATACATTTATGAAATATGATGGAAATAAAGCGATGTAAAAATTGCATTTTCCCAGATAAAGAAAACCGCATCTAAAATAAAACAAATCTATTAAACGTTCTCAATTAAGTAACCAGAAGTACTTATTGGAAATTTAGCCCCGTTGCTTACATTTATAACTTGATGTAGTGGAAGCCATTATCATCATTTATATAGCGGGATACATTTCTCACAAAATTACAAAAATTGTGTGTAGTAAATGTTCTGCAGTTTAGTTGGTCTTTTAAATAAAGTAAATTCTTTCCATGTGTTTATTGCTGCTAAGCAGTATCAAGATTTTCCCACTGGTGATCTTATTGTACACAGTTCAGATTTAACGGAAGTGTATATATTGATAGAAAACATAATTCTGTAATAATATTGAAAAGATCCTCTACATGAGTTAGGTCAGTTCTATAGTAGTAACACTTATGCTGTCAAAGATACAAGGAAAGCTAGAATGTGATATCCGTCTACACCATGTTTTACGTGTGAATATTAGAGAATTCAATAGTTGCAAGGGTAAAAAGAACTGTACATTTTTTAAATTAAGGCATTGTTGATTGATTAGTGTCATTAATTATTATTTCTTGTGTCTTTATGTACACTTGTAAATATTTTAATTATTAGTTTTAAATTCAAAATACATATTCTGGTATCAGTAAATAATATAAAGCAGAACATATCAATTATTGAATATTTAAGGATTACAGTCTGTTTTATATATATATATATATATATATATAAATCCATTCACACATAGGCACTTACATTGTGAAATTGTAATCATTGGCCCAACGATCCACGCTGGGTCTAACACGAATACCCTTCAAACCACATTATACATGCTATCACAGTTTCGTGCCTCGTTATGGAATTCTAGGTCACGTCTGTTATATATCTAGTTCCTTGGAATACATTATATTAATAGCACTGTCACATATAGACCTAGGTCAAGGTAACGATCATCACGTGATGTCTGGATCAGCGTATTAAGTGCCAGTGTACAGACTGAATAAAGTTAGTTGTAGATCTGGCAGCATTAAGTTTACGTGGCTGTGTGTCCGTGACCGGATGCAAGTCGCAGGGAACACAACATGGTGTCAGAAGTGAAAATACAGTGATATGATACAGTGATATGATATGATACATAATAAACTGCCCACCACGGTTACTGCAGAGCTACAACCACCATCACACCTACAATTAACGGGGGAATGTTGCTGATAATTGGAAAAGACTTTCTGAACAATTTGACATTTATCAGCAGGCAACAGGAATATCAAATAGAGAAGAAGTAGTAAAAGCTATGAGATTTCTACATATTGTTGGACCTGAAGCATTAGAAGTGTATAATTCCTTTACGTGGATAGAAGATGACAAGAAGATATGGGATAAATCATTGAAAAATTCAAGAACTATTGCAACCCCAAGAAAAACATTACAAAGCAAAGATATACATTCAACATGAGAAAACAAGTTGCCAATGAAGGATTTGATGTTTTTTACACGGACTTGAGAAATTTGGCAGCAAAGTGTGAATATGATGGATTAAAAGACTGGCTAATAAGTGATCGGATAGTCTGGAAATATTTCGGACAGTGTAAGGACAGGCTTGTGATTGATCCCTGCTTTGTTTTAGTTCTCCCTACTTTTCCAATACTTTTTTGTATTATCCCAATTTTTAACTACTTTTTAAAGGTTTTCCAGAAAATATTAATGACATGCAGAAATTCCACTGTTTCAAGGGATTGGACACCTTGTCATAATGGAGATGTCATCATGCTTGTTTATCATTTGATTCATGATTACTAGCATTATGAAATCTTATCATTATGAAGTATACCATATTATACATTAGATTTCTTTCAGACATGATTTTGTAAAAACAACATTGCCACAGTCAATATATAAACATGCCACATGGGAACACTAAATGGTGTGAGCAAGATCCCAACGATGCTTTTAAAGCTGTTTGCACGCCATGCAACAAATGAATTGCCATAACCAACTGGCGGTAGCTGCAGATACTTAATCATGCAGATAGCATTAAACACAAGCAACTGCAACATACACTGGCCAGATATTTCTGAGAGTGAATGATGAGTGTCAAGCCACATTACAACATCTGTGTCATCTTCTTCCCCTTCCAACTCCAGCCGCAGATCATTATCCACATCTTCCAGTGTTATTCCAATGGCCAAACCAATGCTATTTGCTCAAAATACACAAGAGGAGACTGAAAAGCCTGAAATAATGTGGGTCATGAAGATGTGTGCAGCAAATTGGTCTTTTGCTTCTTGTGATGGTGTGAAAAGAATGTTCCCTGGAGCAGTGTCATCACATTTCAGTATAGTACGAAATAAGGCATCATACATGATTTCTGATGGACTTATTTTAAGAGAAAAAAACTAGTAGAAGATCTCAACACAAGCCAGGCCTACTTCGCACTTCATTTCAATGAAACTACTACACAACAGGGCAAGAAGCAGATGGATGTCTTACTAAGGTACTGGTCAGCATCTCAGGAACAAGTTGTTGTTCACTTCTTTAAATCCACATTGTTTGGCCATGCAAAAGCCGAAGATGTAGCCAAGTGCTTACTGGAGTCTCTCAATGAACCTGGGTACCAACTTCAGGCAGGCAAACTTCTAAGTCTATCCTCAGATGGCCCCCAACGGCAACAAAGCCATATGGCGGCTTGTCAATGAGCAGCTGAAAAACTGATGGGTTGCCTAGCCTTTTGCCTTTTCTCCCCTGTAGTCTCCAAGTTGCACTCAATCGGTTCAGATATGGATTAAAAGAGTATGGCATGGATGTTGATCAAATATGCTTGGATTTGTTTTACTGGTTTAAACAGTCGCCATGTAAAAGAGAAGATTTTGTTGCAGTTTTGAATGACTTAAACCTGGAGGAAAGGTTCTTCATCAGACGTGTCTAATCAAGGTGGCTTACACTGGGACCTGCAACAGAGAGAGTAGTATAGCCAACTATAGAGTACTTCTTGAAGCATATCACTGGGAAGGAATACGAGAAGAATGACAAATACAGAAGAATCTGTGACAGCCTGAAAGACAAGTATATACCAGCAAAGTTAAAGTTTGTTATAGTCACTGGCCAAAGTGTTTGAACCTTTCCTGCACAATTTGCAATCTGAAGGTCCTGTTGTACATATCATGTATGACAAGTGCTGCCAATTGATCAGAAGTGTCTTCAGTCGATTGCTCAAGGATGAAATGCTGACAAGGAATATAGCTGATGTTGAATATGATAATGCTGAAAACCATCTGGCATATGATGACATGAAACGAAGAAGTACTCTGAAATCACCATATCTAGAAATGAAGAAGATGAAAGAATGTTATGTCATAGCTAAATACCTGATCAAGAATCTTCCGATCGAAAACAGTTTCTTGAAAAACCTAGAAATTTGGCATCCATTAATGAGAACTCAACCAGGCACATCAAGGGGCCTGAAGAACATACTAGTTGCTGTTCCTCAGGTTATTTCTGAAGCAGATGTTGACTGGGCAGTAACAGAATGAGACCTATATATGCACGAAGAGATACCTGAGAACTGGTATATAAAGAAAGTTATTGAAGACAAGACCACATGCCGCAGAATTGATCATTACTGGAACCAGGTACTTCATATCAATAATTCAACAGGACTCTTATAATATCCCAAACTTGGTACTGTGGTATACTGCCTACTTAGTATTGCTCATGGCAATGCCGATGTGGAGAGATCTCTTTCCTACAACAAGAAAACATTAGGAACTGCTCGCTCTACAATGTCATTTGAGACTCTCTCTGGCATCAGAATGGTCAATGACTTTGTGAAGAGCATGAAGACCGACTTGCACGATCTCACCATTCCAAGAGATATGCTACAATCATGTAAACTGGCCAGTTCAAACTACCGAAAGAGGATGAGGAAAGGAAGAACGCTAAAACAGACCGAGAGAAAGCTAGACGTGCCGAAGAAGAGGATGAAAGAAAGTTCATGGAGAAAGATTAGAACAAGTTAAAAGGAGATGGTGACATTCTTGCAAAAAGGAGAAAGATCTCACAGAGTGCCAGAAGGTTGCACAATTAATTCGATAGGCAATACGAGTTTGAACATAAAACATCAAGTCCCACATATGCCCACAGCAACGGATTAGCAGAGCGAGCAGTACAAACTATGAACAGTATTTTGACAAAAGCAAAAAATGATAACAAAGCCCCGTATTTGGCGATATTAGACCACCGCAACACACCGCCAACTGCTGATATTTGTTTACCAGAACAAAGATTGATGGGCAGACGCACAAAAACACGTCTTCCGACGTCAGATAGTCTCAGAAATCGCATGAATATCGATCAAGAGAAAGTAAACCAACACAGAGAGCGGACAAATAAGAACAGTCAAAGATACTACGATCATGGGAAAAGAACATTAAGATCATTAAATCCTGGTGACAGCTGCAGGATACAAACAAAAGAGGGATGGATACCAACGAAAGTAGTTCGTGTGTCGGCAGAACCACGGTCATATGTGGTAGAGACAGAGACAGGACAATATAGAAGGAATCGAAACTTTCTGCTAAAAACGAGAGAGAACATAGTATTACCTCAAATTGAAGAGCCAGAGCCAGAAAACGAACTAAAGCCTACACCATCAACGGGACGTGCAACACCAACGATACAATATCCATTACCAACACCTACAGAGGCACAAGAGTATCGCACCACCAGGGGGAGAACGATAAAAATGCCAGCAAAATATAAAGATTTTGATATGTCAAAATAAGTAGAATAAGAACAGTATATATGGGCATTATCACATATTAATTCATAGTATTTGATAGTCTACCTTATTCATATTTATTCATATTATGATTGTCATTATGATATATGATTCCCACGAGGTTAAAATTATGCGTAATACATGATTTGTATGATATGATCTAATTAGTTAGTATGAACCATATTTACATAATACTATAATCGTGTTTTTTAGTCTGATTAAGGGTAGACTAGAAATATTAGATGCCAAACTAGAATTATACGGGATGACACCAAAGTTGAATATATATACCAGTATATATATATATATATATATATATATATGTAGTGTTATATTTCTAAAATAAAGGGGGGCGTTAAAAACCCCCTGAGGACGTACAACACTCTGGCAGTGACCACCCTTAGGGTATTTCGGCTCCATCTTTCCGTACTGCTCGCCTGTGAGTGGTGGGGGAGGAGCTTTCTCAACCACTCCATAGAGGCTGTGCTGATTAAGCGACAGCCTGGGGATTCTCCCCGAACAACAAAACCTAAACCTAACCTCTGGTACCCTACAAATACAATCTCGTAATTTCAGGGTCTCTTTATCGCTATGACGTTTCACTGTGCAGTATTAGGTTGCAGTTCTGGCAGTTATAGACAGAAGCGTTGGAGTGAAAAGCTATGTGATTTTCTATTATTTGACCGTTTATCATATTAACACCCTCTCATAAATAGTATATTTTGAGAGAATGACATTTCAGCTTGATAATTACAGACATTGACCTAAAAGAAAACAGGTCAAAGATTACAGAGAGCTTAAATATAGAGAAGCTTCACTCCTGCCACCCCATTTTAGATTTTGAACCAGTAGCGGACGGGTGCACTTCTCTCATATAAACAAAAGCTCGCTGGTTGTACACATGTGATCGTGTACATGTGTGCCGCATGGTTGAAATGAATTGCCAATACTAGTACTATATGTTTCATGAGCATATACTCTCTTGTTAATTAACACTTTAACTGTGCGCACATGATATCGAAAATATTTAACTCCGAAACTCCGAGAATTAAGTCATTTCACAGCTTACAATTTGCGATCACTTCACAGCTGATCAGAAAATATTTGAACGTGGTTTAGGACATTTCCCAGCCTATTTTCTTTTGTGTGTGGAAGGCATATTTTTCAATTAAAAAAAATAAATACAATTTTATATATATATATATATATATATATATATATGTATGAGGTATATGCATAAACATGTTTTTCATCATGTCAATTTATCACATGTCAATTTATCATCTATCACATCCAACACCAGTAAATTCGTATCCGAGAGTTTGGCCTATTTAAATGGTATCTCATCATCATAAAACACACAATATGTAAACACAAGTTTTCCTTTTTTCAAGTTGGTTAAAGAATTTGATTTGATATGCATTTAAGTTATGTATAGAGAAGTATACCAATTAAAGCACATGAGCTGAACATTGACATTATGCCAAATTCAGGTTCTGGTAATACTTTTTTGTATTAAGATATGAAGTGGGCTGACAAAATTTCATGGGTTATCAATTTGTAATATGTTTCATGAACCTTTAATATTTATAAATATTAATTACCATCATATCTGGCTATGTCTCCTGTATAGGTCTCCTATCTGTTGATACCTTCCTCTTTTATTTCAGTGGATACCCGAACCACTGAAATCAAGTGGGTTTGATACATCAAAAATAGTTGGAATAGCATTTCAGACAAGTTTATCTCTTATTTGGTTTACGAATTCCGTTTCAGTGAAGTGCATATCACACATTCTACAATTACTATTCAAGTAATTTAAATCTTTCTACATCATATATCTGCACGACAACAATTAACTCTATATCTATCTATAAATACCAATTACTTGCGTTTAAAAATAAATATGAATGCAGATCATCATGTATACATATAAATACTCACCTACTTACTGTAATTAGGGAAAATAATCTGATTACTATCATTTAAGTCCAATTATATTAATAACAATAACAAAATATAATTGCCATTAAACGCCATGTAAACAAAGGGAGCTGTCCGTGACAAGCTGCCCGCAGCCGTAATAGGGTTGGTGTGCTCTTTGAATTCAAAATGGCGCCCCATGTTAAAACGTGAAGTAACACGCCTTGTTATAAACAGTCTGATCATTACTAGGACTGTTTTTACCTTTTACCACATTAATTATATTCTAATATCCTAAATATCCGACACTGGTGAAGAAGGATAATTCCGGCATAAGTGCCCAATTTCGACCAGGCAGAGTTTCGGAAGTAGGGTAATTTAATAATAACTAATTTAGTTTAAACATTAGGTAGTAATCCCCAAGTACCTTAAACGTATACAAATGGGTCTATTTTAAGACGGACACAGATTTTGTTTTCTACAAAAGATAGCATACGAGACACATCAGCGCCTCCTCATAATGTTAATGAACTTTGAGATCTCAACCAAACTATTATCCTGGATTAGAGATTTCTTACTCACAAGGAAACAACTGTTAAGAGTAAATGGAGCAATGTCAAAGGTAGTAGACGTACTAAATAGAATACCCAAAGACAATGTGTTTAGATCATTCCTTTTTATTTGCTTTCTTAATGACATGCCAGATGTAGTACACTTCCACATTCAGATGTTTGCAGATGATACCAAAATGTACTGTGAAGTAAATAATGAACAGCAAACGGAGTCATGACAACAATACCTCACAGCTCTTGAAAACTGGACAGAAATATAGCAGTTAAATTTCAATGCTGAAAAATGTTAAGTAATAAGGAGGAGGGGGTAAGTTGTATCATTTTACATTTAACTCGACATGGAGTCCAAGTTATCAACATCTCCACAAATATTAATAGTGAGTGTTTCAATATGTTCTATTCAGTAGAACAATTAATAAGTGATAACGCCAGTTGAGAACGCATGGCTTTATTAGGCTAACAATACACAACAAATCGGTAGGTGGCATCACAATAGGGTGATATCATTATATACAAAGGAGTAGCAGTAGCTGTGCCATAATATAAGACTATACTTGTACAATTAAAACTAGTGGATATTACAACATCCTTCTTTTTTTCATTGTTTTTGAAGTTACCAAACAATGTATGATATCTGTAAATCAAAATGCCGTTGGTTGATCTTTGTGATACACGAGTCGGTTTCGGCATTGGAGCAGATGTGGTGTTCTACTGGGTAGGCGTTGGCATTGGAGCAGGTGTGTTGTTCTGCTGGGTAGGGTAGACGTTGGTGTGTCATTATAGATATCTTCACTTACTGGTGTAGCTGTAGATTAATCACTCATTGCTGGTTGTTCAGCTACATAACGCTTTACTTTCGCATTGGTGGTTGATGAATAGGCATCATTTAGAGGGTCTGATTCATTGGTTTTGCGCAAGTGAGATCGGTTGCGGTTCTAGAAGTTTGGTTATAACACCCTTTTTCCATATAACATTTGGAGAATATAGCTTCATCCTTACTACACTGCCTTCTTCTAGAACAACTAAGTCTTTGGCATTTCGGTTATAATATGCTGCTTGTTGGTATTTAGCATATTGTAACTTTGTGTATGTGTGTAAAGCGGGCTCCAGCAAAGGATCAGTCATTGGTAGTAATGTACGTGTACGTCTATTCATTAGACGTTGTGCTGGGCTAGGTAGGTCGCTTGTGGGTGTGTTGCAAATGTCCAATAATGCCAGTTACTGATCAGCTCTTGTTTCACGTGTTTTCTTCAGCATACGTTTGGCTGATTTTACTGCTGCTTCAACTTTCCCATTGGACCGTGGATATTGTGGACTGGATGTGACATATTCAAAGTCATACTTCTGTGCGAATTTACGAAACTCCTCTGCTGTGAACTGAGGCCCATTGTCTGTCATAACCGTAGTTGGTATGCCGTATCTTGAAAAGTTTGCTTTTGATTTTTTAATCACGGCATTCGAGGTTGTAAGATTAAGTTTATCAATTTCCCAGAGGTTGGAGAAATAGTCCACTATTATTACATAGTCAACTGATTTGTGAGTGAGTAGGTCAATCCCTACTTTCTGCCAAGGTCAGTCGAGTACATCGTGAGACATCAGGGTTTCCTTAGCTGGTGCTATTTCGAACATTCGGCATGTTTCACACGTACTGATGTATTCTTTCAGTTCTGATGACATACCTGGCCAGAATAGACATTCTCTGGCTATTCTTAAACAACCTTCAATCCCAATCTGCGATGAATGAACTGCTTTCTTCATGTCAGCTCGAAGACCAATGGGTATGACGATCTGTTCACCTTTGAAAACAAGACCATTCTGTGTATGGTATCAAATTAGGTGGTGCATCGGATTTCTGGTCTGACCATCCATGCATGATGATTTGTTTTAGAGCTTGAAGGTTATCATCTCTTTCAGTCTCAAGCTGTATCTGTTTCAAACGTTCCTGATGGATTGGAATATGTAGAACAGCATTTATATGTTCTAAGTCAGATTGTTCAGTACTAGGGTAGTTCACATATGCATGTGATAGCATGTCAGCAATGAATATGTTGGTTCCTTGGTATATATGATTTCTGTGTCATATTTCATAAGACGCATCATCATGCCTTGTAGTCTGCGCGGGGCTTTGGAGAGTGGCTTACACATCAATGATTCTAGTGGTTTATGGTCACTCTGTACTACTATGTGCTTTCCAAATGTGTACTGGTGAAAACGCTCCAGACTCCAGACAATAGCGAGCATTTCCTTTTCTATATGAGCATACTTTGTTTCAGTATCTCGTAGTGCTCGGCTGGCATACACAACAGGTCGACCATCTTGGAGTAGTACTGCACTCATTCCTTTTTCACTTGAATCGCACTGAACAGTGATAGGTTTGTTGACATCAAAGTACGTTAGAATGCCTTCACTTGTTCTCGCCCCCAAATCCATGGTTGCTCCTTCCTGGTTAGTTTGATCAGAGGTTGCATAACTGATGATAACTGTGGTAAGAAACGTGCAAGATAATTCACAGTTCCATTGAGCCTTTGTACTTCCTGGACTGTGGCAGGTTGTTGCATGTTCATGATGGCATCAATCTTTCCGGGATCTGGTTTTAGACCTTCACTGGTTATCAGATGTCCGAGGAACGGTACTTCTGTACAACAGAATATTGATTTAGCCTTGTTGAGTTTAATTCCTAGTTTAGTGCATCTCTGTAACAATAGTGTTAACTTCTTCTGGTGATCTTCCATAGCATATTTTGTTGTATCACCTACACCATAGACAAGGATATCATTTGCTACACAAACTATTCCATCAATGTCATCCAAAGCTTGGTTTAGCCTTTTCTGGAACTCACACTGGTTCCAAATGGTAATCTTAGCCATCTAAATCTGCCTTTGTGAGTTGGAAATGTAGTAAGTTTACTCGACTCTTCATCTAGTTTTGCAGTGCCAGAATGCTTGCTCTAGATCCAGTTTGGATATTATTCGTGCATTCACTAGTTTCGGCAGAACTTCATCTATTGTTGGAAGTTGGTAATGTGAATGCTTCAGTGCTACATTCAAAGGCCTCGGGTCAATACATATTCTGATGGCTTCTGACTTACAAGTAGTAACTGCCATCTGATGGCTCATTTACTGGACAGATTACACCTTGCTTCACTAGGTTGTCCAGTTCTCGGGATACCTCTTTCTCCAGAGTGATGGGTATTCTCCTGGGTCTACTAGAAACTGGTTGGATAGTATCATCGATATGTAGATGTACTACTCCTGGTAGTGTACCCAGACCACCATCAAATACTGCTGGATAGTCAGTCATTACAGTAGGTTCTGTAAATTCATGAGTAGCATGTATCTGTGCTAGGTTGTCATAGTTGACAGTGATAAATTGCATGTGTTCTGCAGCTTTCCGTCCGAGTAGTGGTGTTAGAGGCTCATCCACTACCATGAATTCAACAGAATATTTTTTCTGATTGTGAAGATTCTTGATGTTAATCCTACACTTGCCAATAGGATGTGTCGTTGCACCATTCCACATTTCTAGTGTGGTATTGGCATTGATAGTTGGATATTCTTCACGAATCTTCTTGGTATCACATTTATAGTGGCACCAGGGTCTGTCTGAAACTTCACCGCTTTTACAATTGAAGACATCAGTTTCATATGCCCTTTTGTTGCTTCGGCACTGCGGCAAATGTTAATACTAATATACTCCTTGAGGGTAAGTTTACCCACCTTCAATAAATCAGCTTGACTGTTCTCATAACCTTCATATCCGATTCCCATAATTATTCTGTCACGGATCAGACTGTCTCCATAAGTGTCACAGAAGTTGCATGTTTTTGCTAGAGTTCTCAGGCAAGTGACATAACTATCAACATTTTCATCCAATGTTTGGTTTCTTTTGTTGAAATTGAATCGTTCCATTGTTTAATTAATCTCGCCTGTAAAGTATTCATCCAAGTTTTCGAGCACAGTTTGTGGGTTTATGTCAGATTCACCTGTCGTGAATTCGAATGCATTGTATTTCTAAGAATTTTCCCTCCCGCAAAATGAATAGTAAAAGGTTTTACATCTTCGGGATGTTTATCAAGCTGGGAAATTTTGGCATAATTCTTCCATTCCTGCTTCCAGTCCTCTTCCAGACATTTTCTTCAATTCACTTATTATCTCTCAATAATATCCAGTTCCAACATCACATTTGTACGTTTATGTGCTTGAACGGTCATTAGTTACCTTTATAGTTCGTGGATTTAGCTTCTTTTTCAAACCGTTTAAAATGTTTCAATTGTTCTATTCAGTAGAACAATTAATAAGTGATAACGCCATTTGAGAACGTGTTTTATTAGGCTAACAAAGACAACAAATCGGTAGGTGGCACCAAATAGGGTGATATTATTATATACAAAATAGTAGTAGCTGTGCCACAATACAAGACTATACTGATATAATTAAAACTAGTGGATATTACAACAGTTGGTTCTGCTGGAGTGAAGTCAAGGTCTGTGAACAGGAAAATGGCAGTGCCTTGGAATCCTGACAATATATTCCTCGGAATCATAGCCAACATGCCTCTTTCCCGTAGATGGAATATTAAAAGATATGGTCTCTCCTTTGTGAACCCCCCAGGCCTCCATTGCATGTTGTAAGCAGGCTTAAAGGGGGCCATAAACAGCCGGAAATAGGGGCTGTAGGTGATGAGATGCGTGTGAAGGCAATACCAGCATCACAATACCGTTATCCCTAGCCAGGTCAACAATCTGTAACGTTATGTGTGATTCGTGGTTGTCTAATGTGAGAAGAATCTTGTGTTCCTTCGAACATCGAGTATTTGAATGATATGGTACATATATTAAATGATCAGTTCTTCATTGATCCACCCATATTGAGCTGCACAACCAATATATCCACGTAGGGCTCCCCTGTGAAGTGGTTGCGATCGTTGACATGAGGAAACATGGGTGGTACTGCATTTCCTGATGTCCCAATGGTATATATAACTTGCTTCCTTCATTTTGCGTAACCACTTGCGTCGGAGTTTGAACCGTTGTGCAACGAGTTTCATGGCTATTATATAAGTCCTGTGGTTTGAATTTGTACGTGTCCATAGCTGAGCTGGCCCATAACAGGGCGGTTGAATGGGATGGCTCTGGCAAATTAGTTGCTTCGGGGGTTCACATGGAGGGATTGTTTCTTGACTTGAATCCAACCCGCCAATCTCTCCTTTTTTTTATTAGCTCCAGTTTTTTGGTATTTCAAGCTTATTACTTGTGGCAAATTTTATGGCAGCATACAACACCTGTCCAATGTTAGACCATGAAACATGTCTGACAGTTTTGTAACATGATACGCCAAGTCCCTTCCATTGTACCTGGATGTAAGTAGTTAACTTTAATTTTCACAACAGTGTCCTTAGACAAAAACTCAAGTTTAAATTTCCAATGATTTTCACCCACTTGGCCAAATTCAAACACACTGACACCTTACCCCTTGTTGTTGGTCGTGCAATTTTTTAAAAAAAATAATAAAATAATAATGTATAAATAAAGCGCCCTTACTAGCAGACCACAAATGCGTGTCAAATAATAAAATATAATAAAAACCCCAAATAATTCTAAAAACCCTTAAGATTTAAAAATAAAAATTATTTTTTTAAAACCTTTTTGAAAGGATTAAAACCAAGGGCATTTCTAAAATTTGCCGGAACTTTTTCCACAAAGTGGGGGTGCAACACTAAAACACAAACACCATATGACTTAGCCGAGACACTGGACCTGCAATAGTATCGGGTTTGGTGACCTGATTTTCGAAATGACTTTCAAATGGAAACCAGTTCACACAGGTATTTCTGGGCCATATTTAATGAAAAGTTATTAATAAAATCTTTAAATGGACACGTTCAACAGGTAGCCAATGTAGTGTATGAAGAATTGGGGTGATATGGTCTTGTATTTGTTACAATGCGAGCTGCACTATTCTGAATTCGTTGAAGGCGATTAATGTTATAATCAGATATGCCATATAACAGGGAGTTATAATAGTCTATACGAGATGTAAAAAGGCATGAACTACTTACAAGTGATTATTATTATTATTATAATTTTGTTGTTTTTGTTGAAAAATTAAAGGGTTTTCATTTTTACAAAATTACAAGTGGAAAGGATACTATTCCCATTGTTCCATATAATGGGAAAATTGACTAACGGCAACTTACTGGATAGTGCAGAGTTACATCGAGGTACATGCATATGATTTGATTGCCTTGTCACGCTTTTTTCCTGTACCTCAGAATTTAGAGGAATAGGCCATCGAAGGATATGGGAAAAGTCTCTTGTTAATAAAGTCGTCCATGAACAAACATACTTTATTGATACATGTCATTTAAATTTTAAATTTCAAAATTTTTTGGAATAAGGGATCGGTATGATTGTTATAACCCCCCTTATTAAAAATTTACGAAAAAATTTTTTTCTGCAAAGAACATTTTTTCAAAAGGATTGAAAATTGGCGTTCCCCCAAATTAGTAAACCATATGAGATATATGGTTGTATGAGAGCCAGGTATAAAGTTTTCAGACTTTTTTGGTGGGAATTTTCCTTTACTTGTTTTATGCCATATACCCCCAGAAATTTTAATTTTTCACGTAAATCAAATTTTTCCAAATAAGGGAAAAGATCTTCCAGAAACCCCAAAAAAATTTTTGGGTGGTTTTCTTTTGGGAAATTGAGAACCAATTTTTTCTAAATGAGTACCACCAAAAATTCCAAGATGTTAAAACCCAAAATTTTTTTGTACCACCTTTGAAAACCATATTTTGTTTTTTTTTTATTTGCGAGAGACCTTTTGCAAAAAACAAATAAGTTATTCATTTCTACATTTGCCCTTTGATAAAAAGGTGGAAATATCAGTATCATAATGATTAAAAATGTTTCTGAAAAAGATAATATATGTGCATTTGTGGATTTTGATATATCATTAACATATTTTAAAGGTATAAAAAAGGACCTAGGATAGATCCTTGTGGTCCCCCACAGTTCTTGAATTCAATATTGACTTCTTTTACCGATTTGAACATATTGTTTCCTATTCACAAGATAACTGGAAACCATTTGTTGGCGACCCCCCTTAATACCGTAGTAATTTAATTTATTTAAAAATGTGTCTTTTTATAACATCAAATGCTTTTGAGAGGTCGCAGAAAATAGATAAGGTAACTTGCTTGGGAAGTCGAATTATTAGCTATTGCACATTGATTTAATAAATATATAATTGGGTGAATTGTTGAGTGTTTCTCACGAAAACCATACTGATGTTTGTAAAGAATATTATTACTATTGAGGAAGCTCATTACCTTGTTATACATTATCCTTTCAAATATTTTCGAAAAAGCTGGGAAAAAGGCTGATGGGTCTAAAATTTTTTAATTAAATGGGTTTAACTGATTTTTGTAGGAATTCCTTAGCTATTTTCAGTTGTTTGGGGGAAAATACCGGTAATTATTGATCTTTTTAATAATGTGTTCAATGGATTTTTAATGTATTCAATAGATTCCTGGGGTAGTTTGGAGGATATTTCATCATGCCCCGTACTAAGCTTAGGTTTTAATTTGTTTGTGATTTCGAGGACTTGATCTGGTTCTATAGTTTCCAAAAATATACTGTTTATTTGAGGTTTTTTCAAATAGTCTTTAAACCCTTTTTTGTACGTTTTGGGGACATTTTCAGAGGTGGTTTTACCAATTTTTGAAAAATACTTATTGAAGCTATTTGTTATTTCAGTTTCACCTGAAAATATTTGTTTCTATTTTGAAAGTCTGGGGCCAGTTAGATTTTTTGTTTTGTTTACCTTTTGGGTTGTTTTAGTACTGACCACGTTTTTTTTCATTTTGTTTTTATTTAATTCTAGGAGATGGGAGTAATAGTTTCTTTTTAGCTCGCGCTTGGCTTTATTGAATAAATTCAAGTAATTTTTATAGATTTAATGTTTTCGTCAGTTGGTTTACTAAGTTTCTTTTTAAATAATTTTGCCTTATGTCTGGCAGATGCCAATAATCCGGTTGAGACCCATGGGTCACGTTTCATTATTTTTATTGAATCGTTTTTTAAAGGCAAAGGAAATGTTTCGTTGAATATAGTTTTATAGATTGACATAAAATTTATCATAAGCGGATTTAGGACAATCATAATTTATTATTTAAGAAAAATCCCTATCACATAGAATTGTTTAAATTTTGTCATGTTGGTTTCAGTAAATTTCCGTTTATTAAGGGAATGTAGGTTTATCGGTATTTCTGTTTGAATCATTTACAATATAGAATGTACCGAAGTGACCGCCACATAAATTAAGATAATTCCTGATAATGTGTCTTTGCGGGTCAGATTAGAATAGATATGATCAATCAGGGTAGCCGACGTGTGGGTCACTCTGGTTGGCTTGTGAATAACTGGCAAAAAACCTCGAGATAGAATACCATCAACATAGTCCCTTGTTTTATCATTAGTTCCATATTTCAATAAGCAAATTTAACACCACCAAGAATCAGGCTTGATTTACCCTCGGTATTGATAATTTCCATAATATCAAACAGGTAGATGTAAATACATCAAATGGGCAGGGGTTGGGGTCTATAAATGACACCAGGATTATTTTCTTATGAGATTAATTTTCCACTTCGACAAACAGGGATTCATAAACATGTGGAATGAATTCTTTCCCTAATTTTAAAAAACAGTCTTTTATAAATAGACCCACGCCACCTCTACCATTCATTTCTACAGCGCGTTATAATATTGTGATATCCGGGGAAGAACGATGCGGGGTCTCTGTCAACACGAAATACCTCACTCACCCCAATTACATCAAAAAAAATTTCCCTTTGTTATGCAAATCACTTTAAAGATTATAGAACCATCCCAATTTGACGATAAGCTTCTACATTTTAAATGAAAACTAGACAGAGAAATCTTTGTACCTTCAATCATCTGGGATAATTGATAAGGTTAATAATTTTTAAAGTCTTGGTTACCCTTTTCCAAGAGGCGAATCTCCATTTTCATCCAAATAATCCGTCGATTCATAAAAGAGTTTTAAAGTTATACCTGTTATCTCCCTTGGACCTGGTCAAGAGAAATGTTATCTGTAACCATTTAATTTAGATGACACGACCAGACATTCAAACACTACCAGATCTGATATAACAATTTTCACTATATTGACTATGGATTTAAGCATTCAAAGAAGAGAACAAAATTTATATACACTTGAAGTTAATAACGGTGCATGAAGGATGCTAAATAGGTGGGAAAAATCTCCCTTTCCCTTAGTTGGCAGATAATAACTGATGCTTAATTTAATTTTGGAAAAAAAATTAAATTGACAATTTGATTTGGATAAAATAGTGAATGACTTCAAAGGATGGTCCAACCATGTGGAACGACCACTAGGAGAACAATGTACAGTATAGCATAAAAATTTTAGTGCAGAACAACACGTGATAGGCCCATTCAATACAACAAGGAGTGACTCATTCCTATTTGTACACTTGAAACAAAGAATATACCATTTAATGTTTATAGAATAACGGGTGAGCCACGTTTACATTGCAATCAGCTGTGGTCATAAAAAATGAATGATACAACTGATTGTATAGTTAAATAACATGATGTGTATTATATCAGTATTCATTGGATAAGAGTTTAATAAACACTGGTTACACTAAGATATAGGAAATTATCCAACAAAATTTCACATGGTAGTAGATTAGTGCTTATTTTACAGTTGATAGTGCAGAAAGAGGCTAATTAGTTCATATGAATACATCAGGATGTAAGTTGGATTCATCTACTTTAGGGAGTAAGTATTGTTTAAATTAGAAATAAATTATATTAGGACCAAGTTGTAAAAGCAATATTATATAGTCAGTTTATATTGCAGAGGTGATACATATAGAAAAAGTTAGTACATATAGATAGAATTAAGTGTTTACCTCACGCTTCGATTTACAGGTTATCACACAAATTATGTAACATCTCATCAGACACAATTTGCTTGATTTCCCCGTTTTGTAGCTTCACGAATATTGCGCCTGTTTTTGTCCAAGTGTCCAATAATACTTTCTCGCGTTTCAAACGTCTGGCCAGGGCGAATAAGCGGACACGATGCTTCGTCAAATCTTCATTTATATAAACTCCTGGCTTTTTCGCCTTCAGGCTCATTCTTGCTTTCATAAATTTGATCTTGTTTTCAAATTTAACAAATTTTACCAAAATATCTCTGTCACGGTCACGGTTGCCGACTCTATGCGATCTGGCGATGTCAATGCTGGTGATGTTAAGGTTTAAAGTTGTGCCCAGATCAATCACCTTTGATCCGTATCTTCAGGAAAATGATACATCCTTGGATTTGGGGAAAGCCACGAACCCTGAAGGGGGTTTTCCTTTCCCGATCAAGCCTATCACATTTGAGTTCAAGGTCTCGGGGTTTTGGCTGTCAGATTAGCTATCTGACTATCTTTTTCCCAAGACGCTTCTCATAGCTGTCTTTGAGGGATTGTCCTTGGGCCGTAATAACAGGACCATAGCTTCCAATGAATAGGAGTTTTACCTGCCTTATTAGTGGTGATGAGCTTCTGAACAGCTACCTCAAAAGGGTCAGAGTCCTGTGGTTCAGACATGGAGGTTGAACTTCTAGTACAGGTAGCCATATTCCGTTTTTAAACGTTGGTCAATACCAAGTGACGTCACCAGTGCACACCTAACAGTATTTACGTGTTGGTAAAGGTAATCAATGGAGCGTGACCAAATGAACTTTCTGTCAAATAATCAACTTTTTCCTATGTAACCACAAAATAATCCTAGGAATACATCAAAATCCATGCTATAATATATCATATCCAGGAATATCCAATTATTTCATCAGTACATTTGCCGTATGCGTAATGCGGTATGCGAATGCAACATTGTGGTATCGTATGTGACACTGCAGTAGCCCTGTGTTTCGGACACCCCTCTCACCTTCTGACCTATTTTTCTTAGGAAAACCTGCCTGGACAGTTGAATCCAGAATTTTACGACCGTCATATTCTCATTCACACCAATCACTACATGGAGCAATCTGTTTTCTTGCAGTCAGAAATTGCATACATACTTGCACATATGGAATCATGCTCATACATTTTCCTTTTTTTGTCGGATTCGCATAATGTATATGAAATTAAGACAACACCCAACTATTTAAATGGTGTCGCCAATTAAAAGCTGTATTCATTGCAGTTTACTGGCTAGGCATTCTTGATAACTTGACATTTTATTTATATAGTGAGAGTGCAAATGGCTACAAGGTAACTAAGGAAAGCAGCAATGTGCTTCACTGAATAAGTATTTATTATCAAACACTTCTCTACTTGTCGATTTTTATTGCAAATACATGTTTATATGTGGGCAGGTGAAACATAGCAGATTTAAAAAAAAAAAATTTGTTGGGCAAGGAAAATTTGTTGGGCAAGTGCATTTCCAATCTTAGTGACTTTCCCAAGGGGCAACTGAATTGAAAAAAAAAATGGCCCTGCACCAGGTAGATATCACCCGCACAATGTTTAAATGGGTTGAATATTATTATGTGGCAAACACTGACCCAGTACTTCTAATCAGAGGTAAATACAAAGCAACACAGGTATATACACTGCAAAAGCATTTACTATCAGGAATGAGAATTCTGTGTGGATCCACCGTTTCCCACTTTCTTTACTTGGCCACAAGTAGATGTAGATATATAGATATACATAGATTGAGGTATATATAGATACAGTAAGATTGTAATAAGGGCTCTACACCTTCTGAACACTTGGATATAATTTATTTCTACTTTGACGTTGCCAATTTGATAGCTGAAGATGATAATAAACAAATAACAATCATTAGGTCTTCAATATGCAAACTCTCATTTAGCAATTCAGTGTGCGTTCCAATTTTTTTTTCTATATCATCTAAGTATTTCACAACTATTGTGCATAATTTGAGACTATTTGAAACTAAAACTTTACATCTTTAATTAAGTGTGATTCCACTGACGCTAGTTTTGTTTAAAAAATTCAGTCAATACAGCTTTCATTCTTGCACACACAAACACACACATAACAACACTTAATTGCAGAGTCTGGAAAACTTTATTTGGACATTGGACTTGCAGTCAGCCATCACTATTGATAAATTATGGTTCACTAAAATTTTTGGTAAAATTCAGATGTGCTCTTCTATGGTTCAACAGCTATATATACCACATTTCTGATATAATAAGGTTACCATACAAGTCTACAGTAAAAATCATGTAATTACACAGTGCTTCTTATCTCAGTTTTGTTTTTGATCTGATATCTGACCATGCCACCATAGACACTGATTTAACGATTGACAAATCAGGATTTCCCAAGAAATGGGTTCAGGCCATATACTATTATATCCTACACGAAAACACCACTCCAACAGATATCCTTGAGGGTCTAGTCAGTAAGTATGATTCAAAACAATGCACCCTGACTTATAAACAAGCACCACAGTGCACCACAATATTCACTAAGAGGCTCATGTTTCCTTGGTACAATATGGATGTAAAGAATGGCACAAAATAGTGCTGTACATGTAAACAGCTCTACACATTATCTAAGTTGACACAATTATAAAATTTCAACTTGGTTACTGAAATGATTCAAACAGGAACTCACACCAGTCATCATCAAAATTCTAAGCATATCTAATTCATTAGGAATATTTCCTGAATCTTTAAAGAAGGGCCATGGTCAGAACTTTGATCAAGAAACCCTCACTGGGTCTGGCTGATTTAAAAAACTAACTATTGACCATTGTCCAATCTTAGTTTTGAATAAAAAGTGATTTAATAATTTGTTGTTGGTTTAGCAGCTGAAATCTTATTACCTAACATAGACACTGAAGAGAAAGTCCAATCAGCATACAGGGCCAAACACAGCACTGAATCAGCCATGTTCAAGATAGTCAATGACATTCATTGTTGTATTGATAAGGGTCAAAGTGTTATTAGATCTCAGTGCAATGTTTGACTATGACATTCCAGCTGAATGTGTCTAGGATATTTAGCATCAAGGATGTGGTGCTTAATTGGATTAACTCCTATTTGTGCAGTTCAAAACAATTGGTTACTATCAAGGAATCCACGTCATTGCTTGCAGATCTCTAAAATTTGGCATCCCACAAGGGTCTATCCTAGGACACCCCTGCTATTTGTATTGTATGTTTTGCTTCTTGGAGATAGTGTGCATCGCCATGGCATCATGATCATGTTCCATTCATATGCAGACAACACTCAAGTGTACAATGCATTTGATAGGGAGACAGCTAGTATGTAGAAAGCAATGAAGGCAATTGAGACTTGTTTCCATGAAATTAAAACATGGATGTTACGCAATTGGTTCAAGATGAATGATAGAAAAACATAACTGTCAGTGTTGTCATCTCCCAATATTGTTCTATCAGACAAACAAGTCAGTGTTGAAGATGATACACACGAGTCAGCTGGAACTGTGAGGAATTTGAGGGTTGTGCTCAACCAGACTATCTCACTGAACACTCATATTAGTGACATTGGTCAATCGGGGTATTCCCAACTTTGTTCATTGAGAACTATGCAAAACATACTTCCTCCAAAGGCACAGTAATGACTTGTACATGCATCCATATCACATCACTTCTAGGCTATTGTAATTCTATCTTGTTTGGCATGCCAGAGACCAGGATTCAGAGGGTTCAGTTGCTCCAGAATTCCACTGCCAAGATGGTGTCAAAAATTGGTCATTACAATCATATAACTCCAATCTTAAAATCACTCCACTGGTTCCTGGTGAAGCAGAGAATTAATTTCAAGGTTTTGGTGATCACTTACAAAGCCCTCAATAACTTGCCACCATCCTACATCAGAAAACCCTAACAGAATGCTGATATCTTCTAATGCTAAACTCCTCACATTACATAGAATGCACTTAAAAACATTTGGCTACAGGACTTTCTTCTATGCTGCCCAACCTTTGTGGAATGATCTACCTCAATTTGTTAGAGACTCACAATCATTGAATGTTTATCAGACTTGCATTAAGACTCATCGTTTTAGCATTGCTTGTCTCTAGTTTATCAAGTAAAGTTGGACTTTCTAGTAATTACTGTTCTTATTTATTGTTATAAACCAACCTAGAACAATGTGTTGGATCTAGTGCTTTAGAAATCATGTTTTATTATTATTATTATTATTATTATTATAAAGACTGAAATATAATCTGATGTTATGTGTATATTCATGAGAGGCAGGAGATTATGCACCAAAAACAACACATGAATGGGAATAAGGTGAGAGATGTTTACTCATGTCATTGTCATCTGTAATTAAGCCCTGTAGGCCTATCACTATAAAAGTCCAAACACCTTTATAGTTCCTGCTGGAAGGAAGTTTACTCAAAGAAATGACCACTACTATTGAAAGGAGATTGGGGTAATTTGACACAGCACATTTTAAGTGATAAATTATTTATCTTTGTACTTTATCACTTCACAATGAGACATAGACATTATGTAGTTGGTGCTAGATGTACAAGTTGTGAAGATAATGTTTCACTTGGTTATCCAAACAAAAAGCTCATACCACAAATATTGTATTGTAATATTGACAATACAAAACCACAGTTGAGTATTTGCATTAGATTTTATGATGTGATACTGCTTACTACATGCTCTGGATTACTACAAGTACTATTTTATTCATGGCAGATAAGATTCAACAAGTTGCATATGTCAAGCTAGTGGGTAACTCCTCCTTCATTCTATTTTACACCAGAATCTCAAGAATGTCCCATATGGCCAAATAAAATCAGAAATTTCTCATTCCTATACAATTAGTAATAAAAATCTACTAAACATATAAGTTGACTTGTTACCAGCGGAAGATAATAAAAATGTAAATAATTACCTTCACATGTCTTGGTAATGCTAGATAAGGCAAAGCTAGTTTTACATCTGATACATTCAGTTTTACCAGCAACATTATCAAATGTACAGGACTGGCAACCTTTTGGACACCCTGTTAAATATATATGTATATTACATGCATATGCGTGTGTGTGTGTGTGTGTGTGTGTGTGTGTGTGCATGCATGTGTGTGAGCACATGTGTGACATTAAAACACTTCTGTTTTGTTATCAGTCACACCAATACAAAAATAATTAACGTATACCAAATAGAATTATCACATTATAAATAGATTGTTAAGGCATTTGACATATGAGGTACATACTGTGACACAGATCTAGGTGAAGGTGATAACCATCATCACATTGTGAACAAATTATCTGTCGCCCATCCATGTATGACTTCTTACAACCAGGTAATTCTAAAACAATAAATAAATAAATATATGTGTGTGTGTGTGTGTGTGCTATGTGTGTGTGTGCTATGTGTGTGTGTGCTATGTGTGTGTGTGCTATGTGTGTGTGCTATGTACAGCAAACAATTAACTATCCTACATCCTTCTTACAAACCAGTTATCTTGACTGGTGTACTTTTCTGTGAATACTTACGCATATATCCTCTTCTTTTAATCAAGGAAACCTCATTCTCACACAACAAGCAGCTGGTAGCATTACATATCTTACATCCATCATCACATGCTGTATAAGGATACATAAAGAATTGTACCAGAACACACAAGGCAGAGTGTAAAGGTAATGCTCACTTATCACAGAGAGTTAATAAAAAATGTATGGCCAAAACCTATGAAATTTATTTCATGTAATAAGAACTAATGAGTTAATTTTAAGACTAATTTTTCTCTTCTAGTCCCATTTACTGTTAGAATACTGTATTCAGCTTCTGGCTCTGACACCTTAAAGCATGGAACACACACTAATGGCTTTAATTACAATCAACTCTGCTTTGTGTTAACAATATAATGTGACACTTACGCAAACATGACTTCAGTGAATCAGTATCAGTGGCATAATAACCAGAAGAACATTGAGAACACTTCAGTCTGACTATCAGCATCAAACACTGGTCCCTTTAAGCAAGACTTTGTAGCTATAAATAACAAAGATCATTACAATTCTAAGTACATCCTCAGAGATAGCAATATAGGAAAACCAACACTCACCCAGGGAACTCAATAGCGTTACATTATACAACCAAGGTATAAATGTACAGTATATATAAAATGTTATTTGAAAATTAGGTTTGATCTAAATTTTCAGAAATTCAGAACTATAATGGCATAGTTATATATTTTATCCATTCATGGTAAAGGAATATGATTACTACTATGCTTGAAAAGGCAGAATCACACCATTGTAGTAAAAAAGGTTTGACTATCTGGTTAAATAAGTCTCACTTAAATGTGAATAAGACAGGTAATCTATCCATGAAGTAATCAGGCATATTTAACACAATTTCATACTCATAAAAATTAAGTTTAAGGATGCCAAACAAATTTAAGTGGGTCTGTGTGGCTGTCATAACTTTTTATTAATCTTTAGTTCTATCATAAAAAATAGTTTTCTATATTTAATATTTATATGTGCTAAATAGCACTCACAGTAGAGATACTTATCCATATAACTAAAAACATATTCTCTTCTTTGATTATTTAAATTATCAACTATGTGTATAAGCAAAGATCCATTTATGGCAATCTCTTTACCTAAGAAGTCATACTTTTTATGATGTGGTATAATAATATTATATTTAGTTTTTATATGATTTAAGGGTAGCTAATTCACATATATAAAGAGTGAAATTAATAAAATTAGAATTTATCTGCATCAAAAACATTTTCTGTACCTTAACTAAAAAAATATAATGATGTAACATTAGTAAATTACTGAGAGAATACACAGTCATTTATACATTTGGAGACAGCATTAACATTTATCAGACTTTGATGACGGTCTAATATTAAACCATGAAGATAATAATAGGTCATATATCAGACTCTAAATTTAATATTTACAATTTTTATGTACTTGTTCCCATCTCCCAATTTAGAAACATTGTTTCAGTGACTTCCTGTCCAGAAACACCTTCGTAATAGTCAGACTTCCATTAAATAACAGTTTACAACAAAAAGCTCTAAATTACAAATGCTTCTATTATAATAAAGGTTTTCACTCAAACACACACTATAACATCCTCTATATTTATCATGTAATATGTCCTCCATAATCTAAAGTAGTGAATTTATTTATAAATCATCAGCAAACTAACAAGGCAATGATGATGATTGGTGTTTTATGACCACTTTTGTGCACATGGTAGGCTAAATGGGCCAAGCGACCTCCAATGGTAATGAAGTGAAGTCAAAGATGAAACCACCTTCAGATATGCCAACACCTCAGTGTGTCAAAGTAAAGTGATACGAAGAAAAATATGTCATTGGTAAATGACCAGTATGAATTGCCTCATTATTTTACATCTATTATCAATATACAAGTTTTACTTAGTAAATTAGGAGATCATAAGAGATATGTCTTAGAAGGTACTGTTTATCAACATCTGCAATGGGCTATTCATATGATTGTAATCAAAGCCCCTGATTAAAAGGTTACACTAATCAAAACTGGATCTGCCATTATATATATATATATATATATATATATTCAGCCTCCAATAGAAGTGCATGCCAACATTAAATAACAAACATTGCAAGGTAAACATCCATGTTGCACTTTTTACAAGTAAATGGGTTCAACATATGTAAATGTTTTTAGTTAAGTAATTATTATTTTATTATATTAATAAAATAAAAGGCTATACATAATTTATTTTACAACACATGCCCCATTCTAACCTCTTACGGTCTGAGATGTGTATAATCCATCACCAGTCTTGGTAATCTGATAATTAATATGCCACATAACCAAGGATCTAAACAACCTCAGTGCTATTGACAGCCAGCATTAGATCAGACAAAGAAAGTGGCAATGCAGGGGTCAATCTGTTTGCCAATCATGTTATTTTATTCAATTTAACAAACTAACAACCATCTGCAAAAATATTTCTCTAAAAATATATCACAAAAATTTATAATTTTACTTTAATTTAATTATTGAGGAATACATATATCAAATGGGGTAGCTCATCAAGGATAAAAAATTATGGTGATAAAACAACTCAGACAGACATAGAGACCATTATTAAAAAATGTCAATTACTTAATTACACATTTGAATGTATTGTATATGTATATTGTCTGTCCAAAAGTCATGTCTAATTAGGTTAATTTGTTTTATGATTAAATTTCTTGTTTTTGTCAATATAAAATATTACTGAAATACTATTGTGTATTTAATTTGAAAACTCTCAAACTCAGTTTATAATTAACTGTCAGTAATTATATATCATATGGAAGGACTTAACATTTACTGTACTATTAAATTGAATATATCTCCATGATTAAGACTGAATGTAATCAAGCTCACATCTTTAAAATATTTGCATGCTTCTCTGAGGCATATATACAGCTGAAAATATGCAGATAAGTATGATCTTAAGTCCAACCAGAGAACAAATACAGAATAATACTCTTAATTCTCCAGCTGTCCCCAACAAGTGGCAGTTAAAATTTCTTATTTCTCCAGTACCAGAGATCTAGTGATTATCTGAATCTGGACAAACAAGGACAAAATTCTATTATAGTTCTCTAGCAGCTTGAGAATTATCAATAATTTTAACCAAACTTCTGTAGCTGCCAGAGAACAGAGAACCCTGGTGATTGGTCTACATACACAGCTGACCTAAAAATCTGAACCTTTTCTCTGCAGTATTTCCAGGTGACGTTTTGAACGCAGGAAATAGTTTTGTTTTCATAATTCATTACTTGTACCAATGTGTTTTGTATACCGTCAACAGATCAAGGCAAATTATAACGATCATTTACATAAACTGTTAGCGCCCATGTAGGACCTCAAACTTAAATTAACTGTGTGATTAAATATTGAATGAACTGCATATGAAGTCAATGACATAGAAATAGTTAGACATATTGTCAATTACTACTGAGCCTTTGTTGGTACATTTTGGTCACTAATGTGGCAATAACCGAGACAATGTAAATTACCAGTATATGCTGTCAGTTAATAACTAACTCTCTATTGAAAATAAAAGAATTAATCAGTAATTATCATGTTATTACTATGCCGCCAAACGAATGAGATACAATGCTCTTGGGTACCGGATGTCTTGGTAATGAGTTGTCTTGTTACTGATGCTGAAATGTGCTACTGAGTCCAACAACATTTAACAGTGAGCTGCGGTGGCCTAGCGGTTAAGCAGCCAGCACTTGGTGCCAAGGATCACAGGTTCAAACCCAGCAAGATGTCGAAACTTTTCAAGAGATTAATTTCTCAGATCACAACATCGTGGGTGGCTGATCACATTAAATGGCGCTGCCGTCTCCACTGAATTATTTAAAATAAAGGGGGACGATAAAAACCCCTGAGGGCGTAAAACACTCTGGCAGTGACCACCCTCAGGGTATTTCAGCTCCATCTTTCTATACTACTCCTCTGTGAGTGGTGGGGGAGGAGATTTCTCAACCACTCCAACATTGAGGATGTGCCGAACAAGCTACAGCCTGGGGATTCTCCCTGGGCAACAAAGCAAACAAACAACATTTATCCATAATTACAAAAATCGGATAATTCTACATATAAATATTGATTTTCATTATAAAGCCATGTATAATTATCATCAACTTGTTTCACTTCTATTTTCACTCCATGACCGCATGAGTTTAAATAAAAATGACAATTGATTTTGCCTCTAGACTCTAGTCTATTAAGCCAACCCCCAAAAATTGGGTCAAAATGTTGACACAAACTATCGGCTCAATGGCTGGGACCTATGGTAAGATCTTTGGTCACACCCAAGTGACATCAGAGTTTCTAAAAATCTTTTTGGAACTTATTCTCCAAAACAGCACTCATGTATTGTATAATTTTATATAACTGTAATTCCACAATGAAATATTATATCCCAAATATTAATAAATATGTTACTATATTGATATAAGGGGTGAATTTACACAGAAAAGCATAACTTTTAACACTTTCAACATCATTTGGAGATGATGTTTAATACATTATTATAGTCAACAGCATGTTATTTTATGCACCAAATAGTTTGCTTTATGTTAATATTCTGTTGTTCTTAAAATTATTTATAATATGTAGCTATATTTTGTAACAAGTACAAAAAGCTGTAACATGGTGGCTTTTAAGTGTAAGGTATTATTCTGAAAAAAATGTTTTTAGGTCTAGGTATCCTTCTGTATATTCTTAAAAACAATACATGACAATATTGTTAAATAAATATGCACATCAATGTACAACTAACATCATGACATACATCTTTTGTTTATCAGTAACATATTATGTCAGTTCATGATCATAACAGAGCCAGAAATATATTTTAAAATGTACAACTTCTTGGTTTTGAATTTTCAGTATCTGAAGAGTGATTATGAAGGTAATTCATAAGGTAACATTAAAATTTAAGTTTTATTATCATTACACATTTTGGTTGTTATGACCTCAAGATACTCAATGTGATATAAATATTAAAACCTTTATGGTATCTCTTTATGAAATCTTTTCCAGCCCAATGGCTTGGTCTTCTATATTTTAACTGCACTAATAGTTCCTTGTTAGTTATACCTTCAAAATTTTATTTTACTTGGAAATCAGTAAGTCATCCAACATTGTCAACAAAAGGTTAACTGAGCATCAGTTTGTAGCAACTCTCAGTGCTTTAATTCCAAGGTAACCCATGAACTGTCTCAACTAAATTAATAATGCCAATTAACTTCACATGAAATATAATAAAAGGATAACAATAAAATCAATTTCCCTACAACTTACAGTAGCAGCTGCTTGCATCATTATTAAGTATATAACCAGAAACACATTCCAAGCACCTGAACTCTTCAGTACAATAGGCACAGTATGACACTTTGCAACCTGCATTTTTTTTTAAAAAGCATAAAAAAAAGTATGTAGTAATTCACAATACACAACCCATAATTTTTCGGATATGTGTTAAATCACAATAAATCTGACAAACACCATGTTAAAAATTAATGACAATTAATAAATCTTACTGCCGCATTTTCCATCATCCTTCTTCCGGTGGAAACCAGGATAACATTGATGTTTCTGACATGTTGGATTACCATAAGCATCAATTATGCATATATCAGTTACTGTTACAACCTGATTTTAAAAACAAAACATAGATTCAATTAAATAAATTACTGAATATAAAGTTTGTGTGTCCCTGTGTGGAGGGGGGAGTGACAATACAGTTAGGGAGAACAACTGAATTATGGATAGATAGCCAAACAGAGAGACAGATATATAGATGGACAGATATAAAGAAAACAATACATATAATTAGGCTTTTTATTAGAGTAAACAACTGCTACTAACTTAAACACTCATGTGTTAGTGGATGTAAGCTTCTTCCAACAACACACTGCATACATTCTGTTTCTTGTTCATCAGTCATATAGCAAGAGTCACAGTTCTCTGGACATCCTGGAAAATTAACAAATTAAAGTTATTTCCACAAAGAAACTCTGGAGTGGAGAGTAAATCTGTTAAATATAGAATAAAACCTTTTTTATAACTGTAAGAACATGAAAGATACAGTACATTGAAAGTTCTTTGATTCTCTCTCATTTTAATATATTCATTATAATATATCACATGATGCAGAGTTTTCCAAAAGCATCCCAAACATGAAAATATCTTAAAGGTGGTATGCTTATGGTGCACATCATCAGAGTCCAAACATATTTCTTACTAAGTATGTGCCTGACTTAATAAAACATGTTAAATAACACACACAATGTGTGTGCATGCATAAGTGTGTGTGTGTGCGTGCGCGCACGCATTATAAATAGTTATTGGTGGATTGTTCTCTGGCTTTCTGTCATCAGTATATAGTCATTTAATTACATTTAACTATGTGATATCTTCACTCTTTTTCAGAATCCTCCACCTTTGCAGACTAACTAAAGTTAACTTTCAGCTATTTATCATGTTAAATAAGGATTTTATCAACAATATAATATTTCAGCTGTACAAACTGTAATGTGGAGTGAGTTAGAGCTTTCTTAAGCCTCAGCACTGGTTACACCTGGGAGCAGTATATATATATATATATATATATATATATATATATAGAGAGAGAGAGAGAGAGAGAGAGGAGGGGGGAGGTAATATCCCAGAAACACAGGTTTGAGTCCAATTTCAACCCTGATCTATAAGTTTACATTACAGTACACTATCCACTGCGGTATAATAACCCTCTAAACTGTAATGGGAGAAATGATTGAAAACTTACTGACGACTGGTTGTTTTATTCAGATTATTAAAGACTATCAGTTGCTAATCTAGCACATACTAAAATGTTGTATCATATAGTGATCTGGGTTTGATATTTTTTGTCAAGACATATTAGTTACTGTCCATATAATCAGTTAATATGTCTAATTTCATATATTTATGTTGCATATTAGTCTACTTGCTAGTTCTCCAAACACAGCCCATTCTAAAATCGGACATTTAGACCAAGAAGAACAATTATAGGTAACATAAGAACAGGTATGACTAATATTTTCAAAAATGGAATCTCACTACCATACTTCTTTTTTATATTATGACTGCAACCTTTCAATAATCTAGCTTACAATATGCATGTAGTACTTACTGATACACTGCCCAGAAACATAATTCAAGACATAGCCAACTGCACAAGCATTGTCAGCCTGTTGTTAAGTAATAATTTATGGGTAATGTAGTCAGGGTCAGACTGTCACTGGTGCCAAGACCGTATGGGAACGGCCAGCACATGATTTATTATCTAGGTGTCAAATGATCCGGATTGCAATTAATCTGTTTGATGCACATGGATCCAGAAAGCACAGGAATCCAGTAAAGTACGCCAATCTGATCCTACAAAAGGTGTAGGTCCAAGTTGGCTGCGAGAAGAAAATGGCCACACTATGACCAATACTGCCACCTCCATAAACTAGTAAAGGCAGATTTTATTTTTGGTCTATCTAAGATGTGTCATTACTATGGAAATGTGTGAGCGTGTGTAATTGAACGGAACGGCAAATGAGGCCATGCAAAGAATGACCATATAACCCACATCAAAGGAAAACAATTACAGCAAACAATGTGTTAATTACTTCCAAAGCTGGCACATGGGAACTACTAGTAAACTACTTTAAACAGCAGTATGGAAATGAACGCACAGCAGCAGACAACCTGAAGTGGTTCTTGTTACCTATCGTCATACAGTGGGTGAAAACAGCCTGGGATTAAATCGACCCTGGCATTATTACCAAATTGTTCAAGAAGTGCTCTATCAGCAATGATTTAGATGGCATGGAAAATGATATATAGTGGGATGAACAGCATGACAAATCTGATACTGACTCCGACAAAGAAAGTAACAATATGTATGATGACACATGAACAGATACAACAGATGTTCAATGAAGATAGTGATGATGATGAATTTTTGGGTTTTGAATAAATTTGCTGATTTTAGTGCATCTTATACACAGGTTTGACTCTAGGGGGGTTTATTGGTCCAAAAGCCTGGTGTGTCTTATACATGCATGCGGTCTATAATCGAATATATACAGTACATACATGGTTACAAAATAATTGTTTTATGACTCTTTATAGTCAGGTCAATATATGATTTGACCCCAAAAAATTAGCAACAAAAGGTTTTTGGGTTTTAAGTGGTTCAGAGGATCATGGACAATACCAGAAAAAAAGCCTCCCAAAATCTGACCCCGGGAAAGGGGTTAATTTGCATAATTTCAATATGGCCGGCCCCCAAAATTTCGTTGTACAAAAAACTTTTTTATACTTCAAATTACACCCCATAAATGTATTACCAATATATAGAAACATAATATCAAAATACCTAATAAGAATATTTACAATGTCCTATGACATCAATGTCTATGACGTCAATTTAGATTGTAAATCAATTTATGTTTACAAAGTTGTCAATAATACACATGTGAAATATCCTTATTGAGATCTTTCTACATTGAAAACAATCTGATATCATGTGATATCAAACTGACGATGTGTGATAGGAGAATGAAATAGGAGAATACGGTACCGGTATTGTAATTATATATCACAGTTATCAGTGTCATTGAGGTCAGAATCCATGTCCGGTGATGGGTTGAAAGGGTTTTCACATGATTGAAATTGACCCTGTCCATAAGTTGACTTGCAGAGTAACCCAGATCCTCGACAGGAAATACGTCTTGAGGTACATGCAGTTTGACAATTGCAATAAACAACTTTCATTAGACTGTCTGGGGCTGCATAGCTGGCACACATCACTGGCTGGAAATAGTTATTCTCACACTTCGACCCCAGTCTGGTGCATTCATATTGGTCTCATTAGCCAACCATGTCATGAGTTGGTAGTAACATCTCGAGGAGTGGAATTATGTTGCCAATGCAGTAGTGGGGAGCTGTTCTGGAGTCACAAATCTTCTTTTAGTACACTATGCCTCAAACTGGCTAGGTTGTCCATTGGTTTTCCACTGAAGAGCAATACCATGACTTTGTTTCAATTCTCTTCTATTGCATCACATGTTTCACCAGGGTTAGTCAAGCAAAGCGCCAATGATTCTATATCTTTGTCACCTTTGACAATGTTTTGAAACAATGACTTTTTCCAGACACCAAAGATTCTAGAAAGCATGAATGAATCAACAGCAAGTGAGAGCACAGGGGCTTAACTAACAGGACTTTTATTTTATTGATGTTATAAACTCGGATCTAGTTTGTTGATTTTTTGTCAGAGTGAAAGAGCAAACTCTTGTTGTCAGGTTTCACATAGTAGAGAAAGAGGAATAACAAATCAGTATCTTCACCAATAAGCATTGTTGATCCATATTTCAAAGCTGCAATGGCAGGATGCACAATTTTGCAATCAGAATCTCCCTCACAGTTTATTACATTAGAAACCTTTATCTCATAGCCTACCACTGATAATGTTAATCAGTGCCTGTTTGTTGCTTCCACTTGATAGAAATTCATCTTTTTTTCCCCACTGAACACTTTATCTGGGGAGACACTGACCAATGGATGGTGTCTCTGCTGATGCCTATCATGAGTGTGGATGGTATCTCTTGGCAGCCATTAAAGATAACAGTTGCTGTGCCATAGTTGCGAATGTTGATGTATTTCCTTTGGTCCAGGTGACCATTGCACCAGTGAGCCATCTAACGCATAACTGTCAGTCTTAGGAATATCATTGGTTACAGCCTTATCACACTGCTCACTTGCCTCATCACACTGCGCACTTGCCTATTCCTCAATAGCTCTCGCCAATTGTGTTTTTTTTCTGGTTTCCGGAATACATAGTTTGCTTCAAAAAGAGCTGGAGGAAATAGGCTCAATTGATATTTAAGGATATCTTCCAAAGAGTCCTAGAAATCACGATTAATCTCTGGAATAACAGCACAGGATCTATTGATATCTCAGGTGTAACTTTGACTGCTGATGCATCACCTAGTGTTCGCTTTGTCCTTTCTTTTAAATGAGTAAGTGAATGCTTGTTGCCCAACAAGTTTGTCAATAATTTCTGTACAACTGTACAAAACTCATCAACATTGACGTTATCACCAGTCACTACTCCTGAGATAATGTTATGCAAACTAGGATCACCTGCCAAAAATGGATTGCATGACTGGTCCCTCTTCACTCTTGCTTCTGTTACCTCTTTGTGTTGCATACTTGTGGTGAAAGTATGACATTAAAGTCCTGCAGAGCAAAGTTGTACTCAGAACATGCTAGTGATGACATTTTCCACAGGCTGCACTGTTCTTCAGTCATACCACTGCCTCTAGTCAGACCACCTGAACTTTTCTGAATACTGCTGGATTTCTGGTTTCAAGATCCTTCATACTTTGAAGGTATAGAAGCTGATTTCAAGTAATTGAAATGGCCTGCTGCTGCGAACATGGGTAAACATTCAGCAACAGCCAAAAGATGCGTAAACCAGGACCCCGTTCTATCTGCCGAGACAAGTATTCTTGCAACTTTTACCATCTTCAGATAGGAAAGCCACAGCTTGCTCGTCTGTGATCTTTCGCTAAGGCAAAGGTTTTTCTCTACTAGTTTTTGCTCCACTTTGACTTTCTGCTGGCATAGGATGATGATCTCCTGCTGACAATGAGGTATAGGTTTCATTCACATGAATTTACTAAAGCTGCGAATTCTGAGTCTTGGTCCATCACTTCAGAAACCATCATCCCATTTAAGCATTTCTCAAGTACAAGATAACCTCTGAATGCTCTCTGTACAGCTTTCCCAGTCAAAAAAAGCTTTATTGCAGTGTTTTGCATTAGGATATCAATGGCACTCAAGTGTATGAAAGGCTAAATAAACAAAAAAATGCCTGATATACCTCTGATCTCCAATGAAATCAGCAAAGGACATTCAATGCTTCATGAAATCACATCATACTTCAGTATGAACAGAATGAAATAATAAGACTAAGAAAATAACAGATCTGATTTATTACATAACAGTCAGTGCTTAACAGTTACTCCCAAATATTCATGAAATGACTTGGGGTAATCATCAGATGAGGGGTAATATTGCTAGGGAAAATCAGTTTCTCCATTTGATCTGGACATCTGATGGTGAAGTGTGCATCAGGGGCATTGTGACATATGTGATGTCATGGTGACATCATAGGACATTGTAAATATGCTTATTTGATATGTTGGTACTATGTTTCTATCTGTTTGTAATACATTTATGGCATGTAAATTGAAGCATAAAAAGTTTCCTGTACATTGAAATTACGAGGGGCCGCCATCTTGAAATTATACAAATTTACCACCTTCCTGGGGTCCAATTTTGGGAGACTTATTTCCTGGAGGTGTCAATGACCTAAAGAACTACTTAAAATCAAAAAACCTTTTGTTGCAATTTTTGGGGGTTAGGGCTTTATTTTTCATATATTGACTTGACTATTAAACAGAGAAAGAAAAGCCATTACATGTTAATTTGAAGAAAGAAGTACGCCCACACCACCTAAGTAGTGATATATATTTATAACTGGGTGTCTAGGTATAAATAGTACTTACAAATACACTGTCCTGAAGTTGTATCCACAGTATAACCAGCAGCACATGCATCATTATTGCAAAATGTGCCTTCATTAATTATGTTATAGTGACAATCACCTACACAGTTCACTGGGCATTCTACACAAGATGGATAGACAAATATTACAAAACATCTGTAAGCAATAGTAACTGTTAAGATGAAGAATATAAATATGTACAATTAAACCAGTTGAAAACATACAAATGTGAGAACTTTATGCTCAATATGTTTCAAACCTCGAACAAGACTTACTTAAACATTTGTTGCCCAGGTTATTCCTTGTATATCCACTTATACATTTTCCTTCAAGGCAGATGATCATGTTATTTTCAGACAAAGTGCACTCCAGACAATAATCAGGACACCCTGAAGAGTCAAATTGGAGGATGTAATATTAACAGTTAAGCTAAGCAAAACATCTAAAATGCTAAAATATATTACTTATGAATACTACAGAAACATATATTCTGCAACTTAGGTTACATATTTAAGAATTTCACACTAATGAGCAGGAAGTGTGTGTGTGTGTGTGTGTGTCTTGCTGTCACAAATAGCCGCATGAATGTCAGCATATTTTTCAGGACAACTTGTACACATAGGTTTCTTGTCATCTCCCAGATACATGTAGGACATGTAAAACAATCTTAAACAATAGTTAATACATATTAGTTGCATTTCTCTCAGGTCTGTATATTATATAAACTATATCCAAAATATAAATTGATTATCATTGTATAATGATATATATATATATATATATATATATATATATATTAGCTTAGAACTATGGATTAATCTAAAGCTTGGTCAGATCACACTTACCAACACACTGTCCATTTTCATCCAAAGTGAAATATGGTTTACACTCATTACAGTTCACATGGCCATCAGAATAGCTGCATATCTTACAACATTATTGATCATTTATAGATTATTTACTCAAAAATGTATGATCAAGTTGGCCAAGGACCCACATATATTATAAAAGAGGATTTAACCTTTGGCAAAGTGGAAACATTTCATATATGTATGAAATTCTTAATCCTTAACCAAAGCTCCTGGTCACCCTCCCCTCCAAAACTATCAGATTATTAGAAATCACATTCATGGGATTAACTTAATTTTTATCTTAGTATTATTTATCTTAGCATTATACCTTCCAGAAATCACATGTTGCAGAAACCTGTGTCAAATCAAAGCATAAACCAGAAAATTATCATACAACAAATGCTCATGAGGACATGAATGCCATTACTAATGGTACACTGTTCCACTGACCTGTACTCTACATTTTATTTACAGCCATCTGGCTTACATACATACATAGACACCTTAAATAACCACAGAACAAAAAGTTTTAATTTACATTATATAAAGTACATTTTATAGTTCAAGAACCAATCTAAAAAAACTTTTTGGCACTCCTAAAAAAAGGGTTTTATCAGATTGTTGTGACCAGGGTTGACATGTAACAAAGCAAAGCTACTTTGTTACTCTACTTGAGTAGTTTTTTTCAAGTAACTGGAAGTAACAAAGTAAGATTTCAACCAACTACTTTTACTTGTTACAGTGTAGTTTTATTTGCAATAATGCTGCCTTTTACTTCATACTTTTATATACTTTGCAAAAACATTGTTACTGATTTAGTCATAACATAGCCCATGATTTAAGACACTATTGATACAGTTGCTGAAAGTTACCATTACAAGTTTTTCCCAATTTGTATATCATTGATGAATTTAAGGTACACAAATATATTTTAAGATGATATGATATTGAAATAGGTTTTGTAAGAATGCTAACATTTGGTATACATGTTTCTGATGATATTGAAGACTCCTCATAATTTTGCCAACCTATTTTTGAAGGCTAACTTTGTTTTAAGCTGAAGCCAACTGTTTTTTTAAGATTCATTGTAATAAATTTTTTAATACTGCTAAAACCTAGGATTGTCAATAGTGTATAGTTTTTTTGTATCAAACCCCCTTTAGAGATATACCACAGTTTTATAAGTTGTGAATGCAGTAAACAAATCAGAAATCGTGTTTCAATATGGTGGTATCAGATCTTATCACATGATGGAGAGCTAATGGGAATTTACATTAATTTCATATTAATTCATTTTACCAACATTTATTCTGGCACAGATTATGAGTACTAAATAGGTTACATACTCAAGATGCAGATTAGATATTTCTGCAAGTACCTATATTAGTAAAGTTGGTCTTGATTTGTTCAAAATCACAATGACATATTCTATTTAAAGGCGATGGGAATGGAAATTTAACATTTTGAAGTAATTATATAACAAAACAAACAATTATTTTATTCCCTATCAGATGCACAGAATTGTTTTGATGGTCCCAAAATCTTTCATTTCCAAACTTTCACAAGCCATTGTTAGTGTGTACTACACTCACTAGGGGTTATTGTGTGACATCATCTTTGCCAAACATCATGTAGAGCCACAGCTTGTTTACAAGCATTCTGACCCATTGACAGACAAAATGTCAGATTCCAATGAAACTTTTGACATTCTCAGGGAAACCAAGCCCTACAGCTTTGAACCATTAGCAAAAAAAGGTCACAGACAGTAAGTGCATACATGGACCGAGAGCAGCCACCTGTGCTGCTGACACTCAAGACCTGGTCCACAACAAGAGTTGGATTGGTGTTATTTGTTTGTGTTGATTGATTGGAAAAGTCAACACACTGGGCCTGAATGCTAGTATTTCACTCCTCCTATTGCATAACTTCATTTAAAATAAAGTAGGTATTTATCTGTACATGGGAGCCCAGTGGAAGCATGGGGCTGTCCCATATGTGGCCTATACTAGTCTATATAGGGATGTGCTGCCCTCGATGTGTCTTTAGCCATTTGTTTTGTAATTTTCAGGGGGAGGGTTGTTTCGGGCCGGGTTTTGACAGCAATTACATGTCAGATATATTCATTAGTATTTGATGTATGTTTCTTTGCACAATTGTATACGACAGAATACCCCATAGTTTTATGTTTAATAAAGACAATCTAAAACATGTAACACAGGTTAAACAATGCCATGTGGGGTGTTTGGGATCTTTGTTTGACAAAAATGACACCACATTCCAGTTTTTGGAAGATTCTCGATTAAAGTTTCGGCCATATGAGATGCTAGCAAAGTAAGTTTTAAAACCAATGTAACTTTATTTCTAGGAAAAAATTTAATATATCTGATTGAAATTGATTTTAATATATAACATTTTGACTAATTTGGGTAACCTTTTCCTGTGACCTTTAAGATTATAGCAAATGTATGTGGATGCAGTGAATTCACTACTCTTGTGCTATGTGTATTTGATTCTCATATTTTGTCACAATAAAGTTTATTTTCTACTTTTACTTCAATTATTTTTACACAGTACTGGTAGTTTTACTTTTTACTCAAGTAAATTTTTACAAGTTTACTTTTACTTCTACTCCTAGTACTTTTGAAGAGGCTTAATTACTTTTACTTTTGGTAAAAAGTACAAAATATGATTAGTTCAGTCACCCCTGGTTATGACAGTGCAATCAATAATGTATACTGACAAATACTTTAAAGTATACTTTAAAGTATTTGATGAACCTTTTTCTAATCTTAAATCATTAACATATGTCACAGAGATCAATAAAAATATATTGAGGCTTCAAACTGTAAAATATCAGTCATATTATTCTATATCAAGAAAAAGAAGAAAAAGATGTTGAAGTACTGGTATCTAACACCTGGAAGAATAGATGACAGCAATTATATAATCAAAAAAGGTGGATATACAAATAGACTTGTAATATATTCAGTACTTAAGTATACTTGACCCGGGTGTGCATCTGTCTATAGTTGCCGCCCCGGTGGTCCTGCTCATATTCAACAAATAAAAAGATTTAAATAATAATAAAAACAATAATTTATTCAATGAACAAACCAGATTTTTATTTGTCATTTTCAAAATGTTTTTTCCAGCAAATGAAGGCAGAAGTCTCATCACGTGTCCACGGAAGTTGTTGTGTTTATGGTTTACACATGCTCTTCTTGACATCTGAAACATTGGTATGACAGTGGTGATTGGCCAAATATCAATGGAATCTCCTCTTTCAACCAAACTGGGAAATTTAAATCCGACACTCTTGCACTTCAGTATTCAAAAAAACTGTGAACTGTTGGAGAATGCCCAACATCGAGCAACGAAACTATCCCCGGCATTGAGTGACCTTTTTTATAGTGAGAGAATTACTGTCCTAGATCTACCCAGCTTCTACTATAGATGAGCTAGAGGTGACATGATAAGATGGATGGATGGATGGATGAATGTTGTTTAACGATACATCGGCACAATTTAGGCCTTAGAATGTTTGGAAATAAAACCATTTTAACGAATCTTTATAAAAAGTTAAAAAGCCGGATTACTGGCATTGATAAATTTTGTATAAGCTAGGATGTAGATTGTTAAGTATAAATGGTAAATACACGTTGGTATAGGTGTATAAGCTTGTTAAAAAGATAAAATCAGATTCTTAATCGTCCAACAGGGTGAATAATACCATAATCAAATGTACGTAATTGACTAGATATGTAATGATTGACCTGGTGTAATTCTATTAATTAACTGGGCCCAGTTTTATTATCACCACTTAATCCAAAACATGTAGTTCTGATAGATTAATGTGTAGGTAATCTAAATAACATATTGTAGTAGCCTGCACACTAATATGTTGGTAATGAATGTTATCATTATTTGAATGGCTGTGCCCATGTTTGGGTGTCGAACTGGATGGCTTAATTTGTGGAATGTGAGATACCAATTATGAAACATTAAACGATATGTATATCAATAATTACTAATGATGACTCAGTGATACCATTGGACTACACATATCACACTGTAACAGTAATCTCTGCAATTTTATCATGAAAAATCTTAAAACATCAAAATGTTCAGTTAGAAAGGCATGTAAACAAGATCAGATAAGTGACTTGGACTAGTCATCATTTGCTGTGACAAGTCATCATAAATGGTGTGGCAGACATCCAAGTGTGGGTACCCCTTGCTAAACTGCCTCTCTGACAGCCTCCCCCCCCCCCTGAGTGGCATGTGGTTTGACAGACTGATGGATCAACAACAATGAAAATGTCTTGTAATAATTTGTTTGCAATTGACTATTGTTTTGGGATAGAAATTCTATCCAAAACAATAGCCAAATTAGAATACCATTAAACTCATGGAAAATGTATTTCCTTTTCGTTTTAAGTGCAAGTTATTGATGTTAACATGTGATTAATAATTGTAAACAAACACGGTTGTCCGCCATTTCCGGAATCTCCAATATATATTTTCCATTATAAACAGGGCTGTGGGAATATTCTTAGTAAAACTCTGATTTTCACACTCATGTTTTTCCCTGTATCATATCAGGTATGTGGGGCCAGTCTTGTGAAAAAAAAGGTAGATATCTGCCTACCGGTATATATTCCATACTAGATCTAAATCGTAGGATTTGTGTGTGTTTTTGAAGTCTCACATTGACTAACATCACAGGATATTGCTAAAACGGTGCTCCACCTAGCAAACAGTTGGAAAATCTACCTAACTTCAGGCAACTGGTCCATTGTAAATAATGAAGTAAACGAGAAAAGAATTATGATATCTGTCTCTCGCATAATAAGAAATCTCTGGATAACAAATGGTCATATAACATCTCATAATCTTAATAAACAATTCAGAAAAACAACTGACAAAGAAATATCACACACTCACTCTATCTAGTTCTATAATATCTATATAACTATCTTAAATACAAAGCAAAAATTAAATTTTATATGGAAACATTTATCAAATATCAGCATGACCCATCCAAAATCTCAAAATTAAGAAACTCACTAGAGTGCAAAAAGATTCACATGATGGATCTAGTAACATTATCATTAATTAAAGATATCAAACATTAAATTTCTCTTCTACTAACAATACTGATTAATAAATCTGTCAAAGCTGCCATAGTTCATGATTTATTAAAACAGCAAAGTCATACAATTTATAAAGCTATGGATAAAGCACAATAAAAAAATTGACAAATTTCTCTACTGCCAACAATCTGGAAAATGATTTTATAATTTTTTACTCTCCCAATCAGTTTTCTATCAAAGCTAATACAGGCTTAAACCAAAACACTCAACTACCCATGCCATACATGAAATTGTAGACCAAACACCTCCATCCTTTGAAGAAAAAAACCACCCTTAGCTTATTTATGGATCTCTCCAAAACCTTTAACACAACTGGTCATAGTATACTGCTGAATAAGTTTATTAGAATGACACTGAGTGCCTGGCACGTGCTTGGAATAGTTCAGATTTCAAGTTAGTTATCAAATAAGAAGCGTTTCTTCCAATATAAATATATTAAGTCATTAACTCACACAATCCTATGTGGTGTTCTACAGGATTCTGTCCTGGGCCCCTTACTTTTCATAATTTATACAAGCAAGATTACAAATTTTCTTAAGTTTTCTAAAGCTAGCCTACTTTCTGATGACACACCTGTTTATTTGGCACAAAAAATATTCCAACAGCATTAACTCTAATCTTGAATTATTATCAGAATAGTTTCAAGTATCTTTGAATATAGAAAAAAACATATGCAATAAGATGAACACCTGAATATTAAAATAGGAAACAGTGCTATTAAGCCAAAAAAATCCTTGGTTTGTGTAATGATGATGAATTAAAATGGTATCAGATAAAATACATTAAAAATAAGTTGAATAGTTCATCTTATCAAAAGTAAAGGCCATTTTAAACACAAACTATCTAACTACATTATACTATTCCCTAATATATCCATAAATTGACTATGGTATATCTCTATGGGGTTTAACACATAAAACTCATGTGAACAAAGTCTTCATCAAATATAAAAGGCAATCAGAATCATGATCAGAACCAAATTTTTTTACACAGACGTTATTATACTGTTAATTAATGTTTATTAACATAATGTAAAAAAAGTTGTTTTTAAATGCAGCTGTAAAATAGTACAATGATAACAATATAACAACATCTACTACAGTAGATAATACATAAACAGCAAGTGAGTTAACAGACCAATAGCCACTATGATAGCCCAATACCCAGTTTAGTTGATCCTCACTGCATGATGAACACATACTGGTAGTTGCCTACATGCTCCATCCTTTGTATAAAGGTGTAAATCTTACTGGAAAGCAATTAGACACTGCCAATGAATGATTAACTATGAAAGATCCAAGTTTCAGTGCCTCACTGATAAACTATCAGGCACAAGCATCACCTTTTCCACCTACATTTTTGGTTCCGTAGACTTGTGCAAATAAAACTCACAAATTCAAGGCAGGTAATTGATTATTAGTGGTGCACCTTCAAATAACCATATGGCGATGCTGTGTCATTAAAACAAAGACATATCATACATAGCTGTTGCTGTGGTTTTATTAAACGACAATTTGTAAATAAGTGTGTCAATGTTGCTAAAAAGTGCCCTAGCTCAAACACTGTATTTATTGTCATAAGTAAGCTATATATATATATATATATATATATATATATATATATATATATTTATATATATATATATATATATATATATATATAATTATATATACCCTACACACAAATTCAAACAGTTTCTATTAGTATGCTTACAACTGTAATAACTATAATAAGTAGAAAATAGAAACAACAGCCTGGGAAAACCTATTTTTTCGGTCGGGCAAGTGAAAATCAATAACCAGAAAAGCACAAAAAAACTATGAGAATAGTCTTGCCAAAAAAGCAAAGAACAACCCAAAAGCAATATGGCAATACATAAAGTCAAAATAAAAAAATCAAAGAAGGCATCACAAAACTAAACACAGACCCAAATGACTAGAAATCAGAATTAACATCTGATAATAAAGAAATGGCTGAAATTTTAAATAATAATGATGAACTGCCAACATTCCAACCAAACAAGAAAATAAATGATAAAATGGAACTGTTACACATAAAGGAAAAACAAGTTAAAAACATATTAGAGAAACTAAAAATAAGCAAATCACCAGGACCAGATGGACTACACCCAACATTCTTAAAAGAACTAGCACCAGAACTCTGTAAACCACTCGCATTAATATTTAATTAATAATAGTTTAAAACTAGGAAAATTACCCACTGAATGGAAAAATGGTCAAATAACAGCAATTTTCAAAAAGGGAAATAAATCTTGTGCTTGAAATTACAGACTAGTTAGTCTAACAAGTGTAGTGGCAAAATTTATGGGAAAAATAATAAGGGAACACACAATAAAATATTTAAATGTTCTTGATCAATGGACTAAAGGTTTAGATGAAGGAAGGTCAGTAGACTGCATATACATGGATTTCCAAAAATGTTTTGATACTGTCCCACACAGAATAGTATTACACAAATTACAGGGTTATGGCATGAACAACCAAATAATACAATGGATAATAGATTTTTTAATTGGCAGGAAACAACGGGTACAATGTACTTTTTCAGAGTGGATGCTTGTTTTCTCTGGGATTCCCCAAGGGTCAGTCCTGGGTCTGTTAGTTCAACTTAAAATACCAACCCTAGCCTATAGAAGAATAAGAGGGGATATATGATTGAGGTCTACAAAATAATGAATGAAATCTATGACAAAAACATTACGACATTCCTCAAAACTAGATTAGCATCAGCAGATCGAACAAGTCCAAGAGGCCACAAATACTAATTATATATAGAGAGAGAGTAAACAAAATATACGAAAACAAAATGTTTCTATTAGAATAATTAACACATGAAACAGTTTGCCTAGGGAGGTAGCTGAAGCCCCCAATATTAATTCTTTCAAGAATCGCCTAGACAAATACTGGAGCGACCAGGATATTGTCTTTAATTACAAAGCCAAGCTGAATATCAACAGAAAGAGTGCAGATGGCCGTATTTATGAAGACCTGGAAACAGTGGCAACCAAGTAGCAGCCAGCTCCAGAAACATCCTTAAGTATCCTTAGGTAAGTAAGTATTTAGGTTAGGATTCTGAAGAGGTTTCCCATACTCCAGGTTCTATTTTTTCTGTAAAATCAATCCGAAAAAAACTAGTCTGCTAGAAAATCCACATCATCTCGAATATGAATAAGATATATTAAATGGTCAACATCCACTCATTTTGCTGCTATGTGGCATGGTGCACAGGAAATATTAGTGGCTTCGGGAATCCCATACGAAACCGAGGCATGACTCTAGCCCCTCATTCATTCCCAACACATGGCCGATATGTGCATGACAATAATAATTATTATGAGCTTGTTAAACGTCTTTCATGGTGGCCACATTACGGCGGGTACTGCCAGTGGAAAGAAACGATCCCAGGAAGCAGATACTAGCCAACAACAGAAATGTGTGTCATATAAAAAAGACAAACAACAGAGTTCATTCCAGAAAGACGCTTTGAAAGTGCATGACAAAACATCACATCGTGTGCTTGAATGATGCTGAAAAGGCAAATAGGCCAAGTTGTGCCGTTCCTGTTGATCAGACAACTCTTGGCAGACTGTTCTTAAAATGGAGACGGCACCAATACAATTGGTTTGTCAGCCTGTTTAACACTGCATATACTATAGCTAAGCACTCCAGGCCATGGACAGACTTTGTGTGGATGTGCCAATACAGAAGCAAAATGGATGGACTGGGGGGGGGATTATATGAATGATAAAGTCTGCAGTCTATTTGTGAAAGCAAATTGCTAGTGTTGAATAATGATTTTCAGGGTGAACTTCATAAGGCAAATTTTGTGACGATTATTTGTTTATCTTCAGTACATCTCTGAAAGGTGAAAATGGTCGATGTCGTCAACTTGAAGCATAGTTATGCTGATGGTGTTGTGGCAGGTATTGACAGAGGTTTAGGTAAAATTGATCTTTCCTTGGAAAAATTCGATGGAAAATACCTCATGCTGTTGCAGTACATTGTGTGGCTCACAATTTTGAACTGGGAATTTTGAACTCTGTGAAAAATTATGATTACCTGAAAAGGTTTGAATCCACAGTCAAGGGTATTTTCAAATTTTACACTTATTCCCCTAAAAGGTGAAGAGAACTGGCATGTTGAGGTGAGTTATTTAATGAGCCAGATAATGAGATTGGATTTAAGCTGAGGCACTTTGTGGATGTGAAAAATATCAGATGGCTTAGCAGTCAGGAACGTGGACTATCAGCTTTCAGATGCAACTGGAGAGTTACACTTGATCATTTGGGTAATGCATCCAATAGTACTGGTGGTGAGGAAGCTGCCAAGGCTAAAGGTTTCCACAAGAACCTGTGTTCTCTAAAATTTGTGATCTGGCTTCATTTCATGAATGACTTTTAACACCATTGACGACAATTTCAAGGGCATTTCAGTCAGACAAGTTGCTTATATATCAGGTACCATCAAAGATAAATGCAACCCTTTTAGCCTTGACAGCTTTCAAATCTGATCCTGGCATACACATGAGTACATTCTTGGAGAAGGTTGATACTGAAGGGGAAAGCTTCAAGAGCATTACACTGGCTAATGAGGGAATCTCATTTCCTTCCTGTTCAGACTATCAAACATTGGTCACAAAGTTAAAACTAGATGAACTTTTAGACAATGCCAAAAAGAACATTAAATCAAGATTTAAGGGCTTCAGTGAGGTACCCATGTCATGTTTGTGTGCTTTTGATTTGGGAAAACTCCCAACTGACTATGAAAATTACATGGCAACATATGGCAATCAACACATCAAGGATCTTGTTTCACATTACAAGTCTGAATTGCCTGCTCTTGCAGCTGATGGTGGTTGTGTCAACGAATGGCCACAACTTAAGGTTATACATTAGTAGAGAGAAACAAACCAAGAGAAAAAATAGATCCATTGGCAGTGTATAGTGGTGTTCTCAGACAGAAGCCTAGTGAATTAGAAAATATTCTGCTCCTGGTTGAAATAATGCTCACAGTCACTCCCAGTACAGCAGCCTGTGAAAGAGGTTTTTGAGCTCTTAACAGAATTAAGACTAACTTGAGATGCAGCTTAGGGCAGGAGAGTCTCCGTCAGTTGATGGCCATCTGTGTACACAGTTCAACTCTCAGAAAGACCCGATGGCAGTCATAAAAATAGCCGTTAATAAATGGCTTTGCTCTAGTCACAAGCATGTTGATGGCCATAAGCTGTATGATAGCAGTACTAAGAGTAGTAGCAGTGCTTCAGAGCCTGGGATCAGAGCCAGATGAGCTTGATCAGCTTACCCTTGGCCCAGGGCCATCACATTCTGTTTCTCCTGCTGAAGTACATGTTCAAGTGTTTGATGACTCAAGACACAGAACCTGAAGATGATAATGACTTTGTGATCATGGAAAACTTTGTTCAGGTTGTTGGTAAAAAATAAATATCAAATTTTCTTATATAATTTTATTTCTTAATTTTAGTCCACCAAAACATGTATCAATCAAGTTACTTGAACTGTAGGGGAAAATCCTACCATTTGATTAATTTTGGTATACACAGTTCAAACATGCATTCCCAGGCCACAAATGTTTACATTTTTCAGTTAGTGTCAACTCATAATGTCCATTGACCAGGGAATCAATTATTCAAACATATGGTTCAAACTGATTTTTAATATTGTTTTCTATTTAGTTGACAGGAACTCGTCTCAAAAGAAAACAATATTAAAAATCAGTTTGAACCATATGTTTGAGTAAGGGGACATTATGACAAAAATATGTAAACATTTGTGGCTGGGATTAATTGAAAGGCCTATCAGACATGTGCCAGTCAATGAGTAGGAGAGGTGATGCATTCAAAGACATAATTTTATTAAAATATGAAGTGGTGAGCAACCTAGATGTTACCTAGAGCAACCTAATTTGGCCATGCTTAAGTTGCCCCCATGACATCTTTGATCTGTTCATAATTTTCAAGGCCTGTGAAGTCCCCAAAATTACAATTGTATTAAGCATTAAGTAGTTATTAAGTCACAGACACACACACATAATTATATAGTATTGTAGGCATGCATGTACATGTTTACATCATGACATTCTGTTCCTATGATATAATTGAAGCTATCACATTTTATTGATATCTAACAAGAATTGGTGGGAGCCTCTGTGGTCTAACTGGCAGTGTGTTGGATTACAGATCACTACCACCTAAATTTGAACCTCGATGTGGGCATATCTGAAGTGTTTCATCTTTCACTTCACCTCATTACCTTTGGAGGCCGCTTGTTCCATTTAGCCTTAATAATCATGTGAACAAAAGTGGTCGTTAAACATCAATCATTGTCATCATCATCTAACAAGACCTGTAATACGCAGCTTTCTACCTCATTGATAAATGATAAACTGGCATAACCTTTCCAACACACACACACATATAGCTTAGTTATATGGGAGACTGACAGACATCACCTTTTATGCCCCAATAAAATAAATATAATTATAATTTATAATATATTCATCCAAATTACTTATAATTCCAATTATCTTATAACTAGCACACCAGTTACCGGTAAGCCAGATTAACAAATAAAAATAATTACCTGAAGAGTTAATTAATGATGCAAAATAATCTTACAATTACTGGGCACTTGACAATAAGTTTTAAGTAATTCATTGGTCACTACAGTGGGCTACACATAGATAGTCGGACTGTGATAAGATGATCATGGTGATAAGGTGGTCACTCTAGTAATGGACTGGTTGGGATAAAACAGTAACAAAATCCAAATGACTGTAATTTGACAGTCACTTTATTGAGGTTGTCACTCTAGTGATGTGGCCACTGAGCAGGGCAGACATGTGATCAATTCTCCATTTTTGTCAATTCCAATTCTACTCAATTCCATTTGGTCAATTCCACAACAAATTTACCAATTCCATTTCAATTCCAAATTTATCAATTTCATTTTTTACTTATTACTTTTTACCATGAGTAGGTACTCTGAGTACCTAATTGGAATACCTACTCCGAGTAGTTTATATTACAAGTAGGACTGACATGGAAATGTTTCTGAATTAAAAAATAAAATGGTAAGTTAATTTGTGAATTTAATTTTTTGTAGCAAACTTTAATTCCAATTCCAAATTTATCAATTCCAATTCCCTTTTTTTTAAATAAGCAATTCTAATTCCGGAATTTTAATTGCCCATCAATTCAAATTATGGAATTAAATTGAACCCATGTCTGGAGCAGGGTTTGATTAAATACATAAAATAGCAAAGGGAGATAAAATACTACCTGATTTAATATCATTTGTCAAAATAAATCACTGCAAATACCATTCCATTATCTCAAATGCTGGTGAGTATACTTATATAACAACAATCTTAAAAACACAGAGCACTTATTTTGTTCAATGTGAATTTGAAATAGTTCACAATATTCCACCCTATCAAAACCCTAGAAAAAAAACTAAAAAATAGAGGCAAATCATTATTATTTTAAAATTCAATCATTTCTTCCACAACAAAAGTACATTGCAATGTCAAACAGTTTGATTTAAAGTCAAACTGAGAAGCTGACAAATGAAATACATATCTCTCCATTATTATGTCCATTAATTTACTTAATACACTACCAGGAGCAATAGCTCTGTAATTAGTACTGTCAGTTAAAACAATTTAGTTGATTTAGGAAATGAAATCAGCATTGCTAACAACATATTATCAGATAATGCACAATATTGTAAGATAACTCAGAACAATAACAAGAACTGAACAACTAATAAATGTCCAACGTTAAATTATTTGTTCCATTAACTTTATTTGCCTTCAGTTTACTGTAGGGATGGCTGACTTAACCAATATCAATAATATTATCAGACTTCCATAAATGAGATTCACAATCATGTAACATCATCATGTCACCAGTCATGTTCAATGTTACTGTGATCATGGAGATTCAGGAAAAGTTTTGTGTTCATAGATTACACCTCATTTTTGCATTTTAGCCAGTGGTTACCATGGTTATAGAAGATCACTACCATGAAAAATATTTAATCCTACTGGTATTAATATTGGCCCAAATACAAATGGCCAATATAGTAACTGTTGTGTCATATGCATAGAATCCTTCTACTCACACATCACACTGTACTGAGACTTAATATCAAATTTTAGGATCACCAACAAAGTTTACACATGTTGGTAATTTCAGTTAGTAAAACTAATGGACCTGTTATCTGCAGGATGATGTCTGTGGCTGTTTCTGTGAGATGTGTTATAAGATTCACTTTTTGTTCAAATGTAAATATGTGTTAGGACACTCCCAACCATAGGATCAAAAAAGATTATGCTAAAAGGTATAATTAAATTTACATGGATTTTGTTATATATCAATTTAAATGGAGAATTTAATTATTCTCAGGTTGCCTATTCCTCACATACAAGAGGACCAGACAACCATTTTTATGTAGAATCTAATAAAACGTGATGAAAAGCCATCTAAAAGGTACAAAATATAAGGTCTGTAATATATACGGTAACATCTAACATGGAAATGGCACCTACAATGCCTGGTGTAAAAGTGCTTTGAAAAGAGATCTGAAAGATGTAGTGAAGTAGGTGTACAACATCAAAATCATTACATATAAAGTAGCCTAGACAGTATTCAGACACCCAACATTTCCTCAGATGTCATGCTACGACAAACCACCCAAATCTATACTGTCAACATGAATAAGATAGTTAGCATTTTTCTTAACTGTAAATTGTGATTTTGTTTTCAATATACTGGTCTTTTGGAAGTATGTAATGTTATTTCTGGCAGAAATAGGGCATCATGCTAATGATTGGTAATTTATATATGCTGTTAATAAATTAATACATAAATTTAATTCCTTTTAAGGAGAAATAGGTCTGCTCAACACCATATTTTTGTGATTTAAAATTAATTTAAACCAGGTGTCTAATAAGTTAAATTTCCTTTAAGTTTTAACATATTTTCGTGAAGAGGATTAATATTGTGAACTGGAATTGACAACACAACTCAGAAAAAGGCACCTATCTTATAACTAGAGTCTATAAGTATAAGGAATGAAAATGGGAGAAGCTTGTTAACAAAAGTTCAAAACTACCCCAAGCTTAAATGTGTTTAGTACATGGATTGATGGAATGTTGATCCGTTTTTTAACCAGGCACTGTCACACAGTAATACTAATAGTAATAATAGAATAATAAGTATATCCTATTTCAGTATTTTAGTATTGACAATAGCCGATAGGAAAATAAGTTGTGCAAAAAAATCGGGGATTGTCAAAAATAGTCCCGACCATTTTGATTAATTAAAATGACAAATACAATTTAACGTACAACCAACGTTTTTAAAATACATCTTATTCTTATTATAAATCAAGCCAGTGACTTGAATGAGTTGAATGACTGAATAAGTCATCATTTAGACACCAATTGTATTTTATGCAGTTCTCCTAGCTCACATATATCTAGCAAGTCAGATAATTGTGAAATTTTATCACGATATAGAGAAATAATATTACGCTAATCAAATCTCTTATCCAGCTTAACGGAAAGTATCACAAAACAACGCGAATGCTCACCACAGACGATCAACTTCCGGACGTATTTCCCGCCCAAACAAGGTTCGCGTTTCTCATATAAAATCGACATACATATCAAGTTCAACGCGCTCCAGTGGCCTAGCGGTAAAGCACCCAGCACTCGGTGTCAACAGTCACCGGTTCGAACCTCGTAAGAGGTTGAAACTTTTCCAGAGATTAATTTCTCGGCTCACAACATCGTGGGTGGATGACCTCGTTAAATGGCGCTGCCGTCTCCACTGAATTATTTAAAATAAAGGGGGACGTTAAAAACCCTGAGCACGTAAAACACTCTGGCAGTGACCACCCTCGGGGTATTTGGGCTCCATCTTTCCGTATTGCTCCCTGTGAGTGGCGGGGAGGAAATTTCAACCACTCCAAAATAGATGCTGTGCCGAATAAGCGACAGCCTGGCGATTCTCCCCGAAACAAACAGTTCAACCCATAACCTAACCAAATACACGTGATTTGTGACCCAATTCAATGTCGTAAACGTTAATTACATAAGCAAAGTGGCGGGAGGGGGGTTCGCCCACAGTGCGGGGTAGTTCGACCACACATGGCGGGGATAATCGATCGATTCAGTTTGCTATGTGGACATCGTTTACAACTAAAATTTGCTGTTTCTTATCATTCTTAATCTTTCAGTATTCACTTTTTGTTTCTTTTCATGATTCACATGTCAGCATATATATATATATATATATATATATATATATATATATATAATGCATTTACAAAAGACGTAAAATTTGATATATATATATATATATATATATATATATTATATGATGATGATTAATGTTTTACAGTCACTTTGTGCACATGGCAGGCTAAATAGGCTGAGCAACTTCCGAAGGTTATGAAGAGAAGTCAAAGTTGAAACAACCTTCAGATCGTTTCATAAAAGTGATAAATCTTCGTTTCAGCTCGTCCACAATTTGATTAATTTATTTGCAATAAACGAAGACCCATATTTACACTATAACATAATATTATTACTTAATTTTTACAAAGAAAAAACAAGATATGCGTAGCTAACTAACAACAAGTCAGAGAAAAGTCTACCACAATACTGGGCTTTTCGTCTGATGTAAATTAGGCTATAAAACGTCACATAATCGTTACATGATTCATAAGGCTGTACCCATTGACCTCGATGGCTGTACCCCAATGACCTAAAAGAAAACGCTGTACCAGGAGAAAATTATCGTAATAATAGTTTATTTAAATTAGAAATACGTCACATGATCTCTGCGGTATTCGAACGTGTCACATGTGTTCGCGGCGGATCAACGACGCAACGTTAATCTCGAAGATAATTAATTACATGTATAACACATGTAGTGTTACCCGGGTGTAGCGATAAACCGCTGAAAAGGTCTGTGTTTGTGTACGATATGGCCTTATGAGGGATTGGTGTAGACTGTAGCATCGTAAAGACACCAATAAAGACAGCTACTTATCATGGGCCTGTCTAAATCAAAACATGCCTTTTCGTGATCTCTTAGATTTATGTCATGAGACTGTGCAATTGTGAGGAAATATCCAATCCATTGAGCAACTTGTCACTTTTATGGATGATTAATTTTGACACGCGCGCGTGTCAATAATTAAATTTATATATATATATATATATATATATATATATATATATACTAGTAAATTATACAGTTCTATATAAGTTGTGAACATATCAGTTACTAATTACAGTAACAATGGTTGGAGTGAAGAGAGAAGCTGTTCTGAGGGATAGAACACTGGGATGCCAAGCAACAGCACATGCTGAGCAGTTTATGTCATTATTCCGATGATCATTGGAGAATGATGTGTAGATAATTAATCTTTTTGATTGAAGAACAACATGTGTTCACAAGCCAAACATATTATTTATATATCATAACGTCAACATGCAGATCTGTGTAAGTGTGCCTAAAGTCATAATGTATTATCTTATCATCACAAATATAATTAATTTACATGTTGTTAATTTGTGACCAGTTTATCACGATAGTTTTCCTGTTGAATACTTGGAAATGTGGTCTTATTTCTAACCTCGTGCATTATGCACATGTCATTTCAATTAGTGATGCTTGTGATGTCCCACCTATGAAAAAAGCAAAATAAACAACCAGAGATCACTGCCTTCAGCAGTGCCAGATATGTTCCTGACCATTCACATGACTCTCTCTGGCACTGTATAACCAGTGGCTTTTTCTCAGATTTGAATCAGATTCAGAGGTCCATGATTTCATATTAGTGAGAGTATAGTTGTTCAGGATTTCGAATTGCACCTCTCAGACATTTCTTGCGAAACCCCTGTTAGAGTATAGCTGGATTTTTATGCGGTAGCTCATGACTTAGTGTAGGTCATTGACCTGAAAGAAAACTAGACCGGACACGGCCGCCAATTTGATCGCAAACTTCCGGTCGTGAAAAAAGGAACGCAGACTGTAAAATCAGGTTTATAAACATGGTGAATTATTGTTGTGTCGATGGTTCCATAAGCCGTGGACGTGGAATACAAACGAGATATCTTTTCATCGGTAAGTATAAGGAACACATTTAAAATAGCTTTTAAAACGGGGTTTATTTTGGCGGGAAATTAAGCTTGACTATTATTATTATTATATTTAGCCTATTCAACAACCCCCGGCATATCGCTGGCGTTTAATCCCAACTAAACTAGATCTACGGACTTGCATTAAACGACATTTACATATTTCATAGGACAGGACTAATACAGATTCTCTGCACACACAAATTATAATGTACACATCACAATAAATGTCCGTATCTATAGGTTCAAAACTCGAAGCACGGCACTTCAACATTGCTTTTTCCCCTACCGGAAGTCAGAGCTGTTTGGTCATGGCGGCCCAATCAAACACTACTGAGTGGTTGGTCTAGTTTTCTTTTAGGTCAATGGGGTAGGTTAATGACAGCAATGGGGGAGTCCTCTATATATATATATATATATATATATATGTGTGTGTGTGTGTGTCGCCGCTGACATGGGAACTATATAACCACGTTTTTGAAGGAATTTATACAAATGTTATCCCGCATTTCAATTTCTCTGCTACAAGCCAATCAAATTTCATGTTACCATTGAAATTAGAATGCGTGTTCACATATTACCCCCATTTTAGCTAGCATGCCATAATCAAAGGACGACCGTTCTTTGAAATAAGGACAACCTAAAATGTACGTAAATAAGTCAATAGAAGCGCCACAATACAGCAATACAGCTCACAACATCATTGTCCAACCACAGATGAAATTACTTTTCATGTGGCCTCAGAAACTCCCTCCCCTCATATGAAGGTTGGCAAACATTGATAATGGTATCAATAGATGAAATACGGAAATCGATCAACACAGATTCACACTACATAATTTCCTTGTATTCGTTAAATTTGAATAACAATAATAATATAATAATATGTGACATTTATATAGCGCCCTATTCAGCTAGAAGCTGCTCTAAGGCGCTTTACAATATTATTATCCCTGAGTCAAACCTGTTTCGACCCAGCACACATCTCAACTCCCAAGGGAGCATACAACGCATACTGCCGTTATAGGCGCAAAGCGTTACTCAAACACATATAGCCATCGCGTCCTATCAGGTACTATTTTTTATGGATGAGTGAACCAGTCGCCATATGACAGCATTGCAGCTCACGAAGTCTTGAACCCGCAACCGTTCGGCTGCGAGCTTTACGCTCTAACTAACTGCGCTATCGCGGCTCGACAACAAGGTTACAAATTATTATTTATTCAATACATCATTTCATGTATTAGTGCTAGTAGTTTGTGGATTGAAGGAAGTATTTAGAATAATTGTTTGGGTTTTATTGTGTGATGGAGATAAGCACTGATCGCTTCAGTCCGTTCAGCCTTTGGTTTCGATTTGAGTGTCCCATAAATTACTTGAACATTTTTGCATTTATCTTGTTTAGTTAATCCCAAATTTTCAATAATGATCTTCTCCCACTCTTTGTTAAAAAAAAATCGTTGTCCGAGTGTGGATTTTTGAAGATATGTGTTATTTTTGGCGATTCAAAGATTGTTGGTTGACGAAAATGCTTCACTAGTATGGCCATTTATTTCGCTGATGTCACGTGACCTAGAAAAACTTTAATTGGCGCATATTTTGCACATGGAATACGTCGACAGGAAAGTCATAATGAGATCATTTTCTCTATCCGCAAGCCAATTGGGGAGGCGTGAATGACCGAAGCGGAAAAATCGATGTCCGACGAGAGATGAAACTATAGCTACTTCTGATCCGACATCGATGTTCTGAGATAACCCCTTAATAGCACATATCAATGTTCTCTCTCTCTCTCTCTTCTCTCTCTCTGTCTACTTACGTTTGCAACTGCCCTTAACCAGAACCTGAGGAAGTCCTAAATCTGTTACTGGAAAGCATTCTTGACAATCTTCTGAAGTGCATCTGCTGCATCCTGAGTATTTTGTGCTGCACACTAAAATGATAAAAACCAAAATCTTAGTGGTACGTGTGTGTGCGCGCGCGCGTACATGCGTGCGTGGGTCCCTCCTGGTAGAATTCACCCCACTGTGTTGACCGAGCTAATTGTACCTGGCTTTGTTTTGCTTTAGAAACAACACTTAGAGATGAAATAATGTTATATTCTGCTGATATTTGGTATATGGAAAGGTACATTAGTTAAAAGTACCTTGATGTGACTATTAGCTATATACAGAATATGGAACGAGTTCAAACTGTATCTGAAGGGTGTTTATTTTCTGCATATCGCTTGGACTATTTTGTTTAGAGTGTTCACAGACTTGGACACAAAACAGCACCATTTTGATTTTGCTCATCAGCACAGAGAGCATACCGATGTTATAATTATAATTCAGTAACTCTTTGCAGATTGCCTGTTGTGTGAAGTATTTCCTAAGTATATGTAAATTAATTTATTTTGTTAAATTTAATAATAAAAAGTTCACCCCAATAAGCCTTGTATAAGCTTAAACATATCAATCAAGTTTTTACTGCTATTATAATACATCCTTTGCCATTAATTGTGGCACGCTGGAAATCTAAATTAATGCGTTGTCTGCGTTTATATATCAGCAATAAAATAAAATAATCAAATAGTTATAAGATACGTCTACTTACAAGAACACTTCACTACGCCACCCGACTTTGAACTAGGATAGTAACCTTCGGCACACATCGTACATCCCGTCGCTCCTAGACAAACTCCACAGCCTGTACCACAGTCTATACATGATGATACAAATTAATACCAATAACTAATTCATATTTTTAAAATGGGCAGTGAAGTACATATATTAATGGCATGTTGTATTCAAAGTATCGTTAAGACGGAGGGGGGGGGGTGTGTTAGCTAGTTGTTATATTACCCGAGTGTGAGAAGATAAAGTAAAAGTCGAAGACCAAGAAAGCAGTATATTTTATTTTCAACTGCCAGATAACTGGTCATTATTTTATAGGTCGGTTTTATTATAAGAGACACCTATTTACATGATAAATATATCCCACCCAGTCACTTTTTTACGGTTTTTATTTGTTCAGGTTTAGTATCAGCTTAATGCATGATTCCTAAGCAGTTGGCTCCACTCATATATGCTCCAGATGTACACTTGCGACGGGTTACGTTCATCAGAATGGTAATGGTTTTACTATTGGCACTGGTATTAGGATAGCTACAGATTATGCCTCTGCGCGGGCCTGACCGTTCCGCGGGTTGCGGGCCGCAGGAGCCCACAACCCGCGGAGATGGCCAGAATAATAAAAATCTTGCGGGGCGGTTCGGGGCCTAATATATATTTTTGCGGTGCGGTTATATATCTTGTAGCAGGCAGAGTACTTGATTATACCAATTAGGGTCACTGAGGCGGGACACGGGGAAATTAATGGAAAGTTGCCCAGATTCAGATATATAATTGTTATTGATTAGACTAAAGCTTTTGATTGGCTTCATATTATCTATTTTTTGCGGGCTTTTGCGAGCCTATCACTGGAATGTGGCGGTGCGGTGCGGACGTGGGCTAGCCATGTAACTGCGTTGCGGTACGGGCCTCCGCATTGAATAATGTTGCGGGGCAGGGCGATTGTGGTCCTCTTTAATACCGGCGGGACGGTTGCGGGTCGGAAATATTAGCCCTCGCAGTGTTCTACTACAGATCTTGGTGGACAACCTACATAAAGTAAGTGAATCAATTTGAATTCGATATTAAAATGTTCTCTGAACTGCCTATGTACCCTTTAATTTTGCTTTGCTTTGTTTTAAAACAGATGTTCGTCAGTTATCGTCTGCTACACAGTACACTAGAAGTAAATACCTGTACACGTTTTACTGACGCTGTTGTAGGCATATTGAGGGAAACACTGATTAGCATCACAGAACCTGATATCGATCTCACACCTCTTACAGCTTGGGATACATTCTGAAATACAATATGTTGTCAAATATATGCTTTCATGTAGTTTTTATTGGATTCCACAATCTGGGTAACGTGTTTACCGGAATGGACAAAGAACGCTATAAATGCTAGAAACATAAATACTTCAAATAACTTATATGTCTAACCAGAACAAGTGTTTTCTTTGGAGTTGAGTCGAAAACCATCCAGACACGACTCTGCCTTTCCCATGACATTTTCTCCAACATCCTTACAGTGATCCAGATCGCTATTAGCCGGACAATCTTTTGTAAACAAAAGTAATCACCATTAGCAATTGCACAATTGTGAAATATTAATATTGATTATATATTCAAATAGTAAATGCCGGACATCATGTGAGGAACTTTAAAAGTGTAGGTAACGTTTGATAAATATAGTTCAAAATACACTAAGCACATCCTAAATTTTAATTGACTTATACAGTCATCATGGAATACAAATTTCACTTTCCATCTCTGCGCCATACACTCACTGTTCACTGACATTCAGAGAAAGCTGTTATACAGAATCACGATTTATTGAACGCTATTGTTGCGCTAGTGTTGCCCAGATATGAGCGGGAAATCCCCCAACATTAAACCACAAGGCCACGAACTTAATCAAGACTTGGGAAGTAAAAAGAAAGCCCGGGTTTAATATTTAAACTCATCGACACAGTAATAGCCGTCATTACTAACTATTCTATTACCGATACAAGCTACACATTGCATGGCTGGATTTATGCAGGTGTCGCATGAATCGATATTTTCCTTGCAGGGATCTGAATGTGAGCAATGTCAGTAATATTATTACCTGGAGGGGGACGTTTGTCAGGAGTAATAAAATTGAAACAAATTTATACACAGAGTATTTATAAATATTTAGAATATTGGTATCAATGTGCTTCTTTATAGACTGACAAGTAAAATATTACTGATTATCTATTTACGAGTAACATATAAAAATATGGCTTACCGGTTTTTCGTTTTATTCTCGTTGTTGGCTCACTAGGAACAGCGTCGACTGCTACATATCGAATTAATGAATAATCCAAAGCAGTATTGTCAATCAGTATCATGATAATTGATTAAATTGATCAAATAATATAAATAACTTGTATGTATTAAATATAAGTCATGTGCTAAGGTTCGGATCTTTGGAATAATTATCCCCATTGAACTTTTGATGTTAACTACCGCATTATAAACATCTACTTCTAGTTATCTGTGATGATAACTTACCAGCCAACAAGTATATTAGCATACAGCCGAGTAACATCGCTCCCACGTTCATTCTACCAACTTCCATTTCTGGCCTGGCCTGGCCAAACCCTAGAAAATACACCATTATGGTCTCTTTGAATGTTCTTATAATTTGGCATTAAAAAATTGATGTAAATAGTGTTGATGGTTTGAACTATTTATTAACAGTTTTCAAATATTCATAGACAATTTGTATAATGTGCCTCAATTAATTATTCTGAAATAGATCTTAATATATTGGCTATATATTTGTAGTTTTTTTTTCTTCTTTTCTAAGAACACTGAGGGATTTGTATAAATGCTACGAAATATCGTTTGTTTATCTATGGTGTTATTATTACTGACCATTCTTAACTGTTTGTTTACAAGTTATATAGATTGTGAAATAACGTATTAATATATCAATATTTTAACCTTTCCCCCATTCACCCCAAACTTTAACTGAGTGAAACACGATAACTCTTTATATTGTATATCAATTTAATTTGGCGACAGGAAAATTGGCGAATTCGTCATTTTGAACAAATTTTGGCCTCCCAGAAAAGTAGATTTTTCGGTTTATTTTATATAACGTTTAGGGAAAAGCACATATCAACGCACACCGTTAGTCACCAGCAAGTCAGTGACGCCTTGACAACCAATCGCAACATTGCCGACACTACAATTAGCCTCAGGATATCTACGCTCAAACCTCTACACACAGGCTTTATTTCGTTATTATGAGTGCTACTGATGAAGGCAATCTCAGGGATGAATAATTTCGAAATGAGTGATTGTTTTATTACAAATTGCAATGGGAACCGATTGTTAAATGGTTCCTATTGTGTGCTGATATAGGGGAATCTATTACACTAACATAGAGTACCCGTTATTGATTGTGTTGATTCTATGAATGTTAATCAAATACATTAACAGAAGTCGGTGGTCGGGTGTTCCGTGCCGCTTGGGGATTTGTGGCCAGCCGGTTGTTGGGATCGCACTGGTGTAGATGTCGTAGCCCGGGGTTTGTACTCTATTGATGTTTTCGTGGTGTGGGTTGAATGAGTGAAAGCTTTGTTTGAATGTTTGTAATGGTACAGCCAAGTCAGCGGAGATTGGATCAAGAGACATGCGGAGTCTCCACTGGACAACACGCTGATTGTGCTGGTTTGGTTTGGTTTTGTTGTTCGGGGAGAATCCCCAGGCTGTCACTTAATCAACACAGCCTCTATGTTGGAGTGGTTGAGAAACTCCTCCCCACACTCATAGGGGAGTAGTACGGAAAGATGGAGCCGTTTTTAACGTCCCCCTTTATTTTAAATAATTCAGTGGAGACGGCAGCGCCATTTAACGTGGTCAGCCACCCACGATGTAGTGAGCCGAGAAATTAATCCCTGGAAAAGTTTCGACCTCTTACGGGGTTCGAACCTGTGACCGTGGGCACCAAGTGCCGGGTGTTTAACCGCTAGGCCACCGGAGCTCACTGCTGGGGGACGGAATCCCCTTTATATACCTGTTTGGATGTGTGGGAGGAGTTTTAGTGGGGGATTGTTTTTGACTCGGCAAAGTCGGCGCTGATTGGACCAGGTGACTATGCGGGGTCTACTGGACAACAACGCTGACGGTGTTGAGGGGACAATTCCCTATAAATGTCTGGATTTTAGTAGAATTGGGGAGTTTTTTTATAAGAGTTTTGATAAGAGTTTCAAGAAATGTATAGTTTTTGTACAGTTTTGAGTAGAGAAATAAAGTAGATTCGAGACCACATGAGTTCGGAGTTGTGAAAGAGAGAACTTAGCTAAGGCCGATGTCCGGGACGGGTCGGACGGCCGCGTCCCGGACTTCGGTAATTTTCATGTTGTGTTGAGCGTTTGTGAATAAATGTACAGAATGTGAAAAAATGTTATGTTGCATATATTATAATTAATGAACAAATAAGAATCTTAATAAGTAATATTATACCTGTTCAGTGTGTTAGTCAAAGTAGCACTTTCAGAGCACCACATGAAGTCCTGTAAAACATGATATTTTGTCGACAGGCATTATTTAATATTCGCCATATAAAACTGTTCTACAGTATTTGACATTTCTATGACCATTGTCGATTCTAGCATTGTTGATTAAGTTTTTATTTGTTAAAATGCTTTGTTAAGCCTTCAATCAGGACATAGATATTTTTCTGTAGTTTAGTCATTTAATCTTGTATCAATCCACGCTTTTTAGCCCTTTTTAATACATTGGAAAGATATGTTTTGGGGTTATCCTCAGAAATATATTTTTTGTATTCAATAATCCAGCTATTGTAATTGGTAAAACCTTAAAATTAGTAAAGCTTAATTATGTGTATAAAAATTCTTAATAGATTACAATTAATAATACAAAATTGAATAACAAATTCATATTTCTTTTAGCAGAAATATTCTTCTATGGCGCTTCAATTAATTTCTAGGTGTACTTATATTAAGCATTTCAATCTGAATATCCTAAATTCGATTATATTATGTTTCAAGATCATATATATTATTGATTAATAACACAAACTCCATGTTTCGATTATTTTGACGGTAATATACGTCTGCATCTCTCTGTGCTGGTACCTTGTCGATGGTGAGGGGGCTTGGGTCTCAAGATCTCTAAAAGCTATACCGGCGAGGGCATAATTAAGCCCTGGCAGTCTCAGAGGAAGAACCAGACGAAAACCAACATCTTGTCCTCCAGGTTGGGGGTTGAGCGTGGGGCTAACAACCCCCACCCCGTAAAAAACAAACCCGTTATGGAAACTACAACAACAAATAATATTGTTATTGTAGTGTTATGTCCCACTGGGGATGAAGAGGATAAGAAAGTAAGTAAGTAAATAAGTAAGATACGTCTGTATGTGATCGCAATAACAATAATATTGTAAGTAATACTATCTGACAGTATCGATACCCAAATTTTTTTTTTAAAGAACATGGATTTTTTTACTACAAAATCAATCATGGTATACCATAAGCGAGAGGTATTCAGTCAAAGGTAGCACCAGATGTTCATCTTTTGACAGTAAATTCAATTAGTTCAATTAAATAAGACAAGGAACAAATTCGAGTGTTTCATCGTTATGCAAGTGGCCACGGTAGGCACTAAGTTAGTGCAGTAGTTAGAGCAATGAGCTGCACTGCACGCTTTCACCTTGTGGGTTCGATTCCGACATAAACTTATTTTTGTGCGAATGTTTGTGTACTGTTAATGTTTGCCTTCGACCTTATATCTCTATACACGTTTTAAAGTATTTCAGTTTCAAGTTTAGACATAGGCGGAGTAGGGGGTATTGCCGTCCGGGGCCAAATATATATAGGTGCCTCTAATGGTGTAGCAGAGCGAAGCGAGCAACGTACGGCGAGCGGCCTGAGGCCCGCTGAAGGGCTCCAGAAGCCAGAGGTGTCCGTGTTTTGTGAGGCATTATTAGCCTTTCCTGAACTTAAATATCACCACGGGACCATCAGTTAACACTCAAATAAGAAATTGCGGAAAAAAGTATTTATACGATTTTTTTTCAGCTAGAAAATTCCCCGCCCTGTGAAGGTGACGCCCGGGGCGGCCTCCCCCACCCCTTGCTCCGCCACTGAGTTTATATTCCTTGTCTTGAAACCTAAACAGTTTGGACAATCCTGTGATTGTAGCCCACTTTAGCAGCAGGGGAATCAACACGCTGTATCCAGAAATATCCTAATAACGGCTTTAATTAATGCAAATAGTTATATTAAACCATTCTTAAAAATCCCAGTCAAGTGGCGAAAAAAGTTTGATTTTACATTTTATTTCCATTCTCACTTTATTTAGATAGACTCTCAATTTGTAGCTACCATAAATCATTCCAGGCGCACTGCATTATCAATTAAACTTGATGTATTTCATGGATATTGATGGAGAGATAGACATAAAAAGAAGCGGATTCTGCATAATCTCTCAGTAATGCAATGACATCTGATGTATAGTAATGGCAGAATTGGTCGTTATTTTAAGTGGCTTAAATGAGGGAGACGCATATGGTTTGTAATATATTGCTTTACCACGGGGCCTATCTATAAATAAATTTAGAATTTACAATAAATGGCATATTCGGCGGAGAAAACCTTGCCAGTTGCCTGGTTGGATAAAAAAAAAACATGAATAAGAAAGTCCTACACTCATACCCACTAAGCCCTTGAGGCGGTGTAAGCTCAAAGCCCTTTAGTGTTTCTTAATTCTTTTTAATCTGTTCCTCTAACGACACACTCAGGATACAGCGATCCATATCTAAATTTACAATCCGGAAGATGTCGGCTAGTTCTGTTTAACCTAATCTGGCCCGGTGAGAAATAACGATCCGGACAGGTCTACTTTGAGTTAATGCAATAGTTCTATCGATGTTTTAGTGTCAAACCATATGAGATCTGACGCGCTATCAAAGGAGACGTCACATGACTGCACATGGAATAATTACAAATATCCTGAGTAAGGCCATAGATCACGAAAGAAATGCAAATACACACGCACAAACGCAAGAAAATTGGGGGAGGGGGTGCTCCCCCTTGGTTCTACGTATAGGACAAACGTTACCACAGAAACGTTAAAAGGGCGCCTCCGTGGTCTAGCAGTAGCGTGTTGGACCACAGATCACTACCACCCGTGTTCGAATCTCGGCGTGGGCATATCATCTTCGACTTCGCTTCATCACCTTTGGAAGTCGCTCGGCCCATTTAGCCTAACTCGTGCACAAAAGTGGCCATAGAACACCAATCATCATCATCGTCATCATCATCACCACGGAAACGTTAACACGGAAGTAAACTTTGACTTTATCACGAGGGCCGCCAAAGTTAGACACGTTATAGTAGCGACGAATAACGGGTTAAAGTATTGATAACAAATCCATCCTTTTCCATCTCAGCATTTCTTTGCGGTTTTCTCTGTTTTAAAGATATCTCTTGCTACATCTCTATAATCACACAACCTGTCGTTGGTTTGCCATATTTACGATGGAGCGCGCCGTGGCGGGGGTTTTCTTTTAAACAATAAAAGTGCTATAGATGTATAGAGCCTCTCCCTGTTTGAGCCTCGATACCGAGAAATTAACATTTAAACTACTAAAATTAGGGATACAGCAAACGTTGACAGGAATAAACATGCGGTATAATGGAAGTTAAATGAGAAGATATCTTTTCGGCAGTGTTTCCTTTGCTGAAAGGTGTGTACATTTTGTAGAAGTACGAGTGTGAGTGAGTTTAGTAATAGCAGTGCAGTTATATTAATAATAATAATAATAATAATAATAACTCCAAGAGTCGACGCATTTCTAATATTCCACAAAGTGAGGGCTGCAACCCTAAATGCACAATCATCATATGACTTGAGCCGAGACACTAGCACCTGCAATAGTATCTGATTGGATGACCTGAGGTTTCGGGATGACTTTCTAATGGACATCGGTTCACACAGGTATTCTGGTGCCATATCATTAATAGATTTATACGTTATTAATAAAATCTTGAAATGGATACGCTGTCTAACAGGTAGCCAATATAGTTCTTGAAGAATTGGGGTGATATGATCATATTTTCGAGTATTTGTTACAATGCGAGCTGCACTATTCTGAATTCGCTGAAGGCAATTAATGTTATAATCAGATATGCCATATAACAGGGAGTTACAATAGTCTATACGAGATGTAACAAAGGCATGAACTACAGTTACAAGTGATTATTATTATTATTATTATTATTAGTAGTAGTAGTAGTAGTAGTTGTTGTTGTTGTTGTATTACACAGCAGTAATTAAAATTTTCTGAATTTACATATTGTAAGTTTGCCCATTACAATAAGTAAAATTTCCAACATTTCTTGGACAGTCTAAACAACCTCCAGTCTACGTCGATTAAAGCATCATAAAATAAACTTCGCCCTCCCCCGTCAAAATAACATAAAACTAGGCCCAGTTTAGAAATTTAATAACATTTGAGCGATCATTATTAATTAGTTAGTGTATATATTAATTAGTTGTCCTTTTGTATGAGCGCGCGCGCGCGTGTATTCACTTTACTTTCTAACAATCTGAGTGTTTAGTATTATAGTTAGTAGATATAAATAACAATTACCTCGGTCGTCTTGTAAATCAGTTCAAACCCAGTCCTATGTACGTAGTTAGGGTTTTTCAGTTGAGTTTGATGTATATGTATCAGTTGATTAAGACTTTTACGCTGTTACGTGTTGTTTGGAAGAAATCTAACAACGTTATGGCTCGTGTCGGATTATGAAGGCTACCTAGCCATCTCGATTTAGGCTTCACTTATAAAATGAGAATTTAAATATTTTATTATTTACGTTGTGAATTCTTTCTCTATGCCTAATATCCCAAATATGACACACATACACGCACACACACACGCACACACACACACACACGCACACACAAACTCTCTCTCTCTCTCTCTCTGTCAGACACACGCATACTCACTTAGTCATTCTTTCACTCACTCACATTGTGAATTCGAGATTATTCAATTTGTTCGTTTCCAAACCTAAACTAAACCAATCAATGAAAACTTAGTTTTGTAGATTAATGAATGTGATAAAAAATAACAATATAACAATTACATTTCTATTTGATATACTTTATTATTCGGCTCTGGAACACTTCCGTATAAACCGTTACCCTGGTTAACAAATAAATAATACGCTAATACCTGTATATTGACCTCCTAATATATTATCCATACTCAGAAAATTAAGTGAATACTGACAGGATAAGCGTGTGCCCTGAAAAGGGCGTGTATTGCCATCTTGTGATCCGAGCTTCTTCCATATACGGGATTTTTTGTGGTGGTTCCGTGCTTGGGTGAATTTATAGGATAAATGAGTTAATCTATTTAACAGCTGTAAATAACCAATGGTTAAAGGTGACGGGGGCCTTTCATTGTCGAGCGTCGGGGAAAGCTCACGGTCAAATTGTAGTAATTAGATTAAAACAATTATTTTGTAAACGTTGTCCACTTAGAAGTAGATCAGTATCTTCGGATTAGTAGAACATCGAAATCGTTTGTTATTCATCTAGTACAGGTAGTCGTGTCACGTCACTGGAGTCAAACACTACAAAACAAACTGTGAATCTTTTATCGTCCAAGACCGAATAGCAGAAAGATAACTTGGCCAAGTTCTAAATGGTATAATCGTCCTTGTAACTTGTTGAAGTTTGGGGTAGAGACCCGTGGCTGTCTGTCGCCTATTGGCCACAGCCAGCGTGTAATCGCCCGCTGGCTGATGGATTTTTTAGGAAACGGAGGCGAGATCTCCAATGACGTCATTGGGACTATACTTATTTTAAGCCTTCAAGATGGACTCTACGACAGGCCAAGACGTCATCAGATCTAAAGGCTGATACCAGTGAGGAGGATAGTTGTTTTGTAGTTTGAGTTCTTTTTTCTTTCATCTATTACGGTTATGCGCAAAGGTAGCGTATACCTATAATACGGATTTATTTTAACTAAATAACTATATCACCAGATATATTATGTTTAATTTTATCTCTTAATCTAAAGATAATACCAGTCGTACGAAATTCTCAATAAAATATTGGCCCAAATAGTTCTTATGTTCTTCAAATGGAGAAGACATACGCTATCATTTACGAGTAAACAATAATTAATAATTACGATCTCACACCTGAGGGAGGGAGTAGTTGTTTTCATCAGATACACATATGACAACCAATATACGTTGAGTTGTTAGATTACTTGTTCTTTAATGAGAAATGTTTTCAAAACATTTCTGATAACCATTTGTGTATTTATCGCTATCATAATATGATAACGTTGTAAATATTGTTCTATGCTTTGGTTTACCAAAGAGTAATGTCTATCAAATGAGGAACTGAAGGGAGAGTAAGTGATTAGAGTGAGTGATGGAGTGAGTGATGGAGTGGCTGAGTGATTAGAGTGAGTGATTAAAGTGAGTGATTAATTAGAGTAAGTGATTAATTAGAGTGAGTGATAGAGTGAGTGATTAATTAGAGTGAGTGATTAATTAGAGTGAGTTTTTAATTAGAGTCAGTGATCAATTAGAGTGAGTTATTAGAGTGAGTGTTTAGACTGAGTGATTAGAGTGAATGATTAGAGTAAGTGATTAATTAGAGTGAATGATTAATTAGAGTGAAGGGATTAATTAGAGTGAGTGATTAATTAGAATGATTGATTGATTGATTGGGTGAGTGAGTGAGTTAATTTAGTGAGTGAGTGAGTGAGTGAGTGAGTGAGTGAGTGAGTGAGTGAGTGAGTGAGTGAGTGAGTGAGTGAGTGAGTGAGTGAGTGAGTGAGTGAGTGAGTGAGTGAGTGAGTGAGTGAGTGAGTGAGTGAGTGAGTGAGTGAGTGAGTGAGTGAGTGATGAGTAGGAATGAGTGAGTGAGTGATTAGAGCGAATGATTAGAGTGAGTGATTAGAGTTAGTGATTAATTAAAGTGAGTGATTAATTAGAGTGAGTGAGTGAGTGATTGAGTGATTTGAGTGAGTGATTTGAGTGAGTGATTAAAGTGAGTGATCAATTAGATGGAGTGATTAATTAGACTCAGTGATTAATTAGAGTGAGGGATTAATTAGAGTGAGTGATTAATTAGGTTGATTGATTGATTGATCGATCGATTGATTGATTGATTAATTAATTGATTGATTGATTGATTGATTGATTGATTGATTTATTGATTGATTGATTGATTGATTGATTGATTGATTGATTGATTGATTGATTGATTGATTGATTGATTGATTGATTGATTGATTGATTGATTGATTGATTTATTGATTGATTGATTGATTGATTTGATTGAGTCATTAGAGTGCGTGATTAGAGCGAATGATTAGAGTGAGTAATTAGAGTGAGTGATTAATTAAAGTGAGTGATTAATTAGAGTGAGTGGTGTTGGTGAGTGAGTGAGTGAGTGAGTGAGTGAGTGAGTGAGTGAGTGAGTGAGTGAGTGAGTGAGTGAGTGAGTGAGTGAGTGAGTGAGTGAGTGAGTGAGTGAGTGAGTGAGTGAGTGCTGGTCAGACATCGGTCATACAACTTAGAAGCACTCCTCTGTAAAAACCAAAGACTATGAAACTCATCACAGAGACAGGCAAGTATGGGATTGAAAGTGTGCAACACGCCACAAACCGTGCTGTGGCAATCCCCTTTGGATAAGGGCATGGATGGGCACGTACGCGCTCAGACAAGTATGGATATGCATCTGTATGTTTACCTTGTGACTCGGGTGATTTTGTGATTGTGACAAATATGACATAATTTAGTCAAAATATTAAATAATTGATATTTATTGACTTACTGATGACCCCAATCACCGTAACATTCTTTGCGTCATATCACTATATAAAACTCCCAGGCCATCAATAACTATAGAAGGTAGTCAGGTTCTAATAGGTAAATGGCTGCAGGGTGACACGCGGGTACAGCTAACTTAGATACGGAGTCTGTGCCTTATGTAATATTGATCACTACGCAACACACACTTATAAACAATCAATGGAAGTCCTTTAATATGATGTGTATTTCACTGACAAGAGAGTGCAGTTTGTTTTCATTGGATCTAAAGGATAATCAATAATAAAATGTCTAAACGAAGCTTTTGTTAACCATCGTAAAAAGCATTGCGTAGTGACGGAGATGATCCAGATATTGATACATGATGGCTGTGACAACTGACAACTTACCAAAGTACGGGTGTACCAACGGGAACGAAACAATGAAGATCTAGTCTAGGTTAAGGGTGTTTATATACACATCTAACACGAATCGGGCAATAATAACACTTCATAAGAATATTATATAATGCTAAAGACTAATATAAATATAAGTGTTGATTCTGTGGTACATTTTATATAGCATTAGAGAGAGAGAGAGAGAGAGAGAGAGAGAGAGAGAGAACTTGCAAACGAGAAGAAAACACTTTCTCTGAATTATGGCGTACACCGAACTCAGTAACCTTATTTTTCCTTATAAATGTTTTTTCCTTATCATTTTCATGATGGAGGATGCCATCTATCAGTTATATCTCTAATAACTCTATCCTCATTGTGTATATTGGTTAATAACGTCATATGCAATATAGAATTCGAAACATGGTTCTCATTTTGTGATTGTTGCGTGCATTGTGATGAAATTATTGATGAATGCATGCAAATTAGGATTTTTTGGCTGCAGTTTAACCATTGGCCATATAGAATATCCCACAGCAAGGCTATCCACTTTGCATTACTGGATATTCGAATACATATAGCGCTATTATGCTCTTAACTAAATATTTCTGTCTCGAGGTATAGTCATGTTTACACAACCTGTAGTTGTCTTAAAATAACACTTGATATGATTCAAAGCATGTAACGGTATGTTATGCCTATATAACGAGAACGTGACAACAAACACTTTATCCTATATAATAATACCCCCACTTGACGTCATTTAGGCCTACGTCAAATTCCCCCTTTTCTAGAGTAAGTTTTAGTTCAGAGAAGGTCATTATGTCTGACTCTACCGCACCTAAGTCATAATAAATGAATGTGAAATAAATAAATAATAAAATAGAGACTTAACACAATTTAAAATGCAATGAGTGAGTACATTAAAAACATTTTAAAATGTATATACAATAAACAGTCTGTTTTGACGTTAGTGAGGAAAGGCTCTTTATACCGAGTTATAGGCTTAATACCACATTTAACACGTCTAGTGGACTCGAAACAGGAGCATCACGTGGCGGGGGGGGGGGGAGGGGTGCATTTAGTCGCGTGTGTTGCCGCAGTGTTTGATAATTGCCTGGGTTACGACATCCCAGGCTCGCTAACTGAAACGGACAGGCTCACTGACTGTAACATTAATTGTGCCTATCACTTTGATCGAGTTTAGTTGTTAACGATGAAAGTGAGACTTGGAACTTTATATAATGATCGCATCGGGTGGCAGTAGGTAGCTGCTTGATAGCAGGAATTAACCAATGGGAAGTCGGATAGCTTTGTGGAACATTGATTAGAACAACCGCCCGGATTGATATCATTACAAACATGACTTCAGCCATATTTCTTTGAATGCGGCATTACTCAATCTGAGATTATTGTATTAGACTGACCTATTTAAAAACGATCGCATATTAATTCAAGCTATTTAAAAATATTTTTCTAACGGTCTGATTCGGGCAATAAAAGTGGAAATGGAAGAATCGGGCCTTATATGTGTTACTAAGTAACGAGGGGCATTATAAAGAGGCTGTTTAAATGGGTGGGAATCCATTATCATTATTCTCTTAACGATAAGCGAGAGTGGCCTTATAAAGAATGGCATAAAATCGAGGGACTGCACGTGAATGGTGGTCTTTTAGATTATTTCCGAGACGAGTGTGCCATCGAGTGTGCAAAACCCCAATATTAGTTGTTTAAACGATAATCATTATCTATCGGTTAGAGTAACTTTGAAAGGGTGTGTTTACAGAACAGGTTTTAAATTTACAAGAGACGGCTCAATTTTTAATGTCCACTGGCAATCTATTTCACAAAGTGGTGGCTTCGCACAATCTCCAAATGACTTGAGCTGAGACTATAGCTAGAGTTCCAGCAATACTATCTGACCGGATCAAACTTCAAACCGGCCTTCAGGTGCCATGTCATTAATAGATTGATAAAATGTTGATAAAATGTTGAAATGTAAATGCTGTCTAGCAGTAAGCCAATGTTGGTTCTGAAGAATTGCGGTGGTGTAATCATATTTTCGAGTATTGTTCACTGTCTGAGCTGCACTATACTGAATTCGCTGAAGACTATTGATTCTGTTATCACATATATGTCATATAACAGTGAAGTTAAAATTAAGAGTCTATACGAGATGCAAGAAAGGCATGAACCACAATAACAAGTATTTCTTGTTTCAAACATGCTTTTAGACAGCGGCTGTTCTTAAGGTGGTATTAGGTAACTCGGCATGCTGATTTGACATGCTTATACATATTAATACATTTGTCAAAAAGAACCCTTATATTATTTACTGATGTGTTTACTGTTACATTTATTTTCTTGCCATTTTTCAAATGTGGTATAAAATAATATAATAATAATACATGCAGTATACAATATATTATAATCTACAAATAAATAATGTGGTGAAGTTGGAAATAGTCTTGGCTCAGCCTAATATGCTTGAACCACAATGCCTACATTTGGCTTTGTAGTTGATGTCAGTATTAGTAGACATCTCAAAATGATACCTTAGCCATTGTGATTTATACTTTTTTATGTGGATGTCTATATTATTGATTATATCCTAGATACAGCATAAAATATATTAAAAATCAGATTATGTGTATATCAGATGTAATGCAGTGATAGCAGCTGTAAGACATGGTGTGGACCTTTGGTTGGTTTTGTTGTTCTGGGAGAATCCTCAGGCTGTCGCTTATTTGGCACAGCCTCTATGTTGGAGTGGTTGAAAAAACATCTCCCCCACCACTCACATGGGAGCAGTACGGAAAGATGGAGCCGAATTACCCTGATGGTGGTGACTGCCAGAGTGTTTTACGTCCTCGGGGAGGGTTTTAACGTCCCCTTTTATTTTAAATAATTCAGTGGAGACGGCCTGGTGCTTAACCGCTAGGCCACCGGAGCTCACTAGGTCCACAGTGGACCTGTAAACTAGGGAGCTTATATATGAACAGCGGCACAAGTAATGCCAACATTCACTAAATATGGATGCTAGATATAGATTCTTAATTGGGGGATAATTGGGAGCCCGTGGTAATCAACTTGGATTCGTACCCAGTGCTTAGTCTGTTTCAAATGGAATGGCTTCTCAGCTACAGAATCAATAATGAACAACATTATAAATGATAATTTGATTGAGCAGCCAATCAGGTGACAGTGAGATTTGACGGTGCAGTGACATATCTGGCCAAAAGTATTGTGTGTCTGACAAAATGTAATAGCAAAGTAATAGTGGATTACTATTACTTTTCTACTATTACAATTACTTTCAAAATGAGATTCACCATTACTATTACTATTACTGTGAAAAATGTAATCGTTACTAGTACTATTACAATTACCCCAGGTCTGATTAAGAATTTAGATTTAACTCGTTGTCAACATCCACTGATATATATATATATATGTAGTTGCATGTGCATCATCAGCTTACAAGTGATGTTTTGCGTCAGATCGCTGTGAACTGATATCGGGAACAGACAATCTCTGTGAGCGTTGTTCCAAATAGCATTGAAATCATTCAAGTACTTTAGTTGATAGACAGGACATGTCTTTCAACAATTGGGAAAAATAGCTTATGGCCAACTGTACGAAATGCAGCAGACAAATCCAGAAAAACAAGTAATATTGGCTTATCTTGATCAGTTGACAACATGACATCATTTTTCAAGGCTAGCTGTTTCTGTTTTGTGATCACTTTTATATGAAGACTTTTATATTAATTCCTTCAGTTATTTTTGAATAAATATTTATTTAGACAGAAAAAAAACTGTCCTTTCTGTAATTTTAAATAAAAATGTTGGGTTCACATACTGATAAATATCCATTACAGGTGCTAGACTGATGAGCTTTTTTAAATTCTATAACATAGTATATTTTCCAGTAAATTTGGCGGTGCTTGAGTTTGTACAGGTGTGCTTTGCAACATGGCCCATTTGTTGCTTACGGAGTTTATACTAGCCTTGTGGATTATTTTTGATTACATACATAATAGTAGTTTCACATTACCCTATTATTTGATTATAATACATGATATTTAGTACCATAAAGCCCGAGTAAATATCTTTCTTGGATTGAGTAAATAAATATTCATTAACCAAGTTGACGTGTTTGAGAAAAATCGTTCTAAACAATGATAACTCCGCTAATTGGCGAAAACAAGAGACTTAATTTATTTTTAAACCTGTATATCTGAGATAATTATATTTTCCTGTGGTTTTATTTCGTATTGTTTGTTATCAAATATTTGGCGTTTACTATCATAATATGTGACCTGCAATGAGACAGCCACTGCTTCGATCGCAGCTTCTGCCATCCCAGACAGATGATCATATCTGGTAGACAAAAATAAACAACAACAAAATGATGTATTTAACAAAATTAATGTTCTCTCTGAAACTGCAATAAGAATTTGTAAATTGGTCCAATCAATAAAATAAATCGTGAATTTACAAACGAGTAACATGACAATTATTTCGTCGATGCTATTTCACTCTATATGCGGCGTCTCCCGCAAACTGTAGTTGATCTCAATATTTCGCACTGCGCATGCGTCGCGAACATAGCCAATTCTCAGAGATCATGCTAGATCGAGAGGATATTATAGCCAATGTACTCTGGAAAATATAACATTATATGTTAAGGAGCCACAAGGAAATAAAAACGGAAATCGGTTTATGTCCTTTAACTAGTTTAATTAATTCAATATTTGGGCTTAATCAATACGAATAATATCTAGCTCTAATTGATGCATTCTAAGCTGCAGCTATTATATTTGGATTCAAATTTCACTAGCTGGAAACTAAATTCTATTGTGTCCTAATCTAATGCTAGCACTACTAGTTTTGTGTGCAGTGACAGTGATAAGTTCTTGAAACAATATACTTACTTTTAAGAAAAGAATACTAAATAGCTGATGGACAAATATTAATTTATTAGGCTTCTTCATAGACGAATTTGTGTCAGTTTATAAGTGTATTTATTTATGTATGCAAACATATATATATATATATATATATATATATATATATATATATATATATATATATATATAACAGGAAATTCTACACATTTTGACATAAATATACATTAAATCCCTGCAGTATCGTAACTTTTGCAGTACTCTTCTCACCTATATAACATTTCAACCTATGTTACAACCGAATATAATGTAATACCTTAAGGCTGACATATCTTAATTATGACAAAAGTCAACAACATAATCTACGCGGCCTATAGACAGATACGAGTAAAACAATTTAAATAATAAAGACTGTATCATAATTAATTCATAATTTAAATAGTAAAGACTGTATCAAATCTTTGAAGCAAAATTAAGATGCCCATGCATTGCTTACACTATAAACCATTAAGTGTTTATTACAGGTAAGTTAAAATTAAATAAGTTAATATATAAACAGACCAGCACCATTCACCAGTTTTCATTAATTACTCCAAACGAACTTGCACAACGAGACACTAATAAGCAGGGTCAAAATATAAACCAGAAGACACATTACGAGTAAAAGCAAACAACTACGTTTTCTGTGACGAATGTTTATATTAATTTTATCCCATTTGATTGAAATGAACCCATATAATTGTATGCTGTGATGTTGTTGTTGTTTTGTTTTTTAAGCGAACGAGTGTTAAGTTGTTGTCAGTTGAGTTGAGTTTGTTAATCCCTCGGCGCAGGTCACATTGGGGGACATATAGCCCAGTGCCGTCTCCTAAGGGAAATGAATACCACAAACGTAGGAATTAGCCGCGGATTAGAATCCACAACCTGCAGGTTTGTAGCGCATGCACTCTAACCACTGCGCAATCGGAACGCCTTAAAACCAACAACTGGTATGAGGAGAGAAGAGCAACTCCCAACATCACGAACATGGATTCATAATTTGCCGAACTATCACGTTTCTGGTCTTAAAAGATAATAACTCCAAGATGAACGAAACCGTTTTGATAACTTAGGACATATAGCACTGTGTGCTGTTTTGAATTAAGTCTTCGTCGTACAGTTCTTGATAACTCGGTATTCTTCCAAGTTTCGCCAACATTGTACTTTCGACCTCTGTATACTGGATTGGGCTTTGGTCCACTTCCGAGACATATCTCTCGCTCGATGGTCCAGTTTCGGATTCAGGACTTGATTTCAGCGGTACGTCATAGTTCAGTAGCTCTGCAATATTTTCTGGAAGGTTTTCCGAAGAGCAGACGCCAGACTGAATTCTGACCCTAATAGTTGCCTTCAGTTCGTCCAGAGATTGTGGTCTGTCACTTTTAAGGAGGTTGAAAATGACCGGATCCAAGTTTGACGCCTCTTCCCGACTTCCTTCGGCTTGTTCATTCCTGACAAAGAACGTGCTAGACTTGTCATTCATCATCGCTTCCAAGAGCTCGAATATTTTATCTTCCCGTTCCTGTTCTACTTGGGTCTGATTGTCGCTGATCAGGGTGTCCGTATTGCTACAGGCTGAATCCCGGCGTTCGTACTCCGAAGATACTTCGTCTATTGCCGGCAGAAGGCACGAAACATCTCCAAGGGAAACTGGTCCGCTTATATGTGGGACCTCGCACGGACTGGGCTCGACTGGAGATGGAGGAGGGGCTACCACTTGTTCTTGCGGCGTTGGAAGAACTGGTGCCGTTGGCAAGAGGATACCAGATGGACGCATCGTTGTCGACGATATGAGAAGATGTTTGCTGCTAATTCCTGTGATTGGCCTCGTCTGGCTCGATGTCTCCGACCTCTGACGTAACTGGGCATCGACGTCCTGTTCGTGTCTTCTCGCCTTGTCGAGGCTTTCCGGTGTCTGGATCGGAAGGAGAATCTCGCCGATGACTGGATCCCAGTAGAACGCATCCTCGGGATTCAACCAACGCGAGTACTGTTCGTTGTCGATGGTCATCTTGGCGCAGACGACAGGTTTTACGGCGCACATCTTTAACGGTTTGGCGCAGATAAAGACGTTCGACGCGCGCATATTTCGTCTCGGCGTCCCCGGTAGGTAACCATAGCAACGAAAGTCGCCGTCCATCTCCATCTTTATTTCGTTGAGCTGCATCCGAAATGTCCCACCGACGAACACTGGCATTTCTTCGGCCTCCGACAGGTGCATCGCGTAATTTATTACCTTCCGGAGCTGACATGCGTTCTTCAACCTGGCCTGCTTCTCGTCGGTTACCCATGACATGGCGATGAATTCTGACCACGGCTTTTGGCGATACCTCATCTTCATCACGACATAATTGTTGTCAGGCAGATAATGGTGCGGCAGTTGACCTCTGAGGTGAAGATCACGCAAGAAGTGCCGGTACTGCTTTTCGTCGTTTGCCCTGAACAGCTCACCGTCGTAGCACAGAAAGGCCTTGTTCGTGCCCACGAAACGAAATCGGTCCGGAAGCTGGGGCTTGAAGTTGATCTGTTGGCCGACGAAGAGCCTGACTCGCCTCTCCGCCAGAATATGCCTGATCACTTTCTGACCAAAACAACGGATCTCTCGACCTGAAAACCGACCGGACATGTTCATCGAAAGTGCGATCACATGAGCGTAATCGACCGGTTCCGGGACTGCTGTCATCTTTAAGGCGAACACTGAAGAAAACAAACCGGATACAGAGGTTTGAAATAGAAGTGATTGTTTCTGCATATTTTGTTTAAATGGTGAAAACCAAACCATGCGCAACGATCTGTGTAATATCTAAGATGTATAAAACCAACGACTATGTCTTACATGGAGATTAAACGTAAATACATTACAAATGGCCTTATCGTAACGAAATAGTGGCAAATATTCAATACGCGAGAAAACCCTCTTTGGATGATACATTGAATAGTCAAACTCATACTGGCCTATTTGGTCCTTGTTTTAGAGAATCCGATTACTACGGGAACCTTTTAGTACTGAAGAACAGGATTTAACATTTCACCTTATGAAACACATTTATAATTATGAAGGATTGCATATAATTCATATTATCCGTTTCAGACATTATCCTTTGGGGAGGGCATATAGTTCTATTGATTTACATATTCCATGTAATTCGTTGACCTTTAATGTAAATTTTAATATGGTGCAAATTTCCAATATTGGAGAAACTACAATCTGCTCTCGGTAATCGATAATACTTGTAACATAATAGAGGACCACATTAACCAAATCGGTTAAAATAAACCGAGAAGACCACGGTTGTATATTTAGATCCAGCAAATCCTGGAACTATACCATAATCTCCAAGAGGTAATTAATCTAGCTGTGGACGACAGCAGTATGATAATACACTAACCAAACAGACAACAACGGTGTACACAAACTGTGCACCCAAAAGTTGTATGCGGAGTTAATGGAGGCCAACAATTATAGTACATTTTCTATATATGATATATACATGATAACGTAATTAGATTTTAAGATAATAACAAAACTGAATTCGACGTCAAGCGAAATGTTATTGATCCACATCAACTAAAACAGTGAATTTAATTACGGGTATTGACTGTTAATTAATGCTCATGCACTCTCTCTATTTCCTTTGTTGTTATGTTAACAATGATAATAGTACGTAATATTGTTAAAGATGCATAACAATCTGATTACCAAATGTGCATACCTATAATCATACATACAGCTGTATAACACACACACACACACATACACACACACCAATGCTTACCTTTAATTAATTTAAAGTGATGTGTGGTATTACTGACAATGACAGTTCTTCATCCTAGCACAATATACGCGAAAGTGAACATTCCACATTATTATAGATCCCACCCAACATACAATCACCAATGTCGTGTCTGACAGACCTATCCATAATCGTTAGATTTATGCTGTATGCGGAGCCACCAATATTGGAAAAGAGCTATAACATGCAGCAAGCAGTGAAGTCTCCCCCCATCCCCACATGTCTACTGGAAAACCATTTCCACATATGGCGCTGTCTGGAAAACAGGTGTTTCAACACCGGCTCCATACTCTTGCAAGCACCGTTTGATTTCTTAGTAGTTGACGTGTACACTGTATCGATTTTAAAAACTGGGTCTCTCCTAGCGAACAGCTGGAAGAATGAGTCATGCATTTATCAAATGAATAGAATGATATTTGATAATGATACTGGCCACAAAATACAAGTCAATCCGATTGCAGCTGTACAAAAGAGTAGGACCTTTTAGGTTGATTACCAATCTCCTGCCCTTGTTTACAGTCAATACTGATAACGAATAATAAATAACTGATATATAATCTATATCTTGATAATCATAAAGGTGCTGGAGCAACTATAAGTCACAACTGCCATTTAATGTATATATAAAGAAGCACTTGTAACTGTAGTCCATGCCTTTGTTACATCTCGTTTAAACTATTGTAACTCCCTGTTATATGGCATATCTGATTATAACATTAATCGCCTTCAGCGGATTCAGAATAGTGCAGTTCGCATAGTGACAAATACTCGAAAATATGATCATATCACCCCAATTCTTCAAGAACTATATTGGCTACCTGTTAGACAGCGTATCCATTTCAAGATTTTATTAATAACGTATAAATCTATTAATGATATGGCACCAGAATACCTGTGTGAACCGATGTCCATTAGAAAGTCATTCCGATACCTCAGGTCATCCAATCAGATACTATTGCAGGTGCCTGTGTCTCGGTTCAAGTCATATGATGATTGTGCATTTAGTGTTGCAGCCCCCACTTTGTGGAATAGTTTGCCGGCAGATGTTAGAAATGCATCGTCTCTTGAAATTTTTAATCTGTTCTAAAAACACACCTGTTCAGGGTTGCTTTCACAGATAAATAATGATGATCTTTTATAGGGTTTTTGCAGACATATTATTTGGGGTATTATCATATTATTTGTATAACGCCTTTGATTGGCTTCTGCTAGTAATGGCGCTTTATCAAACATACATTATTATTATATATTGTAATTTTAGTCAATAAATTGACGGTTTAGTCCCAACAACACGAATCCCAAATAGACAAGTAGAATTTAGGGAGTTCGTCTTGTGATATTTTCCTGATTCGGCCATTCGTCTTGTTGGAATGACACCTTATTGGTGTACGTGTGTTCTGTATATGGATGCGTATCTATCACTAGTTTCAATGGCTAATTCTGTATACTGTCATTGGTCGACATTAGGTACAACTATACGATCTGCATCTCTAGATGTATATATAAGCCATAATTATAATATGAATATACCTTTGTTATATATGTTCCATAGAAGCGATATTATAATCGATGTCTTAAATATATGTACAACATTGACTTTCACTGTCTAATATCATTTAGATATAACTATCACCTGAAAAATTTAATCTTTATTCAATTTGGGACACTTCGATAGCGTCGTGGTTAAAGAATTGTTCTGCAAATCTCCAGGTTGCTGGTTCGAATCCAATTCATAGTTATGTTTGTGGGATGATTCCTTGGGCAGTCGCCCTTGCGGCCATATGTTTAAGGTGTGGCCAAGCCCGAGGCTAAACCATTCAAATAATATTTATTGTGCATTGTGTGTCTCAAATGTAGGCAAGTACTATTCTCGCTGATGGTATTAATCATATTAACCTCAAAACATTGTCAGAATTTTTTAATGTGTCACTTAAGTATTTAAAAAAACAAGCGTTGTCACGTTCGGGGAAAAGGTCGAATCTGCTGTTATCAGTTTGATGATCCTTATAAAATTGAGCCAATAGTTACTAGGCCAGTACATAACTTGATGGGCTGTCAAACACTAACATCCAGCTAGCTTTCATTGTAACACATTACAGCTGTATTCTAGGAGTGTCATTGGCTGTAATCAGTACAGGAAGTCCTCGGGTTACGGCGACCTCCAAAGTTAAAGTAGCGAAGTCAAAGATGAAATACCCTTCATCTATGCCCTCGCCGAGATTCGAACTGAGGTGCTAGTGATCCAACACGCTACCAACTAGACCACGGAAGCGCTCTCTTATTGCACAATGACTTAAGGCTGAGTGGCCGAAGGATCATACATTTAGTGATTCGACTTACCGGTACATACAAATTCGGCTTATGAACGTACGTAAAACGGATTCGTTTGTAAGCGGAGGACCTCCTGTTGAGTTAATGTTATTATACACCTATACTTAAAGCTCTTCTTTGAGTGGCAAACACCAAGAACCTTACTATTCTCTACCAATATTGGTAAGATTCTGTTATCAGAAAGCAAGTATCCGGTCAAAAGCCCTCATATATACTTGGACAATATGTTATTTTCGTAGAAATATTTTTAATAGTGGCACATAAAAAGTACACATAGGGTTAGGGTATTAAACTGAAAGTGAGGGCTTTTAACCTACACCCCAGAAAGCAAGCATCTCCCAACTGTGTTTTTATAAGCTTTAACAGTAAGACTTGCCAAACAATCTGTCAGTAACTCACTTGTGGTATTATGGATTAATTTTATGTATTAATGTATATAGACCTGATCATCCAGTTTAGTCCGTTTCCGTGTGTAATTAGTGAATGCTTTAGTCCTCCTATACAATGAGCTTCTTTGACACTGAGAACTTATTTGTAATGATTCTGATAACAATTTATCTGTTTATTTCAAGTAAGCAGCTGAATAGATAGTATTTAGTAAATATGGTACTATGAAAATTTGAGTAATCAATACATATATGAGCTGATCTGATTGTAGGCCAAATATTATACATAACAAGCAAACAAAATATATAACAGCTGACAGTGATAAACTAAAACAGTCACTTATTGGACTTACAGATGCTAATAAAATACGGAATGTAGACATGTGCGGTTATGGTGCTATTTTATTAAAACAGATATTGCATATGATCAAATGTTAATCATATAGTTTTAAAAAAACACAACATAATTCTCAAGAAGAATCTTTTATTCCATATAAACATCATACAAGACATACTAATAATATCTGTTTCATTTCTGAATATTATTTTGGAGACATGTTTTTTCAAGGCCAAATCCATCAGATAACATATACAATGAACACAAAAACAATAAATGTCAAGAAGAACATTTAAAACTGTGGCTTTCATGTTCAAAATATTTTCACTGTCTTAACACTCACACACACACACAGACACTACTAGATTTAATTCAATTAACAGGATACCATTCTTTTTGTCAAATTCAAGGATTTCTGCAAAACAGCACAGACTGCCCAATATGGGTTGTATACTGACTAACGCTTTCATCATATTGAAAAAATACACTAAGAATCTTGGAACAAAGGTGGCCATATTACAAATTAGTAATACACATGTTCCACTTGGCCTATGTAAACAAAATCTCTGTATGTATGAAACAGCTTTAAAACAAATAACCATGTTTTTAACTTCATTCAAGGTCGTCATCAGCAAGAACAACTGGTTCAGATCCAGGAGGCCCACTTAAGGGTGATGAAGCCAGAATTCTCTGCAGAGAAACAAAAATAAATAACAATAACAATATACCCAGATGACAGAGTAGGTTTTAGGCTGTTAGCTGTGAGGTCCCAGATTTATACCACAAAAAGAACTGACCATGGCAGAGATTGATAAAATCCACTTTTCTTGATATAATTTAATTTTAGAGGAAAGCAACTAACAAAATTGTTCCTGGTGCCAATTTTAGAGGAGTGCTTATACAATTGTACTTTATGCATGACAGATGGATTTGGAGATGGTAAGTGATTTCTTACATTAGTAAGTGCCAGATCTCCTGAGACCAAATTAAAATAAATAACAGATTGAAATAAATAAATTTGTAATATAATTGTTTTAAGTGTCCATCAACAGATTTTAAAATATCACAACGATAAAATGTTGTACAATAGAAATCACTGCTCACAATTGAGAGAAGTTTGTTTATTATATACAACATCAAAGCAATTACGAAATTTGTATCATGCTGTCATACACAGAGGGTGTACATAATTACGGACATAATGATGCACAAGTCCAGCTGCAGATTATCCTGATTTCTCCTGCATGTTATACACCAAAACTAAGTTTTTCAGACATTTTACAGTATTGGTTTAAAATCTGTCAAAATCTGAATTGTTGTCATCATCTGTGAAAAAGCTGATCCACTTGTAATCCGGAATCTCACATGTAGCAACAGAATCATCATAGTAATCACCATAGCCACCGCTGTCCACCACATCCTCAGTTTCGGCAACGCATTCCCCATGAAAATCTTCATATAGGGCATCACCTTCCATCTACCTTATTAGAAATTTAAGAATGATGTATGCACCATTTCTTCAGGAATAAACCCCCACACGGCTTTAAACCATCCGATAACCAGAGGAATCGACGGTCTCTTTAGATTACCTGCAGCTGTTAATGGTTTATCACCTTCTGTCATCCAGTTGTTCCATAATTTGTGCATTTCACCCTTAAATGGCTTGTTCAGGCATAGATCCAACAGCTGCAGTAGTGACGTACACCCTCCGGGTATGACGGCCTGCGTGGTTTTCTTTTTTTTCAGCTGTTTTTTCATCGAATCCACAAGATAGGCCTTGAACATATCCCACACCAGCATGGATTTCTTCTTTAGTAAAGCACCTGGTCGTCTGTCCCACACATTTTTTAGCCATTGTTGAAGAAGATTCTTGTCGACCCACCTCTTCTCTTGGACCGCCACATTGACACCACTGGGCAGTTTATTTTTAGGCATCGTCTTCCTCTTAAATATTACCATCGCCGGTAGCTTCGTTCCATCCGCTAAACACGAAAGTATCACCGTAAACTGTGCCTTCTCACTCCCAGTTGTTTTTACTCTCACTGTTTTATCCCCTTTCTTGTTAACTGTCCTAAACCCTGCCATGTCGAATGTCATCAGTGTTTCATCCATATTACCAATTTGTCCAAATTCAAAAGCCATCTCTTTCCGCTGTTTGATGATATATTGGTGATCTTTCGGTAATTTCTGCGCGATGTGCGTCCTCTGTCTCAGTGTAAGTCCACACCAATTCATAAACTGGCTACACCATCCCAGTGAAGCTTTGAATCCAGTCCCTACCTCGTATTGCTTGTCCCGAGTAAACTTGATAGCCTGTATCCGTATCATCATTCTGGTAACGATATATCCATTGTGGCGATACTCCAGTACCCAATCATTCAAAGCTGTCTCTAATTTGAGGTACTGACTAACTCCATAACGTTTCGCCCTTTTTGTCCTTTCAAATAAATATTTCTTCTGCTTTCTCCAGTCTCTCACTAGTTTTTCACTAACAGCAAAATGTCTGTCTGCAGCAGAGTTGTTTTCTTCGGCAAACTTAATGACTTTTAACTTAAACTGTGCATCATACAAATTTCGCTTTTGTTTCAAACTCATGGTGTCAGCAAGTGCGTCGTAAATATATCAGTATCAATTTCTTCACAGGCAGCGATATATATATATATATATATATATATATATATATCGCTGCCTGGAATAATATATATATATATATATATATATATATATATATATACGGATTTCACTTTGATGTTATAACTAGGCTGTGCCGAATAAGTGACAACCTGGGGATTCTCTCCGAAAAACAAAACAAACAATGTTATAACTAATAAACAAACTTGTCACACCAAACACACAATGTGAACAGTGATTTCTATAGTATCGCTAATCATCTGGAGGTACTGGTAGTTAATGGCACGTGACTATCAACTATTATTATACAAAGACTGGCATGTTTGTGAGATCCAAATAACAGTTTGGTGAAACTTAAATCGTTATTTATTGGATAAGACTAGTAGGCAGAGATTTTGTCCCAACTCTGGCTCACACAAACAAGCCTGATTGCAAGTGTTATTAATTCATTGTTTCACAGCACATCTGGAAGTACTGGTAGGTAACAATGCGTGACTATCAAGTATTATTATATAAAGACCGGCATGTTTGTGATATCCAAATAAGTTTGGTGAAAATTAATTGTTATTTATTGAATAATAATGATTTAGTAGGCAGCGATGTGACAAATTTATTCTGACTCTGGCTATTATTCGGTTGAATCCTGTAGTGTTGTGTATCCAGGATGGCCGAAAAATATTTCCTTCAGCTGGTAGGAACTATGTTAGGCGTATAAGTCGACGGTACTTCTGGGAGCTCCCTTTTCACTACAAAAAAATTGACTTACACGCGAGTATATACAGTAGTTATAGATAGTATTTCGATTTGTAGTTGTTTCAAAAAGATATAGGAGAAGTGGGGTGTTTAATTTGAAGCAAATTGCAACAATACACCACCAAAAACAATTAGCGACTGAAAGTGGTCGTATCAAAATTCAAACTTTTGTCGATAGGTCTCAACATTTCAGTCTACAATACGTATATATGCATGTGGTCAATCAACCCTGTACTCTGTGTGTTTGGCTGTGCCCAACAGGTGACAGCCAGGGGTTACCAAATTTCAACAAGACAAGCCCTGCACTGTGGTCGAACTTCCACTCCCACCACTTTCCTTATTTAAATAACCTTTATGACATTGAAATGGGTCACAAATCACATGATCAATGTCTTATTAGGAACATTAAACATTGAGGGACTGGTAGATAAGTACTTCTTGCCAATTCCGAGTGCTAAACTTCCACATCTTTTTATTTTTAAATTTGTCATGAATGTTTTTAATGTTATATTAAGGGGGGGATGCATTGTATAAGCAATACTTCAAACATCTTCCTTTTCAACATTTTCTGTGTTTGCTTTCATTAAAATGATAATGGTCGGCGGGAAAATAATAATAAAAAGAATAAAAGCCAATTTTATTTCCCAGCAGCGAGTTTCAGCTGTGGTTGGCGGGTTTGTAAAACAAGTATTCAAAAAACAATAGGATTTAGAATTGCTTAAATTTAAACTGGTAAAATTAAATGAACTGAAATCAACAAAATGTATGCAACTAAAATCAATAAAATTTTAAGAATGGAAATAATCTCATGTTTGATCAGTGTGCACCTGCAGTTATAATATTAAAGTTTAATCAAATGTGCTCAAATTTGGTTTAAAGGTGCAAGAAATCTATGTAAATGGATTTTGTCACACTTTTAATTAATAGTATGAAATACTCAGTACTTATATTCAATTACAACTGAGTATAAGCATGAATACGTACTCATATTCTCTAAGTACATAAAAAGGTAATTGTTTTGTGGATATTTAAACATAGTTTCCTTATAAAATCACCTCAGAATAAGTCAGATTAATTAAAATTTATCTCTATCATTTTAACAAGAGTTGCAGCAAATTATTATCTCAGAATCTGTGCCTCATCTGCCCTGATAGAGAGATTATTCAGTGTTTGCTGGAGAATATTACATCTAGATAGATGTCTGTTAGCAGAGCTAACATTCAAACATTTGATATCCATCAGATGTAATGTTGTCTGAATTAATTGCTGATATTGTGGGTACCATTCAAGCATTTAATATATGAAGATAATATGATGACAATAGACCAATCCAGGTGAAATGCATTACATCGGTTACCAACTTTCCAAAGGATTTAACACAATACTTATCAGGATAGAACATAATGATTGATCTGACCGATCTCTCCAGATGAATGACATAGCTAAGCCTTAGTTATTTATGCTGACTTGTAGGGGATTTTTTTAGCATGGGTTTCAGGATTAAATAATGATTTTAAAATTAAACTTTTAGCTCAATGTAAATTGATTTTAATGAAGATTTTTTTAATATTTAATGTAGAGTTTTGGAAATATTATTTTTATTTGTACCTGGGAACCAATCATATATGTATATATCACCTGTATATTATTAAATACATTTTTTATTATGTTAGAGTATTAACACCCTTGACATCTGCATGTAGTAAACATTGCATGAACAGCTAATTCAGAAAATAAAACAGTTCACTTTCAATACAAGATATCATGCATAAATACCATTGTTACAGTAATTGGAAAGACCCATTGAATTATAATTTATATAATCATTGATTTTATTAATTCACATCATCATGTCAGGTGGCAATAGTTCTACAAAAAATAAGTTTGAACTAGACAGGCCGGACCATGACAGCCATGGAAATGGTGCTGAACGTTACTTAGTTTAGTGGCATATAATTATTAGATGAAGTCTATGCCATTCCTATTAAATACACAATTATAATCTGGAGATCACATACCCTTAATGGACTATAAATAAAATCAAAATATAGCTGGTAAATAGCCTAAATACACCTTTCAGTAAGACATTTATCAGCTACTACACCCTTAAATGGCCATGTATCACAGTCAAGGCTGGAAAAATCGGTAGCCCAAACCAAGTATATTTTCATGCCGGGCTAGTGCTGATTGTCAATCACTTGCCTGTTTAGGCAAGTGCCTTTTTAAGACAAAAATTCACCAAATATGTGTGTGTGCATGCCTGATGAGCAAACCAATTAAAATAAACATTTAATCCTGCTGTATTTCTATACTTATAATCCGTGATGCAGAGCTGGCTGCAAATGCTGGCTACGCCAAAAGCCGAGATTCCATATAAGGTGTCACGTGTATGTGATATTGTGGTATCCATGTGTTTCAGACACCCCTCTCACTTTCTTATCGATTTTTCTTGGGAAATTGGACGGTTGAATCCAGAATTTTACAACCGAATCGTAAAATTCTGGATTCAACTGTCCGTTTTGTCACACATGCTCGTACGTTTACATGTTTTTGATTTTTTGTCGGATTTGCATACCGCATATATGGAATCTCGGCTTAAAACCGAGATTCCATATATGCAGTATGCGACATTGCGGACACCCCTCTCACTTATGACGTATTTTTCTTGGGAAAGCCTGCCTGGACACCTGAATCGGATGGCTGAATCCAGAATGTTACCACCCAGGTCGTAAAAAAAAATAGATTCAACCATCCGATTTGAATTTGGACCAACCGCTACATGGAACAGTCTGTTTTGTCGCATTCGGAAATCACATACACAGAGGCACATATGGAATCATGCTCATATGTTTATATTTTTTCCATTTTTTTGTCAGATTCGCATAATGCATGGACTCTACCACATATATGAAATCTCAGCTTAAGACAACACACAGCCTATTTAAATGGTGTCACTGATTATAAGCTGTATTCATTGCAGTTTACTGGCTATGCATTCTTGGTAATTTTACATTTTATTTATATAGTGAGATTGAAAATGGCTACGGGTAATTCAGCAAAACAGTTCCATTGGGCTTCACTGAATAAACATTTCCTATAAAAAACTGCTCTATTTGTCGATTTTTATTACAAATACATGTTTATATGTAGGCAGGTGAAATAAAGCAGATTAAAAATAAATGATAATTTTGGATCAGGTGAAATTTTTTTGGCAAGTAAAAACATTTATTGGGCAAGTGCATTTCCAATCTACTTGCCCGGGATGGATGGATGTTGTTTAACAACACATCGGCACAATTTAGGCCATTCAGTGTCCTAGAACGTTTGGAAATAAAACCGTTTTAACGAATCTTTATAAAAAGTTACTAGCATTGATAAAATGTTTGTATAAGCTAGGATGTAAATTGTTAAGTATAAATGGTAAATAATACATTGGTGTATAGGTGTATGAGCTTGTTAAAAAGATAAAATCAGATTCTTAATCGTCCAACAGGGTAAATAACATGTGAAATATAGAAGATAATGACTAGTTTTGACTAGAGGTAATTTAATAGATTTCTGTTAAAAGAGAAGACCTGCTTCTATAGAGGAAATAATAGTTAGGGTTATGACATTGACTAGATGTTCTCACTTAAAATAACTAATTTTAGGGGGAAAAGACCAGCTTCTCTTTGGAATGATGATGACTAGATGTTACCACTTTAAATAATTTATATTAAAAAGAAAAGACCAGCTTCTCTTAGGAAGTTTAAAATTGTGTTCGGGGTAATATTGTCCAGCAGCTCTTTCCGGGTCTCTGCATGGTAGTAGTGTACTCTGATGTGGTGGTATTCCGAGCAATGAAGGAGGATGTGATCGACTGTCAGGCGTTCTTGGCAGGAGATACACTCTGGTGGATCTTCTCCAGCCAAGAGGTATCTATGGGTGAGGAAAGAATGCCCGATCCGTAAACGGCAGAGCACAATTTCCTCACAACGCCTTTCCCAACAGGACCACATCGAACATCCTAATGCAGGATGCACTGCATGCAATTTATTTTCAGATTGCAGTGACCAGAAATCTGACCACTGCTTTTGTATGTACTGCTTTATGATAGGTCGGAAGTCAGTGAACAGTAATGGAATGTTGATCTCCCGACCTTTTAAAGCAGTTTTGGCAGCCTTATCAGCGAGTTCATTGCCACAAATACCGACATGGCTCGGTACCCAGCAGAATACTACATCCTTTTTAGAGTTTTAAAGGTGGAATGTAGTTCTAAAATACTGAGGACAAGTGGATTTTCTATGGCCTGTAGATAGGACAAAGAATCCACACATATAATACATTTGTCCCCAGTAGAGCCAATACCATGATGGAGTGCAAGGTAAATAGCTCTAAGTTCTGCTGTGTATATAGAGGCCACGTCAGGCAGACGTTCCATCAAGCACTGCCTACCACAAACGACAGCGTATCCTACTCTATCGCCTTCTTTTGAACCATCAGTATAGATGAACTGATGGTCATCGTATTTATTTTGCATGATGTGAAAGAGGCTCTGAAATTCCGATGGACAAACATCGGATTTCTTCCTCGCTCTTAGACCATACAAAATTGTTGGTTCCATCATATCCCAAATCGGGATATGAGGTAGGCTTATAATTTCTATTTGACATGGTTCAATCTCCAAGTCTTCTCTCAAAGACCGAATTCTGATTCCAAAAGTTGGGATAGTTTTCGGTCTGAGTAAGAAGTTATCTTGGAGTTTTGGGTTGAACACCATATCAAATGTAGGATTTGCCAGAGAACTACTTAACTGTAGTGCATATTGCAGAGACAGTCGTTCTCTCCATCTGTAAAGAGATTTCTCATCAGATTCAACATAAAGACTCTCCACTGGGGAGGTCCTAAATGCCCCTGTGGCTATTCTCAAGCCCTGGTGGTGTATAGGGTCAAGTATTTTTATGTATGATTTACGAGCCGATCCCCAAACAATCGACCCGTAATCAAGTTGAGATCTAATGACTGCTCTATACAGACGAAGGAGTGTTGTTCGATCTGCCCCCCATCAAATCATGAAACAACTTTTAATAGGTTTAGAGATTTATTACATTTAACCTTCATATAATTTATATGTGGAATGAAGGAGAGCTTGCTGTCAAATATTACCCCGAGGAATTTTGTTTGTTTTAAAACAGGAATATCAACCCCATATAGTTTTAATGTCGGGTCTGGATGAAATTTTCTTTGGTTGGCAGAAGTGCACACAGACTATTTTGGACTTGGAGAATTTGAAGCCATTCTCATTTCACATTCAGCAAGCATTTAACTATGCTATTTTTTTTCATGCTGAATAGTGTTACTGATAAGATGCTTCCTTGTGGTACACCCTCTTATTGGTGGTATGAATCAGAGAGGGTGTTACCAACACGGACAGTAAAGTTTCTACCAGTCAAAAAATTTGAGATAAATTTTGGCATATTGCCACGAAGCCCAGCATTAAATAAGTCTTTTAGAATTGCATATTTCCATGTTGTGTCGTAGGCCTTCTCTAGATCAAAAAATATCCCCACAGTATGTTGCCCCTTTATGAATCCTTCCCTTATTATAGTTTCTAATTTTATTAGTTGGTCTGTGGTTGATCTATGTTTTCTAAAACCAGTCTGATGGGCTGTGAGAATGCATGATATTCAAGATACCAGACTAACCTGGTATTTACAATCCGCTCAAAAGTTTTACAAATACAACTTTGGACGGTAATTACCAGGATCTGAGAGAATTTTTCCTGCTTTTGGGATTGGGATGATGGATATCACCAGGTTCAACGGCAGTATCATGGGCTTTCTTTAGAAAATCCAGTAATCCTCTCATAGAAATATTTTTGTTAAGAAATTTATTGGATTCCGCTCCATGGTATTTTTTTTTCTCTTGAATTTTTCTGCTGATGAGTTGTGTGCAATTGTTTCTGCCAACGTATTCCCATCTCTTTTATGTTTGTAATTATGTTGCCATTTTTCTCTAATTGTTTAATTGGAGGGCACTGAACTTTGCCCGATATTTTCTTTATCATTTTCCATATTGTATTTATGGGAGTTCTATTATTTAATTAGGAGACATATTCCCTCCAAGAATTTTGCATGTTTCTGCAAATGACAAGACAAGCCCTGGCATATTCTATTTTATAATTTGTAATCTACTTGCACGGGGGCAACTGAATTGAAAAAAAAAATTCTGGCCCTGATCACAGTGATTCTTGAAACTTTTAACGATGAGACCGTAGTGTGAAATTCAGCCGCAAGACAGCGCCAGGGGTAACTGAAATTTGGTCTATTATACAAGGTGACTTGTGCCTAAACATGAAATTAAACTAATTATTTTCTATAAACATGTATACCATTAGATAATCAGAGGGAATAAAAAGATTTAATTTATGTATCTGCAAGAGTTATTTACATAATTATTTTCATATCACTGAAGCAATCATTGTTCAAAAATGTTCTTGGACATTTGTATTTTTATATGTACTTATATGTACCATATATACTCGCAGTTAAGTTAATTTTTTGGGAAAAGGGAGTTATCAGAAACACCTTGACCAGCTAAAGGAATGATGTTTTGGGCCATCCTTGACACACAGTGCTATAAGATTCAACCTAATAAGAGCCAGAGTCAGAACAAAATCGACACATTTTCAACAAACTATTATTGGGATTTCCCAAACATGCCAGTCTTTATGTAATAATACTTGATAGTCACACGCTTTTACCTATCAGTACCTCCACAAGTGCTGTGAAACAATTAATTAATAACACTTGCCAATTGATGTTACAATCAGAGGTGTTTGTGTGAGCCAGAGTCGGAACAAAATAGCCACATCGCTGCCTACTAATCAGGGCAAGTATATTTTCATGTCAGGCTAATGCTGATCGCAGATCACTTGGGCAAGTGCCTGTTTGAGATGAAAATTCGCCAAATATGTCTGTGTACATGCCTGATGAGCAAGCCAATTAAGAATTTGTTTTTACTCCCACTTATAATCCATGATCCAAAGCTGGTTGTGAGTGCCAGCTATGCCTAAAGCTGAGATTCCATATAAGTGGCATGCGAAACCAAATCCAACATTACGGTATCTATATGTTTTAGACACCCCTCTCACCTTCTTACCTATTTTTCTTGGGAAAGCATGCCTGGATTTGATAGTGCACACTGCGTATGTAATTTTGGTTTAAAACCAAGATTCCATATATGCTAATAATTCTGTGAAATATGCCCACTAAAAATTCACAAATATTAGTATGTTAGGTTAATATTATATTCCGAAATATTTTACTATTTGTTTGGAAAGTTGTTACATTGTATATATAGGAACGCTGTTCTGAATTGATCAAGCTCATCTTTTAACATTGAAGTCATGGCGGAAAATTTATATTTTGTGACAAATAAATTAGTTTGATTCACCTCATCGATGCTATAGATAATTCTTGCTAAGGGATGAGAATATTATTCAAAAGTCTGGGTTTGTTTAGTCTCAACAGATCTAACATGAACTTATGAAGCTACCAACTTTTGATTCTTCATTGTTGATGACTTTCCCAGGTTGGGGAGCGGGAGCATCCAGTCCTCATACAGTGATATGGCTCTCGAGAGGAGCAAATCACTCTCATCAGCCAGCCCAGGTGAGCGATTTTTAACTGCCCTAAATTTTTCATATGTGGAGGACTGAATAGCGTGTGTTATGTATGGCCATTTTATAATCACAAAGTAAATGTTATAATGAATGTACAATATTAACTGTGAGCACATGCCACTGAAAGGAAATAATTCTTATAAATCCAGATTATTGTCATTATCAAAATGTGAGTTTTCCAAGACTACCATTACCAAACAGATCATGTCATATTAGATAAGCTACGTTGTTAGAATAGCTTTCTGCACACAGCTGGAGTCATCAAATGTCTGCTTAATGAAAGGATAATACAACAGAACTCAAAGAAGATGATTAACTAATTCTTGATAGCACTAGACTATACTTAATGTTGAGACAGACATTTAATCATACCTGTGATACAGATGGGAGCTTTTCTAGGAGCAGCTGGAACACTTGAGCTGGAAGTGTCTGTTGTAGAACCTGTAACAGCTGGTTAGGTTGGCCACATACTGCTACAGCATTAGTTAGATGTTCAACACCACTTGAAATATCACCTATTTGCAGTTAAAAGAAAGCATCAAACAGAGGCAAAACTTTAGACATGGTACGATAACTATAGAATAAATATAGAAAACCTCAACAATAATCAGCTATAAAGACATTAGTAAATTAAGAACACAAATAAGAATCCACTAGCCATTAGCCAAGAGCTCTTCTCCAAGCTGGACTTCTTGTAGGAAAAATGTCTGCATTGCTTCAGCATCACGCAAGTCTGGAATCTGGAATATTTATCATACATAGTATTTTATCACAGAATGAACTGCTCTGAGAACAGCATATGATAAACGACCGATTAACAGCTTGGATCCATATTTATTTAGATGCCATTCAGGTCCAGATTATGACCCTTTGGAGCCCCTAGGCTAATGAGAATATGGGGCCCCTTATCTCAAATAAAGGTCTTCAAACAGGGGCACCTTATCTGAAATAAAATGTTTCAAACAGGGGCCATTTATCTGAAATAATGGCGCTCAAACAGGGGCCTCTTTTTTTAAATCGGGTTTTCAGACTCCCAGGCCTCCTCTTTTAAGATTGAAATTTTATTTCAAGTTAAATGAAATATCCAGCAATGCAAAATATTAAACTTATTTAAAAATCATTATATTTGAAAATCTTTTAGCAGGCCCCTACACTTGAGAGTCCCTAAGCTGCAGCCTATAGGATAATCCGGACCTGATGCGATTACTTAAGTAAAGCCCTTATCTAATTCCAAACAAGACGTGGAGAAGGTAATTCTTGAACTGAAAAGAACTCATGTGCAAACAAGCTCAGTTTAAAGGGATAGTCCACCATCAGAAAACATTTTGAGGACTAATACAGCTATACTCACAAATATAATAAATAATGTCAACATATGTAAACGATTACCCACATATTTAAAAAAAACCAGTTCAAAGTGCTGATTAATCGACTATTAATGGCCTGTAGGGGCCTACATTTTGAAGCTACACAGAGACCAGAAGCTCCTGAATGCTGATGTCACTTCAACGCATCCAGTTGACCTGAAGTCTGTAGAGCCCATACAAAAGCATGTAAACAAGTGTGAGCAAAGAATTATTCCAGAACATAACGCAGCTGCGTTGTTAAAATTACGTTATGAATGACATACAACCATATCAGTTTGAGCCAGAAGGAACCTGACAAGAGGAAGATAATTCAAAATGGGTCAGATATTAACACTCAAGAGAAACTATAATCCGCATCAGTATAGAGAACGCCGGTGTGACGATAGAGCATTTCAACTTGCTCCTTCCTGCCTTCAAATCTGGCTTCCAGTGCAGCCATAATGGCGACCCTCCAGTAATTTGGAATATTTCCCTATATCTATGATACCAGGTATATTTTGTGATTATTATTGTGGAAGTTTTGGTTACTGTTCTAAGCATTACATATTTTTTTTTTCTGAGGGTGGTCTGTCCCTTTAAGCATAACCAAATAAATACCAAAAGAGACAATTACAATGTCTTGTCTTTAACAGAAGATGTCTTAAAATTATTTTACAGCAGACTTCAATATGTATGCAACAACCACACTATATAAAAGAAAATTCAAGCTTTACATGCAATATCAACATGCAGCCATACCTGTGAAACACCTGATTTGGGTTTTGATGCTTGTCGCTGTTTCTTTCTTCCTGTAAATTAGATAAAATAAAACAGGAAATGTAAATACCATTAAAATCTAGTGTTTCCTAGATATTTCACCACACTGGGACATGACAAATTTGGGACATGATTTGAAAATGGCTCTATTTAGAATTAAAATTCAGCATCTTTAGTCTTCAGATCTATTGTTGTGTAGTCGTTATGGTATTTGAGGTTTGATTTGATAATGATGGAAACATAAATAATAACTGGGAATTGGGATACTAGTAACTGATGAAAGTGTCTACATAAATTAAATCTATACACACTTATGACTGCCTGGTATGACAATACTTCAAACAAGTTATTTATGAGCCTTATGTCTCTACTACTACTACTACTAGATGGCAGAAAGTTTTAAAGTGTACCAAATAAACAAAAACATCATCTATATGGAGTAATATTCAAGTATTGTTTCTCTTAATTTGTTCCCCTTTGGCATACACTATTATAGTTTACACAATCCTTAGCATCAGTTACATGTCATTTTCCAACCTGTGTGAATGCACACAAACATCTTAAAATTAAAATAACTTGAATATGCCTCTAATGATCTTGAGACATAGCACTGTTTATAACTTTCAAAAGATTGAAAGACAACTTCCTTCAGGTTCTATTTATATATACTACTTCTATATGTACATAATTTTTCACTACACAATATGTGCTTTGTTTAGCATTAGTGCTTGTCACACCAAGGAAATAAACCTGAGGGGAGAGCCCTAGGGAATCATTCCATTTGTTCTAAGATGGTTGTGGCGGGAAGTATGACTGGCTCTCGATGTAATGGCACCGGAATATTTCTCGGATAGTTCAGCTATTAGATAAGTTACACCAGTGAAACTGGTGTATTTTGCATATTATGTAATATAGATTTAATTTATATTAAAAATTGATTATATTTAGTTATTTTGTATTTTCTTTTTAACTGCTCATTTGACACCCTTTATTATCGCCCGCTCCAGTGTTTCCCATAAGAACTCGGTTTTTGCTTGTGTATGTTTTGTTTTATTTTATTTTTTTATTTAAATTTTTCACTTATTTTATTTCTATAATTATAATGAATTATAGTAGAGATCAGTTCTTCATTACGACCCATGGTGTAATACCTTTGTTTAGCGACCCCCGGTAGGGGAAAACATAAAAGCAGATTGGGTCTGATCCCAGTAATTTGATCACTGTGCCAAAACACCATATAAGGGCACAGCTGTACAAAATGTAAGTATTGGTCTTTTTAAACTGTCAGTCATTTTAATAAATTGATGAAATATCTGATGTTTTTAAAGGATATGGATCTTGATGCTCTTGTCATAACAGAGACTTGGTTTAAGGCCAAAAAATTGGGTGTGTGACTCCGCGGGATACCCACCTGGGGATTAAAAAAAAGGGGGGGGAGTCATTCTTCTCCTGATTTTTTGAAGTGTGAAACCCATTTGGTTTTCGGGAAAGTCATTTAAAATTAAATGACTTTTTTTCTGGGGATAAGTGTTCGTGGCTTTATTTCCCAAACCCCACTAAAAAAATGGCCTAAAGCAGCAGATTTCTTCAAGGAATTTTCGGAATTTGTTGACTCTCTTGCTACCCAGTGGTCATCTGTGGTGATTTCAATATACATTGGGTTTCCAGAGGAATGCAGATACCCAAAAAACTGGCTGACATTCTTAGATCTGCCAATCTCAGGCGCATGTCCAAAAAAGAACACAACATGGTCCATTTAATCTTTTCATCTCCCCTGATGATGACAATTTGATTAAAGGGGTGTCTGTGTCTTTGCTTCGATCATTTCCTTGTTGACATTAATGTATCTTTACAGAAACAATCTGTTTCAGCTAAAGTATTTCATATAAAGATAAAGTCAATTGACAAGGAGGCTTTTCTTTTGATCTGCGATTCTTTTTGGTTTGGATCCACCGGGTGATGGGATCATCTGGTGGATCTCTATGATAATACATTGAGAGACATTGGCAACTTTAAGGACAAAGGAAATGCCAAGCAGACCAATGCTTCCATGGTATAATAAGAACATACAGGCTGCAAAGAGACCAGAAGGTATTTGAGCGGCTGGGATCAGGACCAGTTTGTGTTCATTTTTAAATGTTCAAGGTCATAAAAAATTTTTGTTAAAAATACCCCTTTCCTCTGCTAAATCTGAATACATAATAGAAAATAAAACATCCAAGGGGAAAACAAAGGACTGTTTTGTTTGTAATAAATATTACATAAAAGTCAAACTTCCTCCCCCAAAAAAATAACTCAGATAAAGATATGGGCCCCTTTTTTAATAACTTTTCCAAAAATTAAAATACAAGTGGGTTCCAGTCCAGCACCTTATCACAGGGACCCATTGGTAGAAGAGTCCTGATATCCAGATGGATACATTTTAGCCTTTTACAGAGACTGATATCAGACAGTTGCTGAAAAAGTCATCTAATCTTTTGTGGGTTTACCCTATGCCTACTGGCTTGTG